>CM062297.1:592348943-592704229 GCA_031216915.1 Pictodentalium vernedei | reverse complement strand
GAGAAATTCATTTTCCGAGATGATCAGCAGGTGTTTTTTCATACTACAAGAGTCGATTTTTCCATTAAGTTGTGTCGTTTCATTGTTAAATATTGTTTTATATAACATACTTACTGATTTTGCTTTTTTCGGTCATTCCTTTTATTAAAAAAATCTTGTTTTTGGTGATCTTGGATACGCTGCGACTGAAACTTTGAGATAAAAATAGAAATCTCTCGCCTTGCTTATCTCCACTTCCGGCTAAAGGATTATACGGTTTATACCCTGTGCATCTGTCCATCATCCATCCAACGTTGATCCGTCATCTGTCAACACAATGTTTTGGACTTCTCCTCCAAAAATGCTGGGCCAATTCAAGTGAAAGTTTGTGTGAGTGATGGTCCTGAAAGGTATTGCATTTTTGTTCAACTCAACATGCCCAGCCCCATAGGGAGGGGGTGAGGGAAAATGCTCAAATATTTTTAGCTCACCGAAGGGAGCTTAACTTATCACTTGGTGTGTGTCGTCGTCCGGCATCGTCCGTCGTGAACTTTACATTATCGACTACTCCTCACAAACTACTGGATCAAATTGAACCAAATTTGGTGTGCATATTCCCTATCATATGACAATTCAAACTTTTACAAATAAACTTGCCACACCCACAGGGGGCACAACAAGGGGCATAACTCTGATAGCACCCATGAATTTCTTTCCAAAATTCAAAAAAATCTTCTTCTTCAGATCCACCAGGCAGAATTCTTTTCTATTTGGTATACATTATCTCTAGGGGGGTCAGATTCAAGTTTGTTCAAATCGGCCCCCTGGATTCATATTTGGGCTCACTATAGAAGCCTGAATTCGAACTTAGTGCATTTCAGGCAAATTTCTTAAAAAATCTTCTTCTCCAGATCCAGCAGGAAGAATCTTTTGATTTTTGGTATGCAACATTGTGGGGTGCATCTGATTCAAGTTTGTTCAAATTGGCCCCCTGGATTCATATTTGGGCTCAGTATAGAAGCCCGAATTCGAACTTAGTGTATTTCAGGCAAATTTCTTAAAAAATCTTCTTCTCCAGATCCAGCAGGAAGAATCTTTTGATATTTGGTGTGCAACATTGTGGGGTGGAACTGATTCAAGTTTGTTCAAATTGGCCCCCTGGATTCATATTTGGGCTCAGTATAGAAGCCCGAATTCGAACTTAGTGTATTTCAGGCAAATTTCTTAAAAAATCTTCTTCTCCAGATCCAGCAGGAAGAATCTTTTGATATTTGGTATGCAACATTGTGGGGTGGATCTGATTCAAGTTTGTTCAAATTGGCCCCCTGGATTCATATTTGGGCTCAGTATAGAAGCCCGAATTCGAACTTAGTGTATTTCAGGCAAATTTCTTAAAAAATCTTCTTCTCCAGATCCAGCAGGAAGAATCTTTTGATATTTGGTATGCAACATTCTGGGGTGGATCTGATTCAAGTTTGTTCAAATTGGCCCCCTGGATTCATATTTGGGTTCAGTATAGAAGCCCAAATTCGAACTTAGTGCATTTCAGGCAAATTTCTTAAAAAATCTTCTTCTCCAGATCCAGCAGGCAGAATCTTTTGATATTTGGTATGCAACATTGTGGGGTGGATCTGATTCAAGTTTGTTCAAATCGGCCCCCTGGATTCACATTTGGACTCAGTATAGAAGCCCGAATTCGAACATAGTGCATTTCAGGCAAATTTCTTAAAAATCTTCTTCTCCAGATCCAACAGGCAGAATCTTTCGATATTTGGTATGCAACATTGTGGGGTGGATCTGATTCAAGTTTGTTCAAATCGGCCCCCCTGGATTCATATTTAGGCTCACTATAGAAGCTCAAATTCGAACTTAGTGCATTTCGGGCAAATTTCTTAAAAATCTTCTTCTCCAGATCCAGCAGGCAGAATCTTTTGATATTTGGTATGCAACATTGTGGAGTGGATCTGATTCAAGTTTGTTAAAGTTGGCGCCCTGGGTTCATATTTGGGCTCAGTATAGGAGCCCAAATTTGAACTTAGTGCATTTCAGGCAAATTTCTTTAAAAATCTTCTTCTCAAGATCCAGGAGGCAGAATCTTTTGATTTTTGGTATGCAACATTGTGGGGTGCATCTGATTCAAGTTTGTTCAAATTGGCCCCCTGGATTCATATTTGGGCTCAGTATAGAAGCCCGAATTCGAACTTAGTGTATTTCAGGCAAATTTCTTAAAAAATCTTCTTCTCCAGATCCAGCAGGCAGAATCTTTTGATATTTGGTATGCAACATTGTGGGGTGGATCTGATTCAAGTTTGTTCAAATCGGCCCCCTGGATTCACATTTGGACTCAGTATAGAAGCCCGAATTCGAACTTAGTGCATTTCAGGCAAATTTCTTAAAAATCTTCTTCTCCAGATCCAACAGGCAGAATCTTTCGATATTTGGTATGCAACATTGTGGGGTGGATCTGATTCAAGTTTGTTCAAATCGGCCCCCCTGGATTCATATTTAGGCTCACTATAGAAGCTCAAATTCGAACTTAGTGCATTTCGGGCAAATTTCTTAAAAATCTTCTTCTCCAGATCCAGCAGGCAGAATCTTTTGATATTTGGTATGCAACATTGTGGAGTGGATCTGATTCAAGTTTGTTAAAGTTGGCACCCTGGGTTCATATTTGGGCTCAGTATAGGAGCCCAAATTTGAACTTAGTGCATTTCAGGCAAATTTCTTTAAAAATCTTCTTCTCAAGATCCAGCAGGCAGAATCTTTTGATATTGGGTATGCAGCATGCTTAGGGGGGTGAGATTCAAGTTTGTTCAAGCAAAGTCCCTGGGTTCACATTTGGGCTCACTGTGGTAGCTTGAATTATAACTTAGTTCAAAATGAGGAATTTTCTTTAAAAATCTTCTTCTTCTGATCCAGCAGTCGGAATGTTTTGATATTTGGTATGTAGCATCCTTAGGGGGTGAGATTCAAGTCTGTTCAAGCCATGTTCCTAGGTCCATATTTGGGCTCACTGTGGGAGCCCAAATGATAACTTAGTTCAAAATGAGGAATTTTCTTTAAAAATCTTCTTCTTCAGCTCCAGCAGTCTGAATGTTTTGATATTTAGTATACAGCATCCTTAGGGGGAAGAGATTCAAGTTTGTTCAAGCCATGTTCCTAGGTCCATATTTGGGCTCACTGTGGGAGCCCGAATGATAACTTAGTTCAAAATGAGGAATTTTCTTTAAAAATCTTCTTCAGATCCAGCAGTCGGAATATTTTGATATTTGGTATGCAGCATCCTTAGGGGGGTGAGATTCAAGTTTGTTCAAGCCATGTCCCTAGGTCCATATTTGGGCTCACTGTGGAAGCTTGAATTGTAACTTAGTTCGAAATGAGGAATTGTCTTAAAAAATCTTCTTCTTCAATTCCAGCAGTCGGAATGTTTTGATATGTGGTGTGTAGCATCCTTAGGTGGGTGAGATTCAAGTTTGTTAAAGCCAGTCCCTGGGTTCCTATTTGGGCTCACTGTGGGAGCCCGGATGATAACTTAGTTCAAAATGAGGAATTTTCTTTAAAAATCTTCTTCTTCAGATCCAGCAGATGAATGCTTTTGAAATTTGGTATGCAGCATCCTTAGGTGGGTAAAATTCAAGTTTGTTTAAGCCATGTCCCTGGTTCCATAAAATTTGTCTCTCATGACTTCATTCCTTTGTAGTGTTGATGAACCATGTCTAACTGAATGCGACCCCAAATACTTCTTTGAACCACTTTGGCCGGTGAGCGATTAAGGCTCCTTGGGGCATCTTGTTTAAAAATATTCATGAACCAGTGGGTACAATGACTTGATATTAGTATGGAGCTTCTGAGGTATAGAATCAAGTTTGTTCAAACAAAGTTCATGAAGCAATATTTGGCTTTGTAATGGGAGGGGTAAGATTTTTGGCCCACCCAAAATTTATATTTTCTGAACCAATGGTCCAATTTTAACCAAAATTTGTATGTGGTATTGTTGGGTCATAATTACCTGACTCATGTAAAAAGAAATTTCCCTGTGTCTCCGTGGGAATCCCAGGAGCTAAAAATAGAAATATTTTCAAACGCCCATATTTCCAAAACAACACATAACAGAGAATTATTATTTGGTATAAAGCATCCTTAGGACCAGTAGAATTGAATGGTAAAAAACAAAATGCCATCGGTTATGTCAGGGTGTTCTGTAAGGGGGGTATTGAAATAATGCTGAGCCAGCATATTTGCAAAAATGTTTTAAAGTTTTTTCTCCAGAACGAATGATTAGAATCTTTTGATATTTGGTATACAGCATCCATTGGGGGATCAGATATAAATTTGTTAAAATGAAGCCCCTTGGTTCATATTTGGGCTCAATACAGGAGTCCGAATTTTTAAGTTTAGGCAATATGGGGAATAATCTTTAAAAATCTTCTTCTTCAGATCCACCAGTTAGAATGCTTTCACATTTGGTATATAGCATATCTGGAGGTCAGATTCAAGTTTGTTCAGATCAGGTCCCTGGATTCTTATTTGGGCTGCCTATGGTAGCCCAAAATTTTAGCTTTGTGCAATATGAGGACATTTCTTTAAAAATCTTCTTCTTCAGATCCACCTGTCAGAATCCTTTCATATTTGGTATACAACATCTGTAGGCAGGTCAGAATCAAGCTTGTTCAAATCGGGTCCCTGGGCTAATATTTGGGCTCCCTATGGCAGCCCAGATTTTAACTTCGTGCTATATGAGGAAATTTCTTTTAAAATCTTCTTCAGATTCACCAGTCAGAATACTTTCATATGTAGTATACATTATCTCTAGGGGGTTGAGATTAAAATTTGTTCAAATCGGGTCTCTGGGTTAATATTTGGGCTCCCTATGGTAGCCCAAATTTTAACTTAGTGAATTATGAGGGAATTTCTTCAAAAATCTTCTTCTTCAGATTCACCAGTCAGAATCCTTTCATATTTGGTATACAACATCTCTAGGGGGCAGATTCAAGTTTGTTGAAATTGTGTCCCTGGGTTAATATTTGGGCTCCCTATGGTAGCCTGAATTTTAACTTAGTGCAATATGAGGAAATTTCTTTAAAAATCTTCTTCTTCAGATCCAACAGTCAGAATCCTTTCATATTTGGTATACACATCTCTAGGCAGGTCAGATTCAAGCTTATTCAAATTGGGTCCCTGGGTTAATATTTCGGTTCCCTATGGCAGCCCAAATTTCAACTTATTGCTATATGAGTAAATTTCTTTTAAAATCTTCTTCAGATTCACCAGTCAGAATCCTTTCATATTTGGTATGCAACATCTCTGGGGGGCACATTCAAGTTTGTTGAAATCGGGTCCCTGTGTTAATATTTGGGCTCCCTATGGTAGCCCGGATTTTAACTTAGTGCAATATGAGGAAATATCTTTAAAAATCTTCTTCTTCAGGTCCACCAATCTGAATGGTTTCATATTTGGGATATAACATTGAAGTTTGTTCAAATTGGGTCCCTGGGTTCATATGTGTGCTCTCTGTGGTATCCCAAAATTTTTACTTTGTGTAATATGAGGACATTTCATTAAAAATCTTCTTCTTCAGATCCACCAGGCTGGTCAGATTCAAGTATGTTCAAATCGAGTTCCTGGGTTAATATTTCGGCTCCCTATGGCAGCCCAAATTTTAACTTTGTGCAATATGAGGAAATTTCTTTAAAAATCTTCTTCTGCAGATTCACCAGTCAGAATCCTTTCATATTTGGTATACATCATCTCTAGTTCACTACTCAGAACTCTTAGTCCGATTTTAACAAAATTTGATATGCAGCATAAGTGGGAAATTACGGCGGCCCATACCTAACATGCATTAATATTTTTTTTCGAATTTTCACCATGGTGCAAATTACTTTTCACCATGGTGCAAATTACTTTTCACCATGGTGCAAATTACTTTTCACCATGGTGCAAAGTACTTTTCACCATGGGGCAAATTACATTTCACCATGGTGCAAAATACTTTTCACCATGGTTCAAAGTACTTTTCACCATGGTGCAAAGTACTTTTCACCATGGTGTAAAGTACTTTCACAATGGTGCAAATTACTTTTCATCATGGTGCAAATTACTTTTCACCATGGTGCAAATTACTTTTCACTATGGTGCAAATTACTTTTCACCATGGTAAAAATTAATTTTCACTGGGGGGGGGGGGGGGGGACATAGTAGCGACTAGGATCGCCCTCAAGCTTTGGGTGTGGTCATCTAACAGCAGTGCGAGATGGGGAGGGCCATGGTAACCTATCCCTATAGGCCCGGAGGGGGAGGGAGGGAGGGTGGCATTGTTGCTTGGTGATATGAGCTGGATTTAAAAAGAACACCATCAGTTTATGTCAAGATTGATCACGGAGTGCCATGTTCATAATACCGTCGTATTACACGACTGGAACCCTTGTGGGGGGGGGGGGGGGGGGGAGGACCCGGTTGCGTATAATCTCATATATCCCGTCTTTATGAAAGGTGGTGTGGAAACAGGATTAGGCTATCGATATGTGGTCACTGTAGATGAACCCTAGGTTGGCCCGAGGTTAAGGGCTCAGGATTGGAAATATAGCCTCCTGCGTTGCGCAGGAGTGCGGTCTCCACATAGTGTAACGCATATAGAGGAATGAGTATTGGTATTCTCATTTGGCTGTGCGCCAGGTTAAGTGGTTCGGGTGAGAACTCAACTCCCGTATAGGTTATGGTTTGTTCTATGCTTCTTTGAGGGAGCTTGTTTTTTGTAAATATGAAGGCAGTCAGTATGTATAGGTATCTCTCTTTCTAATATTGTGGGTGGCCCTGAAAAGGGCCGTTAATTAGCATAGTGTAGGGTCTACAACCAGGATTCTTCCTTGTTGGTGGACGTGGATTCATCTGGTTTGTCCATCGTCTGTGGGTCCCTGTGTTAATATTTGGGCTCCCTATGGTAGCCCAGATTTTAACTTGGTGCAATATGAGGAAATGTCTTTAAAAATCTTCTTCTTCAGGTCCACCAATCTGAATGGTTTCATATTTGGGATATAACATTGAAGTTTGTTCAAATCGGGTCCCTGGGTTCATATGTGTGCTCTCTGTGGTATCCCAAAATTTTTACTTTGTGGAATATGAGGAAATTTCTTTAAAAATCTTCTTCTTCAGATCCACCAGGCAGGTCAGATTCAAGTATGTTCAAATCGAGTTCCTGGGTTAATATTTCGGCTCCCTATGGCAGCCCAAATTTTAACTTTGTGCAATATGAGGAAATTTCTTTAAAAATCTTCTTCTTCAGATTCACCAGTCAGAATCCTTTCATATTTGGTATACATCATCTCTAGTTTACTACTCAGAACTCTTAGTCCGATTTTAACAAAATTTGATATGCAGCATAAGTGGGAAATTACGGCGGCCCATACCTGACATGCATTATTATTTTTTTTCGAATTTTCACCATGGTGCAAATTACTTTTCACCATGGTGCAAATTACTTTTCACAATGGTGCACATTACTTTTCACCATGGTGCAAATTACTTTTCACCATGGTGCAAATTACTTTTCACAATGGTGCACATTACTTTTCACCATGGTGCAAATTACTTTTCACCATGGTGCAAAGTACTTTTCACCATGGTGCAAAGTACTTTTCACCATGGTGCAAAGTACTTTTCACCATGGTGCAAAGTACTTTCACCATGGTGCAAATTACTTTTCACCATGGTGCAAATTACTTTTCACCATGGTGCAAATTACTTTTCACCATGGTGCAAAGTACTTTTCACCATGGTGCAAATTACTTTTCACCATGGTGCAAATTACTTTTCACCATGGTGAAAATTAATTTTCACCATGGTGCAAATTAATTTTCACCATGTGATAGTGGGAGTGGGAGGGGAGGGGGGGGGGGTAGAGTAGCCACTAGGATCGCCTTCAAGCTGTATTGAGCCCATCTAACAGCGGTGCGAGATGGGGAGGGCCATGGTAGCCCATCCCTATAAGCCTGGCCCTGGGGGGGGGGGGGGGAGGTTCATTGCGGGTTGCAGCAGCCCCACTACCTCTATATCCGGTCTACTTGATTTCTTCCTGGTTCCTATTGTGAAGAAACAACATATGTATATACGGGACACTGCCCACTCCATCCAACTCATTGAGGAGGCACCTATCCCTCCTGATTTCATCCTCGTGTTTGCCGACATTGACAATATGTACACCAACATATTGCCCGAGGAAGCTATGGCATCTGTCGAAAGGGCTCTGATTGAGAACCATAATTTACCATATCTCATACCCAGACCATCAACTACTTCTCTACTAATGCTCCTTAAGCTTATACTTGAGCGCAACTGCTTCCAGTTTGATGGACAGCCCTATATCCAAACATCTGGAGCTGCCATGGGCAGTAAGGCCAGTCCTGAAATAGCCAATATCACGGCCCATACCTGGGAGACCACACTACTTTTAATGGGCTAGGGCAAAATCCACAAATGGCTCCGATGTCGCGATGATACCTTCATCATCTGGATGAGATCCGAAGCGGACCTGCATACCTTCATGGAAAGAGCTAACCAAAAACACCTGACATTTCACTTTGTATATGAAGCCTCGACCACCGAGGTCACGTTCCTTGATACCGAGATTTACAAAGGTGATCGGTTCCAAGCCACCGGCGTTCTGGATGTGCGTCTCCACATCAAACCAAAGGAGACATTCCAATACCTCCACCGCCAATCCGCTCACCCCCCTGCCACTTTCAGGGGTTTCAAGGGTGAACTGGTGCGCTTTATATGCAACAACTCATCTGAAACACGCTATACACATCACAAAGAACAGTTTGTGAATAAACTCCTACCACAGGGTTACACCATGCAGGAAACTGAACCTGTACTCCCCACTGTCAACTTCATGGATCGACCCACGCTGCTTACAAACACGAATCGGGATCGGACAAATAAAGCTTATATGGAGCCACCTCTGGTCTTCACTACGACCTTCAACCCATACATTTCTAACATCAAGAAGGCACTCCTAAAATATTGGGAACTCATATCCAGCAGTACCACACTGCGTAGAATATTCCCGGAGCCTCCAATTCTGGCTTTCAAACGCAGCACAAACCTTAATGACACCCTAGTATGTGTCCAACTACCGCCTACAAGGCATAGTGTCGGAGAGACCCACCCACCCCACCCACCAACCACCCGGTCTCCCACTGGCAGTACAACCCACCACAATTAACCGGTACCAACCTACGGACTACTTGAGCACCCCCCCCCCCCACACACACACACACACACACATGGGGATGGGGCTTGATGAGAACATTTACTACAGGCAATTAACTATCTGAACGCATGATCATACCACCTGCTACCCACCACAATTTGCATCCTCCTATGAGGATAGAGCGTCTTGGATGAGCATCTACCCATCTCCGTGTCCTCTTACCTTGACACCAATACCAATAGCGGTGCTATCTCTATCACATCTGCCACAGTCTGATTTATACCCGGTTCAACCGAACGGCTTTCATAACTACTTCTGCTTGCAACCATGCGACCAATTAGAACATCTAGTAGATCAAACTAACAGCACAGAACGTCGACACGATCATACCAGCCTCCACCTAGGCATACTAGAATCATTATGCCGCCACTAGATCATACCAAGCCAATGGAGGAAGCTTTGAGGGAACAGAGAACGAGGCATGCCCTCGATTGGATTAAACATGTCCAATCACCTGACTGGACCTACAGCAATCGCCCTCAATCCAACGCGGGCATTCCTGACCAACAGGAGCTTGACGCACAGTTGTTTGATCAGGTGGAGAAGTATAAACAGGCGGTCAAAAGACACCATTGTGAACCACCTTAAACAGTGGGCTGCCAAAGACCCTGTTGACCTGCACACTGGCAGTAGTGACGATCAGAAGATTGCAGACATGGCTGCCAAGATTTCACTGTTCATAGCCAAACAACTGCTGCAAGCAGCACCTAAAGCAACTACTGACCCACAGACGATGGACACACCGGATGAATCCACGTCCACCAACAAGGTAGAATCCTGGCTGTAGATCCTATACTACGTTAATTAACGGCCCTTTTCAGGGCCACCCACAATATCAGAAAGAGTGATAATTATACATACTCACTGTCTTCATATTTACAAAAGACAAGCTCCCTCGAAGGAGCATAGAACAAACCATAACCTATATGGGAGTTAAGTTCTCATCTGAACCGCTTAACCTGGCACACAGCCAAATGAGAACACCAATACTCATTCTTTTTGCGTTCCACTATGTGGAGACCGCGCCCCTGTGCAACGCAGGAGGCTATATTTCCAATCCTGAGCCCCTTACCTCAGGCCAACCTAAGGTTCATCTATGGTGACCACATATCGATCGCCTAATCCCGTTTCCACACCACCTTTCATAAACACAGGATATATGAGATTATACGCAACCAGGTTCCCCCCCCCCCCCCCCCCAAGGGGGTTCCAGCTGTGTAATACGATGGTATTATGAACATGGCACTCCATGATCAATCTTGACACAAAATGATGGTGCTCTCTTTAAATCCAGCTCATATAACCAAGCAACAATGCCCTCCCCCCCCCCCCCCCCCCCACCTTCAGGGAAATTGAACTGGTCCAAAACAACTGGCTAGTTTCCCCCAGGTGGCATGATATGTGATCATATTTGTCTGAATTTTCTAAAAAAAATTGTATGTATAAATATTTCATAGCTTATGTGTTTTGTATGTGAGAACACCTAAGGCAAAGTAGGATCAACTTTCTTGGAAGTTCTGTTCCATTTAGGCATCAGGGTTGCTCTTTAGGATAAAACAAGAGCTAAAGCTGAAAAGAAAATCATATGTCACGTTCACCAGAACGATATGATACAAAAAATAATTATTTGATATGAAGCATACTTGGATGAAAGAGAATGAAAATGGTGAAAAAGAAAAATTTATTAGTTGTCTTGTGGGCACCATGTTGGATCAAACTGACAAAATTCTATTTTAAGGTTTTTTTTTTAAAAAACTAATCTCGATAGTTTTTTCTTCATAACCAAGCCAATTAATAAAATTATCTTTTCTCACATGAATAAGCACATCCAATAAAACTGCAGTGAAGATTAACTTAAGATTGAAAAATTTATTTGAACAAGATAACTGAAGCAATAATTTATGTCAGAAACAACTAGAAACAAGTTAAGATATATGTATGTTCTTTATTTAGAAATACAAGAAAAACAACTTTGGCCCAATATAAGAAAGGCTTCAGTGCACTCCTGCATACATGCACCTGTGTAAAACCTGGGACCTAAGCTGGATGTCTTGATAGGCTACTTGTGCATGTATGCTCGAGGACGCAGATGTACATGGATCCCACTGTCCAGTAAAGCAGATTGAAGGAATTGTGAAAGCTCTGTTAGACGCTGGAGAACTCTGGAGGCCACATGTGATAGCATGTGTTGATGTATGAAACCGGACTTTGAGTCCAAATGGCTACATACACATGAACGTGTATGAAACCTGCCTGTGTGAGTCATAAACCTGTGAAGCAATAATGGCATGCATGACCAGCCCGATCATGACACAGGCTCATGTATGAAACCTTCGCTTGAGAAGGTAAAGCTACATGCATGTGTGTATGTCCAGACTGCCTGAGTCCTGTTAGGCTACCTTGTTAGTGTATGGAACCATGGATCTACAGTGTGTATGTACGAGTTGTTGAAGGGTACATGCTAATCACTTTGGTTGATGTATGAAACCAGAACTTTGTGCAAAGTTCAGCTACAAACACAAAGCCTGTTAAGCCTGCAGTGCAGTAGCAGCTCCAGTGGCTACATGAACAATGTACGAAACCTGAGACCCGTGAAGCTGTAGACTTAGTAGTGCATCTAGGCTATGGACATGCCATAATGAGACCTAAGCCTGATATACATGTAGCAATTTGAGAGGCCCCTCAACATCCCATGCCGATTCTCTGGGACTCAGCATGGGCTGTGAAGAGCCCCCCCCCTCCCCCCCTTCCCCCTGCACTGAGCCTGGTCAGATTGGTAGACAGAAAAGCTGGAAGTTGGTGGGTTGGTGGCAGTGAGTGAGTAATGACTTTCTGAACTCTTTGTGTGTCTGTGCAGAAATCTAGACTGCAGTTAGAACAAAGGATTTGAATAGCATCCCTGCTAAATATAGAACACCTGTTGCAGTCAGTCAGAGATCTTGGAATCGACTGTTCTGACTGGCATGTACATGTACATGTATCGAATGTCAGTAGTCAGGCCAAAGTTGTTCACTAACATAAACCTGGCTCAAAGTGGACTTCAACCACCCTGAGCTTCATTTTATGCTAGAAACAACTAGAAACAAGTTAAGATATATATATGTTCTTTATTTACAAAATACAAGAAAAACAACTTTGGCCCAATATAAGAAAGGCTCCAGTGCACTCGTGCTGTGAGTGCACTTGTGCTGTGAGTGCACATCCAGCCCATCCCGCATACATGCACCTGTATAAAACCTGGGGCCTACGCTGGAAGTCTTGATAGGCTACTTGTGCATTGTCCAGTAAAGCAGATTGAAGGTTGAAGGAACTGTGAAATCTCTGTTAGGAGCTGGAGAACTTAGGAGTCTACACGTGATAACATGTGTTGATGTATGGAAATGGCTACATACACATGAACGTGTATGGAACCTGCCTGAGCGAGTCATAAACCGATCATGACACAGGCGCACATATGAAACCTTCGCTTGAGAATGTAAGGCTATGTGCGCATGTGTATGTCTGGACTGCTAGGCTACCTTGTTAGTGTATGGAACCATGGATCTACTGCGTGCATATACAAGTAGTTGAAGGGTACACATGCTATAATCACTTTGGTTGACGTATGAAACCAGAACTTTGTGCAAACTTCAGCTACGAACACAAAGTCTGTTAAACCTGCAGTGCAGTAGCAGCTCCAGTGGCTACACAAACAAGGTATGAAACCTGAGATCCAAGAAGCTGTAGACTTAGTAGTGCATATAGGCGATGGACATGCCATAATGAGACCTATGCCTGATGTACATGTAGCAATTTGAGAGGCCACCTTCCACATCCTATGCCGATTCTCTGGGACTCTGCATGGGCTGTGAAGAGGCCCCAAAGTCTGTAAAGTCTGTAGAGCCTCGTGAATTGATGCTTGAACCCTTCTGTCCACCAACTAGTGTTTAAAAGTGAGTTTGTTACATTAAACCTGGTAATGCCACCTTGAGGTGAAGCCCTGAGTCTGTTTTTACGTATCCTAGTTCACACAACATGTGAACATAAGTCTATTGATATTGCAAATGAAAAGTGAATGTGGCTTTTAGCTTTTAGTGAACATTTTTTAAAATTTAATAGGGATCTGATATTTTGTATGTATCCTTGTTGATTCATGTCACAGCATATAGCAAATTAATCAGTTGCTCTGGATGATGTTCCGGTATTTGATGTGAAGGCTCAGTGTGGAATTGAAAATGATTTTTTCATCACATGTCCTTGTGATTATCCCTTTGAAAGCCAGGTGTATTACAAAAAGTGTCTGACAACATGTTCCAGTTTAGCAAAAATTCTTTGACATGATATTTATCATTCTCCAGTTTTTAGCTCACCTGATGAAAGTCAGGGTGAGCTTTTCTTATCACTCTTCGTCCGTCGTCCTGCGTGAAGGTGGTGTTTGAGCCTCTTTCTCCTAAACCACTATCCACATTTTAATTAAATTTCATGTAAGTAGTGGTTATATAGGGGCATTTTGATTTTTATGCAAATTAGGTTTCGGCTCATATTGAGCAGAGGGGTGGGGAAAAAACGGCCAAATTTTTTGAAAATCTTCTTCTAATGAACCACCAGTAGCAGAGAGTTGATATGTGGTATACAGAGTCTTTTTGGGATTTAGAATCAAATTTGTTCAAGAGAAGTTTGTCGGGCATTATTTGCCTTCGTTATGGGTGGGGCAAGAATTTTTCCAAACTGAGAGGCAGATTTGAACCAAATTTGCTATGCTGGCTTATTGGGTCATAAGTACTTAATTTATGCCCAAATTTTTTTTCCCGTCGCCCCATCGGAACCACAGGAGCTAAAAATAGAAACAAATTAAAACGCCCATGTCTTCAAAACAACATGGCACTGAGAATTCTTATTTGGTGTGAAGCTTCCTTAGGACCAACAGAATGGAATGGTAAAAAAAATTGCTATCGGATTTATCATGGGGTACTTTTTGGGGACTTTGAAAAAGTGCTGAGTCAGCATTTTTTAACACTCTTTTCTCCCAAACCACTGCTCCAAAAACTTTCAAATTTCACATATAACATCTTTGGAAGATTGTTTCACATGTTTATTGAAATCAATTCCCTGGGTCCATATTTGGGCTCTCTATGGGAGCCCAAATGTTTAAATTAGTGCAGTATGAGGAATATTCTTTAAAAATCTTCCTCAGATCTACCAATAAGAATCTTTTGATATTTGGTATGCAGCATCATTAGGGGGGTGAGATTCAAGTTTGTTCAAGCCAAGTCCTGGGTTCATATTTAGGCTGAAAATTTGGGGCCCCGTTCTGGACTTAGAAATTTTGGACCAAAATCCGGAATTTTTTTTTTGTTTTTTATGCGTTTCGGTCAATTTTAAGACAAAAAAATTTTCTTTTTTTACAATTTTGGACCAAAATGTGGAAATTAGTTTTTTGGTTTTTTATGCGTTTTAAGAAGAAGAAAAAATTTTAGGCTGTTGTTTGGGAAAAAAATCCGTTTTTATGCGTTTATCTCAATTTTGGGACGCGAAAGTGCAGGAACTGAAAATAGAAAGAAATCCTGTGTATTGTATGGGCACAATCGCTTCATCTAGTTGGTATATGCTTTTCTTAGGAGGGGCGTATGCAGCTTATTCAAGTCAAGTCCCTGGTTTGATATTTAGACTACCATGTCAGGTGAGCGCCCTCAGGTCCCCTGGCCTCTTGTTTAATTTGATGAGACTTGTGTTCTCCTCAATTAATTAATAAATCATATTCATTTTCTAGACTGCCTTTGATGTGCTGGGATTTTCACAGGAAGAGAAGATGAGTATGTATAAGTGCACAGCTTCCATCATGCATTTTGGTGAAATGAAATTCAAACAAAGACCCAGGGAAGAACAAGCAGAAGCTGATGGGACTACTGGTAATCCTTTATTCTATGCTTTCTTAGTTGATTTTATTTCTTTCTTTCAATAGCCAAAAGTTTCTAGCTTTTTAACTATAATGTTGCGTCAATTTTACTCTGCACAGATTCCTTTGCCCCTTCTACCCTGAACACATTAGAGTGGAAGTTTTTCATTAGGTCGGAGAGTAAAGATGAATTGATCCCAGTTACATTCCCTCAGAAATTAGAGTCAGTGAATCAGAATATTTCTATTTTGTGTGATAATTATATTTACATCATTTAGAGATTGAACATTGAACTTTTATTGTACACAAACATGTCTTTGCAAAGTTAGCATTAGGTGAAGTCTAGTGTATCATCTATGTGTCAAACACCCATTGAAGGAAGATCAAATGTGCAACTTTACGCTGTATATCTTGTCTTAAAAATACATTCTGTGAAATAAAATTCACATTCAGCAAGTTCAACATATACAATTAAGTACTACATTCTTCAAAAAAATATCATATGCATGGTCATGTTTCAGACCAAGAGAAAACTTTCATGATTACTGTGATTCAAACAAAGACTTATGTAAATGTTGCAACAGACACTCAAATTGGAAGGAAGCATGACTGATAAATATATCTGGAAGTAGTTACCCTTCAAGAATAATTCAAGAACATATTTCATCAGGAGAGTCAGATTCAGTTCGTTCAAATCGAGTCCCTGGGTTAATATTTGGGCTCCCGATGGGGGGCTGAATTTTAACTTAGTGCAATATGAGGGACTTCCTTCAAAACTCTTTTTCTCTAGAACCACCAATCAGAATCTTTTCATATTTGGTATATAACATCTCTGGGAAGCTCAGATTCAGTCCCTGCCTTACAATTTGGGCTTTCTTTGAGTGGGGGGGATAGGTGGGGGGGGGGGGGGGGTCCAAGTTTGTTCAAATCCATTCCTAAGTGTTTTTTTTTTCCATAAAATTTGCATTTCAAACTGCAGTGATATAATAACCCTTGGAAGATTGGCAGTGCTGGTCTACAGCTGATAGAACTGGAAGCAGTCAGGAAGACCTATGATAATAATCATCTGACATGGACACTAGAGTTATGAAGAATTCCATGACTTCATTCCTCTGTAGTGTTGATGAACCATGACTAACTGAATGTGATCTTCTTCTTTGAACCACTTTATCAGGTGAGCGATTAAGGCCCCTTGGGGCCTCTTGTTATTAAGTAAAAATGAGATCATTCACCCGGCTGTTAGAGAACATGGAGTGTTATTTAACAGTAGAGTGTTCTCTAACTCTTGTCAAAAACTGGAACTTTTGTCATTTTTGTCTGCTATTGAGTTACCTCCCTTAGAACATATCATCGGGCAATCAAAAGGTAAAATCACTGACTTTTCAAAGTATTCAGGAGAAACAAAAAACTGATTCAGGATGCCTACAAATGTCTGAATCACACAGATTTGATATTAGGTCAATCGTATGATAATCACATTTATAAATACGGTGTTTGCCATGCTTTATTGCCACATATTTTGATTTTAACTGGCATTTAAGAGTTATACAGTATTTTTCTGCTATGCAGATAAAGTCAAAATGGGGAAAAACTCTATACTACATTTTGTAAGTGGAAATTGCATGAATTAGAGAAAGAACTGAAGAAATATACCCCGTTTTGTTTCCAACAAGGGGAGGGTGTTCATGTGCCAACTACAAAGCTGTGAACAGTAGGTCTACTGCGCATGATTTCCAAGTTGTCACAGTCACATGCTTTGTCTGATTCTGGTAGTATTTACTATTTTCATCAGTCAGATAATAATCCGAAACTTGACTTGAATTTTTTTGTGTCCATCACGATTCCCAGAACGTTAAACTACAGTACTACACATTCAAAGCTCTATTCACTAGTATTCAGTTTCTCAAATTTATATACGTTTATCTGAAGCACGCACCCACACATGAAAGCGAAATGAATCACAAGATGTCACATACATTTCAATTGTTCTGCAAATTTCAGAGGATTCCGTGGATGTGTCAATCATTGCAAATTGCACTGAGTTCTCAGTTCAAAGTTCTAACTTCTAAGAAGAGGCATGTGGCAGAGTGTCATTAGACAGTTTATTCACCCACGTGTTTCCAGACAAACTGTATCAAAGACAGTCTAGTATTTGAAGTTCCAACAGTATGGAAACAGTCAATTAACTCTTTACTGCCTATGTAGATTCAGTTTTGTTACTCGTGTATCACATTCACATACAATAACTATGAGTACCGAAACCATTGGTTCTGAAGGATGGGAATCGGTAACAATTAAAAGACCGAGTACCTCTGGTATCAGCTCCAGTATTTATTTTATATTTATTTATTGGTGTTTAATGTCACATACTTATGCACAATGGCTAATCATGACCATGACAGTTTTACGGGTGGAGGAATCCGGAGTACCTGGAGAGAATCGACGAGCAACTGTCAGCGCCTCAACATTCTAACTCTGTTCAAGCTCCGTTCAAGCAGGGTTACAGTGGTTGGAGACATGTGCACTATCAATGTGCAGTATGCCTTAGTACATGGCATCATCATGCCCCCATGTGGGCAACTGGGATAAAGTGCCCTGCCCAAGGACACAACATGGGTCGTCCTGGATGGGGATCAAACTTGGGACCTCTAGCATAGAAGTCCAACAGTCTACCACTGAGCCATCGCGCTCCCTGGTTCCTGTACCGATTGAAAACCCTGGTCTGGTAACTGCACTACGAGATAAATTTTTCTCAGTTTCTGGGCCACAGAACCTTCATTTGTTTTGCTGCAAAACAGCATTTTGTTGATGTGTTACCAAAATGCCCAATGAAATTCAACAAACCATCATTGAAACCATCAAATCTGTTGGCTTAATTTGGAATGAAATTAGAGCATCCTTATACTTTGGAAATCTTGGACACAAATCTCAGTCATGAAGAAGATTGTTATAGAAAGTATGATAGTGGCATGGTATTATCTCCTTGAGCTCATGTAAATATTGATATTTGCTCTTCGTGATTAGTAATGGCGACTGATGCATAGATTGCAGCATAATAACAGGCTCTTGATTTGGTGTTCCAGAGTGCCGACTAGATCGCCTGTGAATGTCCTTTATAGCTGGCAATTTCATGGAACAAGTGGGAAAGTGGGTGTGAACATTGAACTATATTCTGTCATTATGCGACTAATGGATGGGATCCCTTGCCTCGGTGGCAACTATATCCATTCTCCTCAATTTGACGGAGAAGGGAAACCCTGGCTATGAGTACACGTTCAAATGAAATGCTAATGGAGGTAGTGTCATAGCCTTTAGCTCTGTCTGTCTTGGCATCCATCCATCTGTCTATCAGTCCATCAGTCCATCTATGCATCAGTAACATCCATTAGGATGTCCATCTGTCCAAAACACCACCCACCCACCAACCCATCTCTCTCTCTCAGCATGTAAAAATACCAGGATATCAGGTACTACCTTTCGAAACTACAGCAGGCTGACCACACCCCCAAAAGCAGGATTTGTTGGCTTTTAATGAGTTGTTTAAGTCATCTATCTCTCTTTGGGACCATTGGTGATAATATTCAGACCTTTTAATGATGACGAGTGTCAAAACATACCTTGACATGAAACTTCTGTCCACACATTGGTAATCAGTACCAAAATGTTGTATAGACCAGTTCATTGTGAATGGATAATGACAAAGGTTAATATTTCGGGATTAAAACACTGTGCAACTGATTTACTTTGCTGCAAGGAATTAAATGTTTAAAGGAATATACGAGTAATAGTTGAAATGTTGGAGGGGTGGTACTGGCCCCATGAGTTGTTCAAATGTGGCATTTGGGAACACTAATTGGGCCAATTGGATCTACTTTCAATTCAACAAACAATTACAATAATACACAATATGAAAACTCACCTTAATTGACAGTCTTATAGGGGACATACAAAGTCTTGTAAAAATGTTCAGCACAAGTGATTGATAATTTGGTATGGAGCTTCCCTAGAAGTTGGATAGTCAAATTGGTCAAAAAACACCTGATCAGTTTAATTATGGCCCCCAATGTGGGAGTCGCTCATTCTAAACCTGAGGGAAGTGGGAAAACCAATTTAAAATCTTCTCACATACACCTGGTCCAAATGCTTCCACATTTGTTAGAAAAGATGATTTTACAATTTTTGTTTTTTTAAATCAAGTCCCTTGGGTAAGATTTAGGGGTGTCATGGGGCAATCAACTCTGTTATACATGTATATTTATACCGCAAAATAAAATCTGAATCTGAATCTGGGGCTCCCAGATTACGTTTGTTCGATTCAAGCTCCTATGGCATATTTAGCAGTGTCAGAGGGCCCCAGAATTTAGCTTTGTGAGTTGTGGAGAATACATTAAAAATTGTCTCCAAAGCCACTGCACTGAGTGCTTCCATATTTAATATATAACATCTTTGTAACGACTATTTACAAGTTTGTTAAAAAAAACTCTGGTCCATAATTAAGGGGGTCATGTTGCCCCTAGGATTTAATACTCTCTCTGGGTTATAGGGAAAATATTAATCTTCTCTTCACAAACCACAGTTTATAATGCTTTCATGTTTAGCATACATATGCAAGGAGGCTTTTACTAGTTTGCTTTTGTTAAAATTTAGCATGTGAGGAAATATTTGGGGTGTTCAGGTGACCTCGGATTTTAACAGCATGAGTAATAGGGAAAACAACACAAAAATCTTCCTCTCCCAAAACACTTCTCCAAAGTTTTACATGATTGACATATTACATCGTTTTAAGGATGATTGACAAGTTTGGCCAAATCAAGGTCCTTGGTGCATGAGGTTTCAGGTGTTAGTTAACACTGTTGGAATGGAGGAAACATTAAAAAATCTGAAAGTCCATCATCTGCTGTCATCATCCATTGTAAAAAATGATTAAAAGCAAACAATAATTTGTTCATTTGATGCAATTTATTGGAGCATGCATATTGCTGAAAATTTTAATTTTGATTATTGTTCTATAATAATAAATCTTTGGCCTTCCACTGATTTGTCACGTTCCTCTAACGAGGAGGCCTACATTAATCCAGTGCCCTGATGAGGTATTCCTCACCCTCTCCATCCTAATATCCCAGCATTCAGTCAAAAATTGTTTCATAATTCCCCCCTTTGGAGCCTTCTTGATCTCCCCACCTATAAAATCGACCCTTTTCCTCATGTCATTCCTCATTAAAAAATCCTTCATATTTCCATCCCATTTTTCCATTACTTTCCCAAGGATTTTTGTTCTACTGGGTAAATATTTGGAGCATTCTAAAATGAAATGTTCCAGGGTCTCGGTTACACCTAAGTTACACATTTTGCACATGCAAGCCTTGCCTTTCCTGATTCTTCCCTCTACTCCAGTGACTTGGATCTCACTTTCAACAACAATGCCCCTGACTTGGATCTCACTTTGAACAACAATGCCCCCCTCCCACCCAAACGATGCATCCTTGTACTTCTCAAAAGCTGGCACACCCTTTTTATATAACCTGTCTAAAGAACTCTTGGTCCTAATTCCAGCTTGCCAGTTTCTATTACAATCCCCGAGCCCCCTTTCCCTTATAAAGCTACTCCGCTGCTTCAGACCCCGTCTAGATCTTCATTCTCTATAGAGTAATTCTCCATTAGCTCCTTCACCTGCCTTATCCATCCTGTCTGTTCTAGTTCCATACATGGTTAAATGTTGTTTTACATCACCTGCTGTTATAGAGGTTTACCAGGTAATTTAGATAGCATAATTTTCCCATATCTATTCTATCTTTAACCGGCAGCCACCTGAGTTCTCCTCTGACTGCTTCCAGAGTTTATGGGTTACCTGATCTGGTTATCTACCTGTCTGCATCATTTTGTAGAATCTTCCAACTGTCTCACTACCATTTGGTTTAGAGGGATCACATCTGTTCCATATGTTATACTTGGTAGACCCACCCTCTTCCAAATAGTTTTTCCAATGAACACCTTGTACATCTCACTAGAGTTGTCACGATTAAACATGTTTCAAGTTTCTTGTGAATATTCCAGAGGCTAAATAGCAATTGTTTACTGTGGTAGCTGAGCCTGGTCGTTAATTAAGTGAAGCGAGAGCCCTCCAACTTGATCGAGAGTCCCCCAACATAGGTATCATTGTTATGAACAGCTTATACCTGTTCTTATAATTGCATCATGTTCACACTACACTAATCGTGTTCAACTTGAAAACAAGCCCCAAAGAAAAACAGCCCTCCTGTGTATCTCTCTGCATTCTTACAGTCCTTAAGGATACCCTAACTACAGGTTATGCTGACCACCCCAGGTTCAGTGTTCTCCCAACCCTATATAATAAATTGTATACTACTGTATGTACACAGGGGCATTGATAGCTATTTTGTTGGTGGAGATGGGTGTGCTCAAGCCCCCAAATGTTGGACAGATCGACAAAACTTTTGTATTTTTGACTGATCAACCAAATTTATACAGTTTTGGCATCCAAAATGGGTTAGTTACCTAAAAATCATTACATAAACACTGAAAGTGTCTGGGCTCAAATTTTTACCTAACATAAATTGAGTCTTTTTGGCATCCCCTATTGACCACCCCACTCCACCAGTGAGGTATTGAATCTAATTTCAGTGTGACTAGAAAAGGCATTAGATACCAACATACCAACATTAATTGTAACTGGGGATTTCAACAATGATCAACAGCTTCTTAATAAGTACAATCTCACACAAGCAGTTGACAAATCAGCTCATATTACTGAAAATTAAAATTCTTCGAATGATATCATGATTGTTGAAACTGACTGGCAAATAGCAGAAACAGGGACAAATCACAAGCTCACTCAGTATTTCAAAATATATCCTGGCATGGTACCTTCTTAAATGTACAACTGGATTTCCCCCTCCACCTTCGAAAATACACAACTCTATCCTCTGTCAGTATAATCTTACAAACAAATGTACATCACACTTTATTCCTTCGACCACATAGTATTGGAACAGCATTCTTTAGGAAATTAGAGAAAACTATTCACTATCAAAGACTTAACAAAACTGTAACAGATGAGTACCTACCATTTTTTATAATCATTCATCCCGCTCTACTAGATACTACAGTCTCACTTTCATCTGAATTGTAAAAATCTTTACCATGACTTATATGACAATTTTCTCCCTGAAACTCTCCTGTGTATCTGTGGTGAGCACGAAACCACTGACTACTTCCTTTTCCATTGCCCTATGTACACACAAATTAGACTGCAAACTTTAGTTTCCATACCTTGCCCCATTGTGACTCATATTCTACTCAATGGCAGGGAACTTCAGAATCTGGAAACCAACAGGTTTATTCTTCAAAGCAAACATTTCCATTAAGTTTAAAATCTAGCTTGTGACAATATCACCCAAAGGTATCCTAGCACTATGCACACAACCTTTTCACTGGTCACATTGTCACATTTCATCCTTGGGTCATCCTTTTCACACTCTATTGCTTCCTTTCTTGCTCTCTTTCTTTTTACTTAACTCATATTACATATGTAAATATGCAGCTGGTTAATGAACACTGAATACTCCATTACCAGCTATTAAGTTTTGCTGTGTTAAACAATGTTTCGGAGACAGCCTTGTATAAGCTCCAAGGTTACTGCTGAAACCACTTCACTTCATGTATTGTCTTATTTATATTCTTTGACATCTGAAATAAATACTGCTTAAACTGAATTAGACATTTGATGGTCAAGATAGAAGTTTCTGTAGCATATATTACCATTATATTGGCTGTGCCTCTATTTTTTTACAGAAGCAGAGAAGGTTGCCTTCTTACTTGGTATCAATGCTGGTGATCTCACCAAGGGATTACTAAAACCAAAAATAAAAGTTGGAAATGAGTTTGTCACACAAGGTAGAAATAAAGACCAGGTTGTGTATTCAGTCAATGCTTTGGCCAAATCCTTGTATGATCGTATGTTTAAATGGCTGGTTTTGAGAGTAAACAAGACTCTGGATACAAAGAACAAGAGAAACTACTTCATTGGTGTGCTTGACATTGCTGGATTTGAAATCTTTCAGGTAAGTTCTGAGAAAATATAACCAATTAATAACTGAATGACTAAATTATGCACTGCAAGATTTTCCACTGTGAATGAAAATTATTAGATGTTTCCATGGATGAGTAACTGTATTTCTTAATAAGCTTGTTGTATAATGAGAGTATTGTAATCACCTTTACTTTAGAATCTTTACCCTTTACAATGGAAACACAGTCAACTGAGTTAGAATGAGTCACTGACCATAATGGGAAAAGACATTTTTAGCTCAACTTTGACGAATTTGAGCTATTGTCATGGTCCGTCGTCTGTCCATCTGTCCGTCCATCCGTCCGTCCGTCTGTCCGTCTGTCCATCTGTCCGTACGTCAACAATTGGCTATGGCTCGGGCTAGAGGTCGTATTTATGAACCGATCTTTACGAAACTTCTTGTGTACCTTTGTTATGACCCTGGGACGGGAACGAGTGTTTTTAGGTGTGGTCCGAAATTCAAGATGGCTGCCAGCGGCCATTTTGTACCGATGATGCAAAAATCAGTTTTTTGTACAGAACTTCTGTATGAAAGTTCTGATTTGAATAAAGTTTTGTATAAATGTTTAGTACCATGGGATACATCACATATAATACGGGTTTTTTTCTTGTGTGTAAATTATGCAAATTAGACTGACTTTGATTTATTTAGTGTTACTTTCAGAGCTGTAAGTGCTAAGCTGCTATGGCTCGGGCTAGAGGCCGTATTTATGAACCGATCTTTACGGAACTTCTTGGGTATCTTTGTTATGACTGTGGGACGAGAACGAGTGTTTTTGGGTGCAGTCCGAAATTCAAGATGGCTGCCAGCTGCCATTTTGTACCGACGATAGAGAAATCTGTTTTTTGTACAGAACTTCCATATGAAAGCTCTGATTTGAATAATTTTTTGTATGAATGTTTAGTACCATGGGATACATCACATATAATACAGGTTTTTTTCTCGTGCGTAAATTATGCAAATTAGACTAACTTTGATGTTTTTTGGTGTTACTTTCAGCACTGTAAGTGCAAATGCCAATACGGCTTGGGCTAGAGGCCGTATTTATGAACCGATCTTTACAAAACTTCTTGGGTACCTTTGTTATCACCATGGGACGAGAACGAGTGTTTTGGGGTCCGGTCCGAAATTCAAGATGGCCGATGGCAGCCATTTTGTACAAAATTTGGTGCAATCAGATTTTTGCACAGAAATTCCATATGAAAGCGCTGATTTGAATAATTTTTTGTGTGAATGTTTAGTACCATGGGATACATCACATATAATACGAGTTTTTTTCTCGTGCAGAAATTATGCAAATTAGATGAACTTTGATTTTTTCAGTGCTGCTTACACACAGTAAGTACACATGTCAATACGGCTCGGGCTAGAGTCTGTATTTATGAACCGATCTTCACGAAACGTCTTGGGTACCTTTGTTATCACCTTGGGACAGGAACGAGTGTTTCTGGGTGCGGTCCAAAATTCAAGATGGCTGCCAGTAGCCATTTTGTATCGAAATTAGGTCTAATCAGTTTTTTGTACACAACTTCTATACGGCTCAGGCTAGATGCCGTATTTATGAACCGATCTTTACGAAACTTCTTGGGTACCTTTGTTATTACCGTGGGATGAGAACAAGTGTTTTTGGGTGTGGTCCGAAATTCAAGATGGCCACCAGCAGCCATTTTGTACCAAAATTAGTGCAATCAGTCTTTTGTACAGAACTTCTGTATGAAAGTTCTGATTTGAATAAATTTTTGTATGAATGTTTAGTAACATGGAATACATCACATATAGTACGGGTTTTTTTCTCGTGCAGAAATTATGCAAATTAGATGAACTTTGATTTTTTCAGTGCTACTTATATTCTGTAAGTGCACATGTCAATACGGCTCGGGCTAGAGGCTGTATTTATGAACCGATCTTCACAAAACTTCTTGGGTACCTTTGTTATCACCTTGGGATGAGAACGAGTGTTTCTGGGCGCGGTCCAAAATTCAAGATGGCTGCCAGTGGCCATTTTGTACCGAAATTATGTCCAATCAGTTTTTTGTCACAACTTCTACACAGCTCATATTTGTGAACTGATCTTCACGAAACTTCTTGGGTACCTTTGTTTTCACCTTGGGACAGGAATGGGTGTGTTTTGTGGTGCCTTTGTTATCACTGTGCTATGAGAACAAATATTTTGGGGTTCAGTCAGACCCACTCTGGGACTCAAAGATTTCTTTTCTAGTTTAGCATCTGACTGTCACCCACCTTTACAATACTTTACCTATACATTTGTTACAGGCAACGCTCAGTATTTATGTACAGACCATTAAAATACTTTATATGTACCTTTGTTATCAGGTCATTACCTAGATGTTTGTCATTGCTGTGTCACATACTATACATGTACATGTCTTTGTCTTGACAAGTTGAGCTACAGTGTCATTGACACTTTCATTTCTATGTCAGTCTCCAGAGCCTTTTCAACTTTATGTTGAGTGAAGGAATTCAGGTTTTGAGTGAAGGAATTCAGGTTTCAACATCTCAGATGTATGTAGTGTTGCTGTTGTTACCGGTCATTAGACTATCCATTTTCACTATTTGTACATATTGATTAAAGGGTGTATCAGACAAGCTATGTCACCCCTCCTCAGCTATCTTTCTCAGCTCTAGCTCCCAACAACCTTTTCCTGCCAAAAAGTAAATAAATACGCTTGCTCGTTGCTTGGTCGAAAAGCAGGAAATGTGAAATATCATACATTACTTAAAATTCATCATTTCAATAGCTTGCAAATATTTGAATTACATAACTGGGATGTACATACCATAAACCAATATCATGGATAAAGAGAATCTGAATCATAATTCACGGAAAACAACACTGAACATTAATCTTCTAACAATGATATGAAATCCCATTTCCCACATAATTCATGGAAAACATCACTGAACATTAATCTTCAAACAATGATATGAAATCCCATTTCCCACATAATTCATGGAAAACATCACTGAACATTAATCTTCTAACAGTGATATGAAATCCTATTTCCCACATAATTCATGGAAAACAACACTGAACATTAATCTAACAATGATATGAAATACCATTTCCCACATAATTCATGGAAAACAACACTGAACATTAATCTTCTAACAATGATATGAAATCCCATTTCCCACACAATTCATGGAAAACAACACTGAACATTAATCTTCAAACAATGATATGAAATCCCATTTCTTATCAACCTACCCTACAATTGTTTACTACAGGCTTGCACTAGAGTGGAAGTCCCTAACTCGGAAAATAAACTCTCTATTTTGATCTTTTCCAAGAGAGTTGGGAAAGAAAAGTGGTGCAAAAGCACCAAGAAAAAATAAGCCAAAACTGGGTCGAGTGCTACCGGCGCCCACCCAGTAGGGGATGTTCTTCTCCTAGTACAGATCCACAGCTTCTGGTACCAATGCTCAGATGTGTAACTAATGACTCATTCTTTTTTATTCGCCGTTTGGAGAAGACATGCTTCCATTTGCAATTAAGAATCGATGATAATTCAACTCGTTGATAATGGTTACCTTTGACTAGAATTATGGATCTGAGGATTGTATATTAACAGGACTGTGTTTTATATATTCTCGTTATTAATTTCAACCACATTTTCATTGTTTTTTATACAATCTCCGTGTTCGTGCCTGACTTTCGCATATACCATGCGGTTCGGGCATATAATTTTTAGCTCACCTGGCCTAAAAGGCCATGTGAGCTTTTCTCATCACCTGGCGTCAGGCATCGTCCGGTGTCCGTAAACTTTTCACATTTTCATCTTCTTCTCTGCAACCGCTGAGCCGGTGTTAACCAAACTTGGCAGGAATGGTCTATGGGAGGTCCTCTGCAAACGATCCTCATTTTGTTCCCGTTGGATGAAAAACATGGCTTCCAGAGGCATTCTTCGATTCTGGTTGGTGGATTTTCAAAAATCTTCTCTGAACCTGCCAGGCCAAATATTTTGAAACTTAACATAAATGATGACTGGGACCCCTCTACCAATGATCCTCATTTAATGTTGATTGGGTCACAAAAATAGCTTATAGTTACTATAGAAACCCTATGAGAATCACATTTTCATCATCTTCTCTGGAACTACTGAGCTGACATGAACCAAATCTGGCAGGGATAGTCTACGGGAGGTCCTCTACAAA
Organism: Pictodentalium vernedei; assembly: GCA_031216915.1. Lineage (NCBI taxonomy): Eukaryota > Metazoa > Mollusca > Scaphopoda > Dentaliida > Dentaliidae > Pictodentalium > Pictodentalium vernedei. Next base: position 592,676,838 of record CM062297.1, on the reverse strand, counting down.
TGATCCTCGTTTTGATCCCATGGGTTTGAAAACATGGCTGCCAGAGGCATTCTTTGATTCAGATTGGTGGATTTTGAAAAATCTTCTCCTCTGAAACTACAGGGCCAAATGTTTTGAAACTTTGCATGGTTGATGATTGGGACTCCCTCTACCAACGATCCTCATTTAATGTTGATCGGGTTGCAAACATGGCTTCAATTGCAGCTTATAGTTACTATAGAAACCTTATGGGAAATCACATTTTCATCTTCTTCTCTGGAACTACTGAGCTGACATGAACCAAACCTGGCAGGGATAGTCTTGTTCCCGTGAGTTGAAAAACATGGTCGCCAGAGGCATTCTTTGATTGTTATTGGTGGATTTTCAAAAATCTCCTCTGAAACTGCCAGGCCAAATTTTTTGATACTTCACATAAATAATGACTGGGACACCCTCTACCAACAATCCTCATTTAATGCTGATTGGGTTGTAAACATGGCCATAATTGTGGCTTATAGTTACTATAGAAACCCTATGAGAAATCACATTTTCATCTTCTTCTCTGGAACTACTGAGCCGACGTGAACCAAACCTGGCAGGGATAGTCTATGGGAGGTCTTCTACAAATGCTCCTCATTTTTGTTACCGTGCATCGAAAAACATGGCTGCCAGAAGCATTTTTTGATTCTGTTTGGGGGATTTTGAAAAATCTTCTCCTCTGAAACCACAGGGCCAAATGTTTGATCGGGTTGCAAACATGTCTGCAATTGTGGCTTATAGTTACTATAGAAACCCTATGGGAAATCACATCTTCATCTTCTTCTCTGGAACTTCTGAGCCCACGTGAACCAAACCATGCAGGGATAGTCTATGGGAGGTCCTCTACAAACAATCCTCATTTTGTTCCTGTGTGTTTGAAAACATGGCCACCAGAGGCATTCTTTGATTCTGATTGGTGGATTTGAAAAATCTTCTCTGAAACCACAGAGCCAAATGTTTTGAAACTTTGCATGGTTGATGACTGGGACACCCCCTACCAACGATCCTCATTTAATGTTGATCGGGGTCCAAACATGGCTGCAATTGCGGCTTATAGTTACTATAGAAACCCTGCGGGAAATCACATTTTCATTTTCTTCTCTGGAACTACTGAGCCGACGTGAACTAAACTTCGCAGGAATGGTCTATGAGAGGATGGAAATATGTGGCCGCCAGTCGCTATATTGTAATGCTTAACCCAATGCCTCTCCTGTCTGTACGAAGATCGGTACTGTCAGCAAAATACTTGTTTTTTTGAGAATCAAGTAAGGGTTGGTTCCAGTTTTCTCCACTGAGAACTGGGAAAAAAAACCCCAATTATTGTGTATACAGTACAAGTCAAAATAAGTTGTAGTATAACTGCAATAAACTAAGTAAACTGCTGCTCCTGCACTGACAAGATCAGAACCTGACATTTTCTGGAAAGCTATCAGTGAGAGCTTTCCAGAAAATGATGTCAGCTTCTGGTCTTATCAGTGTAGGAAGAGAAAGATACATAGTTTATAGGATTATCCTACAACTTATTTTGACTTGTTCTGTAAACACGTGCAGCTGTAATTATGTTAAAACATGTATTACTCTCAAGTTACTTATCAGAAATACTGATTGATGACAGGTGTTTGGAAAGCATGGAAGTTTTGTTAGCTCGCTGACTTTCAGTCGGGGGAGTTGTAGTGATCACTCACCGTCCGTCGTCTGTGAACATGGTGTCTGCGTCTTCTCCTCCCAAACCGCTGAAACAATTTAATTGATATTTGAGATAATAATTTGTTATGACATCGCATTTTGATTTTGTTCAAATCAAGTTGCCTCGCCCCTCGGAAGGGCCACGCCCAAACAGTGTGCTTAAATCTTAAAAAATCTTCACCTCATGAACCAGAAGTAGTAGAGACTTAATATTTAGTGTGCGGCTTCCTTTTGAGGTGTAGACTCAGATTTGGTCATGAGAAGTTCGAGGAGCTTTATTTGCCTTCGTCTTGGGAGGGGCAAGAAAACTCAAAATTTATATTTTCCAATCCGAGACGCAGATTTGAACCAAATTAGATATGAGGGCTTATTGGGTCATAAGAACTTAATTTATGCCAAAAAACCTTTTTCCTGTTGCCCCATGGGAACCACAGGAGCTAAAAATAGAAAAAAATTAAAACGCCCATATCTCCAAAACTACACTGCATTGAGAATTCTTATTTGGTGTGAACCTTCCTTTGGATGAGCAGAATGAAATGGTCCAAAAAAATTGCTATCGGTTTTATCATGGGGTACTTTTTGGGGACTTTAAAAAAGTGCTGAGTCAGCATTTTTTAACACTGTAGGTAATGGGAAAAACATTGAAGACTACTTTTCTCCCAAACCACTGCTCCAAAAGCTTTCAAACTTCACATATGACATCTTTGGAAGAGTGTTTCACAGTTTTATTGAAATCAAATCCCTGGGTCCATATTTGGGCTCTCTATGAGCAGTTAGAATGCTTTGATATTTGGTATGCAGCATTCTTAGGGGGGTTAGATTCAATGCAGTATGAGGAGTATTCTTTAGTAATCTTCTTCTTCACATCTATCAATCAGAATCTTTTGATATTTGGCATGCAGCATGCTTAGGGGGTGAGATTCAAGTTTGTTCAAGCCAAGTCCCTGAGTTCATATATGGGCACCCTGTGGGAGCCTGAATTATAACTCAGTTCAATATGAGGAATTTTCTTTAAAAATCTTCTTCTTCAGATCCAGCAGTCGGAATGTTTTGATATTTGGTATGCAGCATCCTTAGGGGGTGAGATTCAAGTTTGTTTAAGCCATGTCCCTAGGTTCATATTTGGGCTCCCAGTGGGAGTCCGAATTATAACTTAGTTCAAAATAAGGAATTTTTCTTTAAAAATCTTCTTCTTCAGATCCAGCAGTCGGAATATTTTGATATTTGGCATATTTGAGCTCCCTGTAGGAGCCCAAATTATAACTTAGTTCAATATGAGGAATTTTCTTTAAAAATCTTCTTCTTCAGATCCAGCAGTTAGAATGCTTTGATATTAGGTATGCAGCATCCTTAGGGGGGTCTGATTCAAGTTTGTTCAAGACAGGGCTCTGGGTTGATATTTGGGCTCCCTGTGGGAGCCCGAATTATAACTTAGTTCAATATGAGGAATATTCTTAAAAAATCTTCTTCTTCACATCCACCAGTCAGAATCTTTTGATATTTGGTATACAGCATCCCACTGGAGGTGAGATTCAAGCCAAGTCCGTGGGTTCATATTTGGGCTCCCTATGGGAGCCCGAATTATTACTTAACTCAATATGAGGAATATTACTTAAAAATCTTTTTTTTGTGGATCCACTGGTCAGAATCTTTGGATATTTGGTCTAAGCTTTTCTTAGGAGGGGCAGATGCAACTTGTTGAAATCAATTCCCTGGGTTTATATTTAGGCAACCATGTCAGATGAGTGCCTTCAGGCCCCCTGGGGCCTCTTGTTTATTTTCTTTTCCCATCATGTAGAGCTTAGCTGACCAGTCAATTATGATATCATTTAAGATATGACAAAATTATTGGAATAAAATGTGTTTCCTGTAACCCTTTACCCATCCAAAGCTATTTGAAAGAGAATACTGTCTGAAAAAATTGTAATTTTCAAAATATTTAACCTTTTACTGATTTTTTTGTTGAAATAAATTCATAAATGTGTGGATTTTGAAGAAATCTTCTTTGAAACTACAAGACCAAATGTTTTGAAACTTAATGTGACTGATGACTGGAATCCCCTCTATGAATGATCCTCATTTAATCTTCGTCAGAGTGCAATTATGGCTGCAATTGTGGCTTATAGTTACTGTAGAAGCCCTCTAGGAAATCACATTTTCATCATCTTCTCTGAAAGTACTGAGCCAATGTGAACCAGACTTGGCAGGCATGGTCTATGAGAGGTTCTATACAAATGTTACTCATTAGCTTAACTTGACATAGTCAAGATAAGCTATTGCCATCACGCTTGTGGAAGTCTGTTAGTCTGTGAGTCTGTTAGTCTGTGAGTCTGTGACGTCTGTTCACATTTTCCTTTAGCATGGGCTACACCCCGCAGTTCTTGTCTGATTGTCACGAAATTTCATATGCAGGTTTGGGGTCATGTCTAGATGAGAACGTCCCATTTTGATCACGATCATTCAGCCTTGATGGGTGCCTGAGCCCAAAAACCTTTAGCATAGGTAAAAGGTCATATTTATGGATTTCATTGTAACCTACAGCCCAAAGCCCAAAACCCGAACACCATTAGCACAGTCTACAGGTCGTATTTATGAAGGGATTTCATTGTAACTTGGTAGGATGCCTCTGTATAATGCCTAGATGAGAACATCCCCTTTTGGGCATGATCTATCAACCGTGATGGCTGCCCAAGCCCGAAACCCAAAAACTTTTATCACAGTCTGCAGGTCATGTTTAATGTGGAGGGATTTCATTGTAACTTGGTAGGATGAGTCCTTATGATGTCTAGATGAGAATTTCCCCATTTGGGCATGATCTGCCAACCGTGACGACTGCCCGAGCCCAAAACCCGAAAACCTTTAGCACAGTCTACAGGGCATATTTATTGAGGAATTTCATTGTAACTTGGTGGGTTGATTTCATACAATGTCTAGATGAGAAAGTCCCCTTTTGGAAGTGATTGGGCAACTCTGACGGCTACAGGGGCCCAAAGCCCGAAAACCTTTAGCACAGTCTACAGGTCATATTTATGAAGGGATTTCATTGTAACTTCTTAGGATCACTCCAGATGATGCCCAGATGAGATTGTCCCCTATGGTTGCGATCATTCAGCCATGATGGCTGCCCGAGCCCGAAAACCTTTAGCACAGTCTACAGGTCATATTTATGAAGGGATTTCATTGTAACTTCGTAGGATCACTCCAAATGATGCCCAGATGAGATTGTCCCCTTTGGTTGCGATCATTCAACCATGATGGCTGCCCGGAGCCTGAAGCCCGAAAACCTTTAGCACAGTCTACAGGTCATATTTATGAAGGGATTTCATTGTAACTTCGTAGGATCACTCCAAATGATGCCCAGATGAGATTGTCCCCTTTGGTTGCGATCATTCAACCATGATGGCTGCCCGGAGCCTGAAGCCCGAAAACCTTTAGCACAGTCTACAGGTCATATTTATGAAGGGATTTCATTGTAACTTGGTAGGTTGACTTCATATAATGTCTAGATGAGAATGTCCCCTTTTGGACATGATTGGGCAACTTTGACGGCTAAAGGCGCCCGAAGCCCGAAAACCTTTAGCACAGTCTACAGGTCATATTTATGAAGGGATTTCATTGTAACTTGGTAGGATGACTCCAAATAATGTCTAGATGAGAACGTCCCATTTTGGTCGTGATCATTCAGCCTTGATGGGTGCCCGAGCCCAAAACCCTTTAGCATAGGCAAAAGGTTATATTTATAGAAGGATTTCATTGTAACCTGTTAGATTGACTTCATATAATGCCTAGATGATGACATCCCCTTTTGGTCGTGTTTGGTCAATTGTGATGGCTACAGGCGCCTGAAGCCCGAAAACCTTGAGCACAGTCTACAGGTCATATTTATGAAGGGATTTCATTGTAACTTCGCAGGATCACTCCAGATGATGCCCAGATGAGATTGTCCCCTTTGGTTGCGATCATTCAACCATGATGGCTGCCCGAGCCTGAAGCCCGAAAACCTTTAGCACAGTCTACAGGTCATATTTATGAAGAGATTTCATTGTAACTAGGTAGGTTGACTTCATGAAGATGAGAACGTCCCCTTTTGGACACGATTGGGCAACTGTGACGGATTCAGGGGCCCAAAGCTCGAAAACTTTTAGAACAGTCTACAGGTCATAATTATGAAGGGATTTCATTGTAGCTTGGTAGGATGACTCCAAATAGTGTCCAGATGAGAACATCCCCTTTTGGTCACGATCATTCAGCCTTGATGGCTGCCCGAGCCCTTTAGCATGTCTGTAGGTCGTATTTATGGAAGGATTTCATTGTAACTTGTTAGGTTGACTCCAAATAATGCCTAGATGATGACATCCCCTTTTAGTTGTGTTTGGTCAACTGTGATGGCTACAGGTGCCTGAAGCCCGAAAATCTTGAGCACAGTCTACAGGTCATATTTATGAAGGGATTTCATTGTAACTTCATAGGATCACTCTAGATGATGTCCAGATGAGAATGTCCCCTTTTAGTTGCGATCATTCAACCATGATGGCTGCCCAAGCCTAAAGCCCGGAAACCTTTAGCACAGTCTTCAGATCATATTTATGAAGGGATTTCATTGTAACTTGGTAGGTTGACTTCATGTAATGTCTAGATGAGAACAGCCCCTTTTGGACACCATTAGGCAACTGTGTTGGTTACAGGGGCCCAAAGCCCGAAAATCTTTAACACAGTCTACAGGTGATATCTATGAAGGGATTTCATTGTACCATGGTAGGATGACTCTAAATAATGTCTAGATGAGAACGTCCCCTTTTGGTCTCGATCATTCAACCTTGATGGCTGCCCGAACCCCAAACCCCAAAACCTTTAGCATAGTCTATTGGTCATATTTATGGAAGGACTTCATTGTAACCCGTAGGTTTGACTCCATATAATGCCTAGATGATGACATCCCCTTTTGGTCGTGATTGGTCAACTGTGACGGCTTCAGGTGCCCGAAGCCCAAAAACCTTGAGCACAGTCTACAGGTCATATTTATGAAGGGATTTCATTGTAACTTTGTAGGATCACTCCAGATGATGCCCAGATGAGATTGTCCTCTTTTGGTTGTGATCATTCAACCATGATGGCTGCCAGAGCCCAAAGCCCAAAAACCTTTAGCACAGTCTACAGGTCATATTTATGAAGGGATTTCATTGTAACTTGGTAGGTTGACTTCATATAATGTCTAGATGAGAACGTCCCCTTTGGATGCAATTGGGAAACTGATGGCTACAGGGGCCCGAAGCCCGAAAACCTTTAGCACAGTCTACAGGCCATATTTATGAAGGGATTTTAATGTAACTTGATAGGATGACTCGTTTTGGAATAATTTCACTGTAACTTGGTAACTTTTGTTGATATACGTTAACTGTCAGGGCCACATACATTAACTGTGAGGTCATATTAACCCACCCCTCAGCTCTTTAGTACAGTGTACACCTCATATTATTTTTATCATAAACATAGCATACAGGGAACAGAAATTAACATATTCCCAATTATCACAATTCTTGTCTTATTTCATAATCCTTTCATAAACATTGAACATTATCCTTTTCATCAAACACAACATGCAAGTTAAGCTACAGTGTCATTGACACTTTCATTTTATTCCTGTTGGATGAAAAACGTGGCTGCCAGAAGCATTCTTTGATTCTGATTTGTCAATTTTGAAAACTCTTCTCCTCTGAAAGTACAAAGTCAAATGTTTTGAAACTTCATATGATTGAGGACTGGGACACCTACCAATGATCCTCATGTAATGTTGATGTAATGTTGCAAACATGGCCAAAATTGCAGCTCATAGTTACCATGGACATCCTTTGGGAAATCACATTTTTATATTTTTGATTCTAATTGGTGGATTTTGAAAAATCTTCTCCTCTGAAACCACAAGGCCAAATGTTTTGAACCTTTGCATGGTTGATGACTGAGACACCCTCTACCAACAGTCCTCATTTAATGTTGATTGGGTTGCAAACATGGCTGCAATTGCGGCTTATAGTTACTATAGAAACTCTATGGGAAATCACATTTTCTACTTCTTCTCCAGAACTACTGAGCTGACGTGAACCAAACCTGGCAGGGGTAGTCTATGGCAGGTCCTCTACAAACTCTACTCATTTTGTTACCGTGCATTGAAAAACATGGCAGCCAGAAGCATTTTTTGATTCTGATTGGTGTATTTTGAAAAATTTTCTACTCTGAAACCACAGGTCCAAATGTTTTGAAATTTTGCGTGGTTGATGACTGGGGCACCCTCTACCAAATTTCCTCATTTAATGTTGATCGGGTTGCAAACATGGCCACAATTGCAGCTTATAGTTACTATAGAAAACCCTATGGGAAATCACATTTTCATCTTCTCTCTGGAACTACTGAGCCGACGTGAACCAAAACTTGGCAGGAATGGTCTATAGGAGGCCCTCTACAAACAATCCTCTTTTTGTTCCCACTGGTTGGAAAATATGGCTACCAGAGACATTCTCTGATTCTGTTTGATGGATTCAAATGTTTTGAAACTTCACATGATTGAGGACTGGGACACCTTCTACCAATGATCCTCTTGTAATGTTGATGTAATGTTGCAAACATGGCCACAATTGCAGCTCATAGTTACCATGGAAAGCCTATGGGAAATCACGTTTTTAGGTCAACTTGACAAAGTCAAGCTGAGCTTTTGCCATCACTTCTCGTCTGTCGGCATACGTACGTACATACGTATGTACGTACGTACATACATTAGTACGTACGTCCACAATTTCCTTTGGCACACCTCACAGGTCGCATTTATAATCAGATCACTTTGAAACTTTGTATGCTTATTTGGGGTGACCTCTAGATGGGAGCGATCAATTTTCTTCAATTTCCATCTAAAAATGTTGCCGCGGCCAAGGTTCTTAGAACTTAGTTTAGTCAGACCACAATATTTCCCTTTGGCACACCCTACAGGGCACATTTATGATTGGATTGCTTTGAAACCTGGTATGCATGTTTAGGGTGACCTTTAGATGGGAGCTATCGATTTTCTTTAATTTCCGTCTAAACATGTTGCCACAGCCAACGTTCTTAGAAATTAGTTTTGTCAGACCTCAGTATTTCCCTTTGGCTCACCCTACAGGGAACATTTATGGTCGGATTGCTTTGAAACCTGGTATGTTTGTTTGGGGAGACCTCTAGAAGGGAGCTATCGATTTTTTTTCAATTTCCGTCAAAAAATGTTGCTGCGGCCAACATTCTTAGAACTTAGTTTAGGCAGAAGACCTCAATATTTCCCTTTGGCACACCCTACAGGACACATTTATGATCGGATTGCTTTGAAACCTGGCATGCTTGTTCGGAGTGACCTCTTCTAGATGGGAGCTATCGATTTTCTTCCATTTCCATCAAAAAATGTTGCCACGGCCAACGTTCCTAGAACTTAGTTTAGTCAGACCTCAATATTTCCCTTTGGCACACCCTACAGGGCACATTTATGATCAGATTGCTTTGAAACCTGGTATGCTTGTTTGCGGAGACCTCTTGTTAGGAGCTATAGATTTTTTTCAATTTCCATCGAAAAATGTTGCCGCTGCCAACGTTCTTAGAACTTAGTTTAGTCAGACCTCAGTATTTCCCTTTGGCACACCCTACAGGGCACATTTATTAGCTCAACTTGACAAAGTCAAGCTGAGCTATTGCCATCACTTCTCGTCCGTCGGCATATGTACGTACGTACATCCACAATTTCCTTTGGCACATCTCACAGGTCGCATTTATTTTCATTTCCTTTAAAAAATTATTGTCGTTTTCACCAGCCTTTGAACTTACTGCATTTGTGTAGCAACTTATCCCTTTTGCACTCTCTGCAGGGTATATTTATGAATTTCCATAAAAAAGAGAAAAAAAACATTGCCACAAGCAATGACATTCAAACTTAGTGCATTTCTGCATTAACATTTGGCATGCCTCAGAGGGTGCATTCATTATCAGGCTGTTTTGAAACTTTGTATGCTTATGCAGGATGACAAAGATAGGAGCTATCGATTTTCTTTTCATTTCCATCAAAAACTGTTGCTGTTAGCAACAGTCTTTGAATTTATTGCATTTGTGCATCAACATTCCTCTGTGACATGGCCTACAGGCCACATTTATCGGGATTTTTTTTTTAACTTGGTGTGCTCATTGAGCGAGACCTTTAGATAAGAGCTATTGATTAGCATTCATTCCTGTGAAAAAAGTTGCCATTTACAATAACCTCTGAACTTACTATATTTGTGTATCAACATTCTTCCTCTAGCCAGTCTTACACTTTACATTTATAAATTCAAGGATTACTCTTGACGTTGTGCACAAACAATGCTGTTATGTTGAAATTTCATCAAATAACATTGGTACCAATGATCTTAAATTTTGCCATTTCTTATAACTTACCAAGTTCAAGTTTGTCAAGTTGAGCTACAGTGTCATTGACACTTTCATTATATGTAGTACCAGGTGAGCGATTACAGGCTCTTTAGAACCTCTAGTTTGGCTGATAAATTTATGTTATCCTTTTGGATATTATTATTTTTATTGGAGTTAGGTGTCAGTGGGGCTGTATGGACAGGATTTCACCTCTCCATTGAGGGAAGAATTTCTGGTTTTTGGGTCTCTTTCGGCCTTCTGGGTTCAATTGTGTTCCCCCGGTCCTTTAATTTTTGCCACCTTTCTCTCGTAGTTGGGGGTGTTCTACTTTCTACATCTGTTTCTCATCTTTGTTATGCCCAGGACTGTGCACAATTCCCATGCTTCTTGTAATAGGTGTTCTTCAGATCGACCCTGTGGGCTCTGTGGGTCTTGGTCATCTACTTTTTGGGCTTCTGTGAATCGTGTGGTGCATTCTTGTGGCCATTCCTCCTGCACCCGCGGGAAAGGGAACACTGTCATTCAGGGCCTCCCGACATGACCACATCTGGTGAGAAATATACCCCCTCCGTGGGGGATGTGCAGTCTTTTCCTGTGGTGGATACTGCAGGAGCTGTTGAGTTGTCCTGTGAAGAGATGCCTGGTTCCGGGACTGTGGTCCCTCTCCAGTCGACATGCTGATGCTGTCACTAGGGTTGTGACTCCTCCTTTGGAGCTGAGCTCGGTTGCTCTCTCCTCTTTTCCACCGGTTTCAACAGCTCCCGACTTATCTGCTGCTACTGCTGTTCCGTCTGCAACGTCATCGCTCACCATTTCAGCCGGTCTCGGCGTATTTCTGCAGGGGTCTGCAGAGATGTCTGGTAGTGTGGATGTGGGATACCAGCCTCAGCCTTCCCTGACTTCAACTCAGCGAAGTCGGAAGGGGCTGCCAGCCGAACCTTTCTGCTGTGGTCTCTCAGCCGTTGAACCCAGCATCTTTTTCATTGGATTCGGATGTTTATGGTGGGGTCACCATGGACTCTGTTGTGTTTCTGTCCACGCACTCCTGTCCTACGGCCAGTTTTGCAGGGCCGACGCTTTTTGTGCAGCCTGGACCTTCTGTCCTGTCCATGAGAGGTCCACGGCAACTCTCCTGAGTTCCCGCACTTCAGATCCTCAGGGTATTTCACATCCCTATAAGCATCTGCATTCAGATGTTTCGGTTGCCACTGTCGCCCTGCGTCGGGTGTACTAGAGGATCTGACCCTTCGCTGGTTAAAAGGGTCAGGAGTGAAGCCACTTTGCCGGTGCATTCCCACGTCGAACCGGCTGACACAGGCTGTGAGCTTAGGGAGGCCCTCTCCTTGCTCACTCAGGTTCTTTCCAAGAGCCTTTCCGTTGCCTCCATCGAAGATACTAGTGGTTTCCAGGTGCCCCCTCCAGCTCCGCCTCCCGGGATTGGAAGCAGGCCGCTTTCTGATCCCCCTGGTGTGCTTACACCATGGTAGGCATCGGCTGGTTTGCCCATTATGGGCTATGTGTCTTCTGACTCAGAAGATGGGTCAGACATACCTAACGTTGAGAGCCAACAGTTTTCTGACTTGGGGTCAGCTCTTGACTTTGTGTTTGAGTTCTTTCCAAATCTCAAACCATCAGATCAGCCAAGGTGTCAGCCAGGCCGTGATCATTGGTCATGCACATACAGCCTGAGAAGCAAACCGCTTCTGGGTGCCTTCGACCGTGCCAGTCTGTACAGGTGGTTGAAGCGTTTGCAGCTTTGGACTCTAAGCTGAGTTCCAAGGCTATGAAGACTTCATTCTTCACCAGGGCTGATACCTTTTTGCCTCCAGTGCATTATCGTTCCTACGATTCTGCCAATCGATCAGTCTGCCAGACTTTGACGGTCTTTGACCAGGACTTTCTAAGCCCAAGTCGGCAGTTATTCCTATGGCACTCTGGAGTCCCTGTTGGGCTTATCGAGAGAGATTCTGGGCATGCTTTCTCTCTCGGATCACGTTATCTCTGCTTTGGCTGCTTATCTACCTCCAGATAAGTTTGATGATGTACAGGCTCTTTTGCGTGTGATTTCCTAGGCGCTCATGCATCTTACTTGCATGCATGCCTGTAACACAGCTAACTTGGAATTAGTTCGCCGGGACACTGTGTTGGACACAAGCCATTCCCCTCCTGAGGGGCAGCGTGCTGCTCTTCGATCCGCTTCTTTGGTGGGTCCACGACTATTCCATGGTTACGTGGCGATGGTTTGGGATGACATCCTGCGTCATTGCAAAGATCAGCTGCTGCTTCACCAGCTTGATCAGCCTTCTAATGGAGGCAGGGGCTGTTCTAAGCCTAACAATCGCCATTCTGCCTCCTCTGCTAAGCCAAGGGCTGATCCTCCTGCCGCCACTTCTACTTCTTACTCACGTGGTAAGGTAAGCATCAGCAGACCAGAGGGAGGACTCAGGATCATTCATCTAGTAGAGGAGGTGGTTTCTCCTCTCGCGGGCCTCACCGGGACTCAAAATGAAGGTCCTCACCTCGATTCGTCTCAGGTTGGAGGCACCCCACTCTGTCGACAGTGCCTCTTTCAACACAAGTTTCTTCAGATGTTTCACATCGGGAACTTTTGTTCATGGAGATAGTTAAAAGGGGGCAATCGAGGTCGTCAAGAACATTCATTCAGTGGGATTTTATTCCCGCCTGTTCTCGGTGCCGAAGAAGGATGGCCGACTCCGACCGGTTATCGATCTGAGTATCCTGGACCAGTCTATCTTTGCTCCCAAGTTCAGCATGGAGATTTTCAGGTCGGTATGCCGCTCCATTCACCAGGGAGATTTCACTTCCAGCATCGACCTGCGAGATGCTTACTTTCACGTTCCGATTCATCGGACATTGCGAAAGTATCTCAGGTTCGCTTTTCTGGGGCGAGTTTACCAGTTCAAGGCCATGCCTTTTGGCCTCAACCTGGCTCCTTGGGCCTTCACCTGACTGATGTCGCATGTGATAACCTCCCATCGCACACAGTCCAGGGTGACTACTTCAACATATCTGGACAATATCCTCCAGAGGCACTCCAATGCTGCTCTTCTGGAGTCAGATGTCAATACACTGTGGAGCCTGCTCACGTCGCTAGGGTTCATAGTCAACAACGAGAAGTCGGACCTGGTCCCTTCTAAGTCGTTTTGTCATCTGGGGATGGACTTCCGTACTCAGCTGAATATGGTGGTGGTTCCCTGGATGAAGGCTGTGATTCTCTCAGCTTTTGCACTGACACTGTCCCAGTCCACATCCGCGACAACTTGGAGTATTCTCCGGCTACTCGGTCTCTGCGGTTCAGTGATGGATCTCATTCCTCTAGGTCGGCTGCATGTCAGACCTCTCCAACACTTTCTGCTCAGTTGTTGGATGTCAAATGTCGATCCTCTGGATCTGGTGCTTCAGTTACCAGACTCTCTTCATCGTCACCTTCTCCCCTGGATGGATGTTCAGTGGATTATGCAGGGAGTTCCGTTGGACTTGCCCACGTCCGATCGTGTTCTGACGGCAGATGCCAGCAATCGCGGATGGGATGCGACGTTGGATCCTCTAGGTCTTTCCCTTCATGGTGTATGGGACCAGGATCAAGCAGCTCTTCACATCAACCAGAAGGAGCTTCTTGCGCTTCTTCAGAGTTTCCGGCAGTGGATCCCCCCACCTTTTGAATCGTCAGATCCTTCTGTTGTCCAGATAATTCGACAGTGGTCGCTTACATTCGGAACCAGGGCAGCACGCCCTCTGTTCCCATGTACGAATTGGCTCGGGATCTTCTACTGCTAGCTCAGGATGTCAGCACCAGAGTGGTGGTTTGTCACATTCCGAGTCGTCTGAACATCCTAGCCGACACCCTATCTCGATGAGGCAGGGTCATTTCCACCAAGTGGATGCTTCACAGGGCAGTGTTCCAGTCGCTTTGCGATCTCTGGGGTCGTCCCAACATCGTTCTTTTTGCGACCCGTTGGAACCATCAGGTGGACACTTTCGTGTCCCTGTGTCCAGATCCTTTGGCTTTCGCCGTGGACGCTCTATCACTCGATTGGAACGGTCTAGTCGGCTGTGCCTCCCACCGGTTCCGATTCTGCCTCAGGTTCTAGCCAAGATACGAACCTGCAGTTGTCGATCATTCTGATCGCTCCCCTGTCGCCTCAATGGGTGTGAATCAATCAGCTCTGCTCTCTGTTGGTGGCGGTTTCGGCACGTCTCCCTCTACGTCACAACCTTCTTTGCCAAGGTCACCCGAGGAGGTTCCATGTTGACCCGACAAATCAAGCCTACAACAACAGAAGAGGAAACAGACAATATGTGCCTCGTGATATTGGAGAGGACAACGCCAACACAGAAATTTTCCCAATCGTGGCAATCAACGCAGACCGCAACCCAATGGGACTAGCAATAATCTCATGGACTCTCTGATTTTGTACTTGCACTTAAAAACCTATGTAACACCCATTGCCCAACTGATACTAATAACAATGCTGACCACTATTCTGACTCAGTTATTAATTTATCAGACCATACACTCCCCCAGGATGAAAGATCTTTACTCAACAAAGGCCTGAATTTCTGTCCGACACCCACCCAGGGTGACCAAGCCAGCCTATCTAAAGATACAAAATCATTTTTCAGACGTATCCGCCTGAAACTCTTTTTTTCAGACCGTGATATTGACCCTTCTTCTAACTCCTTCCAAAACCAACTAGAAAGGAAATTCAAACCATCCAGCCACTGGACACTAAACTCGGGACAAGACCCATGTGTCGAGGCACTATATCATAACGCAGATTTTTGCATCCTAACAAGCGGGGAGAAATCTTTCCCACACAACAACCTCACACCGGGAGAACGTCATACCCTCAAAAATCGAAAACAGAATCATGACATAATTATCAAAAGACCGCCATGATTATATCAATGAAGGTTTACATCAACTTAATGACAACTGCTTTTATATCAAAACTCAAATGAACCTCACCCAGTACCATAATGAACTTATTCAGCACACACTAGATCAACTCGTCACTAAGGGTGAAATTACTGATAAAATGAGAACCGGTCTTTTCCATACTAACCCACGCACTTTCGAACTCTATCTACTACCCAAGATACACAAAAACAAAACTCGGGGACAAGTTCCAGACAGACTGATTGTCAGCAGCACTGGGGGACCGACTGAACTTATCAGCAGCTTTATTGATGAACACATCAAAGTATTTGTGCCAACATACCCCAGTTACCTCAGCGATACCATTTATTATTCAAACTCGATGCACTACCGGATCATTTCCTATTATGCACCATGGACGTCATATCACTATACACCAATATTCCTAACCAAGACGGCCTGGTAGCAGTAGCCAAGAGCATCCGCAATAACAAACCCCACTGGAATATATCCCTTAATGAGCTACTTCATCTTCTCAAACTCATTCTACACTGCAACAATTTCCAATTTAACGGTGAAAATTATTTGCAAATTGGAGGAACAGCTATGGGCACCAGGCTAATATCTTGGAATTGGAAAAAACAAACTCCTACAGGAATCCCAACTGAAACCAGAACTATATCTCAGGGGTTCATTGATGATATTTTCCTAACTTGGACACACGGCGAACAGCCGCTATGTGAATTTATAGATCATTGGAACTCGGCACATCCGACCATTAAATTCACATTTCTGACACAACTGTCAATTTTTTAGACGTCAGAATTACCAAATTCTGGAATACTATCACTACAGACCTTTATACTAAACCTACCGACATGCATGCATATCTCCGAGCAGAGACATGCCATGCATCAAAGCAAATCCAGGGCATTCCCTACAGCCATCTTTTGAGAGTCAAATGCATCTGCAGCTCAGAGACCAATTTCAGAGGACACACTAATAACATGCTACAGCACTTCCAGAATTGAGGATATCCTGAACCTATACTCTCAAAAGCCATGGATAGAGTCTGTAAACTTGATAGAAATAAATTGATTCAAGATGCCACCAAATCATCGCCAGAACCCAGCACACGTATCCCATTTGTACTCAATTATCACCCAGAAAATACCTCCATCTACCGATATGTCAGAAATCTTTGGCCAATACTCTCCAGCACAGAACTTGGTCGAAAAATTATTCCATCATCCTCCCCTTTTGGCATACTGCCGGAACCCCTCCCTCCAGGACCTACTAACCAGGGCCAAAATCCCTCCACTCAGACAAGTAAGTGGACGAGTGATCTTGAATCCATGCAAACCATGCAACACAACCAACTGCAACACGTGTTCTACATTAAACAGGGGCACTTGGTTTAACAGTACAGTCACCAAAAAATGCTACAGAGGACCACAGCATACTAATTGCATGACCAGAAACTGCGTCAATTTGCTTCACTGCAAAATTTGCAATAAACAATATGTTGGAGAAACTAAACGTCACTTCAACATACGTCTTAAGGAACATTTGAGTGACATTAAACATAAACGCGACATCCCAATCGCAATTCATTTTAACCAAACTAATCACACAACTACGGACCTCTTAAACCGCATTATCCAGGTACTATATACCAATCCAGATGGACCCAACACCACTGAACAATGGCGCCATCATGAAATACAATGGATATTCACTCTTAAAACACTCATCCCATTCGGCCTGAACAAGAAGGATTTCTGATTTTATTTATAAACATTTACCATAACTTAAATCATTTCACACTGTACTTAGAATTTCTAATGCACTTATTATAAATTCATACACAGAAAAATACCCGACAGAAAAGAGATTAGCTACCACAGCAACTTTGAACAACACAACATTGCACTTTTTTGTACAAGTGACATACATACACAGAACATCACACAACCTCTTGTTCTATCCTTCCGTGCTGGCACTCTTGCCATATTGATGAATGAAGTCACACATTGTGGCATTCTGTGTTTATTACATGCTATACGACATAGAATCCATTCAAAAATTCAGTCTTATATGTAGATTCTGACAGATCTGATGTCTGCTTGAAACAAAAGCAAAAATCAGGTGTGATTGGCAAGAAAGTGTGACAGATCGATATGTAAAAGGAAAATGTAAATGAAAATTGTGTCCAAGTAGGTTATTTATTTGTATTTTTTAAAAAATTGACTGTCATTATTTGAGGTATATTTGCTTCAAAGCTATAAATCTGGAGTGTTATAAAATCACTCCCCATTTATAGAATACATTTAATTTTGTTAATTTTGGTTGATTTGCACAAAACATAAACTTCTCTCAGTTGACATTCGAATTATCAGCTGTCACCGCAGCTTCCAAATTTATCTTGGTCAGAATGCAACATTTCGATTGGCTGATTATGAAATGGGCAGAGTTTAGTTCTTCGGATGGATTCATGACATCTGTCAATGGAAATCCATATGGAACAAGTGTTCTGTACGGATTTGTAAATAAGGAACTGGCGGAAAAGTAATAGGCATGTAATAAAAACAATGAAACATCAATATTAGTTATGTCCAGTCATCCAGACTTTCCTTAGATAATTGTTCAAAGGTTTTGATGAAACTGTAGCTCAAAATAATAACATACAAGTAAATCTAAAACTGACTTTATTTGTCAAAGTCTATCACATTAGGTCCTCCATAGGGAAGTTGGGTATTATAAACAATATCATCTCTCATTGACTGGGAAAATAATAATAATTTATTCACATAAATAAATGTCCAGGAATACTATGGTTGACTGGGAAAATGAATATACTAAAAGCTAACTTTTGCATGTTTAGTTGACATGCTGAAATTCCCCTTGAATCCAAGTAGAACTTTTGGAGAAAATCCATGTTTTCTAATTTGGGAGAGCGGAACCTGGATTCCCAATTGCCATATCCATAAAAATTGCTCTATCTCTGAATTTGTCCCCAAAATTGACACTGGGCACATGGATTTAAACTGTAGGTGGAGTCGATTCACAACGCCCATTGTCAATAATCTAAAAACTGCATGTTTTTATACCCGCCACAACCAGTTGTGGGGGGAGGATATACTGGAAGTACCTTGTCTGTCCATCCATCTGTGCATCCATCCATCCATCTGTGGATCCATCCATCTGTCTGTCCAAGCTTCGCAGAGGTACATTGTGAGGTTTACAATTTAGGGTCAGTGGTAGTTGTGGGATTGGGTTAGTACAGTGGCCACTTGTGGGGTTATTTTTTGCTCTGTGGGGTTAATTTTTAGCTCACCTGGCCTAAAAGGTGATGTGAGCTTTTCTCATCACTTGGCATCTGTCGTCGTCCGGCATCCGTAAACTTTTCACATTTTCATCTTCTTCTCTGTAACCACTGAGCTGGTGTGAACCAAACTTGACAGGAATGGTCTGTGGGAGGTCCTCTACAAACGGTCCTCATTTTGTTCCCGTCGGATGAAAAACATGGCTTCCAGGGGCATTTTTTTTATTCTGGTTGGTGGATTTTCAAAAATCTTCTCCTCTGAAACCACAAGGCCAAATGTTTCGAAAATTCACATAAATGATGACTGGGACCCCCTCTATCAACGATACTCATTTAATGTTGATCGGGGTAAAACATGGCCACAATTGCAGCTTATAGTTACTATAGAAACCCTATGGGAAATCACATTTTCATCTTCTTCTCTGGAACTACTGAGCCCACGTGAACCAACCTTGCAGGGATAGTCTATGGAAGGTCCTCCACAAATGATCCTCCTTTTGTTCCCGTGTGTTTGAAAACGTGGCCACCAGAGGCATTCTTTGATTCTTATTGGTGGATTTTGAAAAATCTTCTCCTCTGAAACCACAGGGCCAAATGTTTTGAAACTTTGCATGGTTGATGACTGGGACCCCCTCTACCAATGATCCTCATCGGGTTGCAAACATGGCTTCAATTCCGGCTTATAGTTACTATAGAAACCCTATGGGAAATCACATTTTTATCTTCTTTTCTGGAACTACTGAGCTGACGTGAACCAAACCTGGTAGGAATGGTCTATGGGAGGTCCTCTTCAAATGATGCTCATTTTGTTCCCGTGGGTTGAAAAACATGGCCGCCAGAGGCATTCTATGATTCTGGTTGGTGGATTTTCAAAAATCTTCTCTGAAACTGCCAGGCCAAATTTTTTGATACTTCACATAAATAATGACTGGGACCCCCTCTACCAGACATGGCCATAATTGCAGCTTACAGTTACTATAGAAACCCTATGGGAAATCACATTTTCATCTTCTTCTCCAGAACTACCGAGCCGACATGAACCAAACCTGGCAGGGATAGTCTATGGGAGGTCTTCTACAAATGCTCCTCATTTTTGTTACCGTGCATCGAAAAACATGGCTGCCAGAAGCATTTTTTGATTCTAATTGGTGTATTTTGAAAAATCTTCTCCTCTGATCGGGTTGCAAACATGGTTGCAGTTGTGGCTTATAGTTACTAAATAGTTACTATAGAAACCCTATGGGAAATCACATTTTCATCTTCTTCTCTGGAACTACCAAGTTGATGCAGGGTTTCCACTATACTGGCACAGCATCCGTTAAACGGCCGCATTCCCCCGCCAGATCACCTTCCCGACATAACAGAATCTTTGAAATTCGCATTGATCTGCCCGTCCCCTGAGAATACATTTAGTTCCTAGCTTGTAGAATTGCCATTTCTAAACTTATTTTGCTGATTTCCGTACACATATTTCATTGAAAACAAAACGCATGTCCGTTTCACCGTTCTGTCGCAGCACCTGGATTGTAATTGATTTCAAAGCGGATTTTCAACATCAAAGATAGTAATATCGAGTATTGTTGTAGAATTGCTATATAATCCCACTTGCGTGACGTCATCAGAGACAGTCGCACTGTCTGTGAACCAGGAAAGACTTCCAGAACTCTCTGGAACCTGTTCCAGCTGTGAAGATGAATTCCACCACTCTGAGGCCTCATGTGACCGGGATTAACCAATTGTAATCAGAGAACACAGAACAAGACTAGCCTCTGTCTTTTTTCAATTTGACGGTGAGAATCAGGAGTTCAGAAATTCTGCACAGATTTAAATTCGGTGTGTTTGTCGGGAAAAATTGATAAGATCCTAGCTATTTTACCAGCAGTGTTTTTCTAAAGTAGAGATTTACCGAACCCAAATCTACTTTAGTATTCGTTTTCACAGTGGCCACAAAAGTCAAAATTTGTGCCATGCATATGCAATGAGATTTTTGCACAGTGCTTGTGTCTGCTAAAATATTTCACAAGTGTCGTTTCACCCCTACTTTAAAAGATAATTTTAAAATTATGGGTGTATCTACCCTTCCTACTCACACTTTCTATTCTCCCTGGATGTTCAGTCTCAATGAAAATGCCAAGGCTTGACAGTTTTATTGGGACAAAACGCCCTGGGTGAATAGAAAGTCATGTATACTACGAATTATTTTTCGGTTGAGCAACCATTTTCTCTTATTTACGTCTTATTCATCAGAAATTACTGGCTGTCAATGTGTGAAATTGGACAGATATATCTCCGTGAAAAGATGCAAAATATCCTCTCAGATGCAAGGAAATGGGGGTTTTGGGATTCCGGAATTCAAAATTTTCTCACCAAGGGCTGCACCATGCTCGGCCCGTGGTAACGACGATCATCGGTCGCCACACTAACGGCCTCATTCCCTTTCCCCTTGCGGAAACCCTGTGATGTGAACCAAACCTGGCAGGGATAGTTAATGGCAGGTCCCCTACAAACGCTACACATTTTGTTACTGTGTGTCGAAAGACATGGCTGCCAGAAGCATTTTTTGATTCTGATTGGTGGATTTTTAAAAATCTGCTCTAAAACCACAGGGCCAAATGTTTTGAAACTTTGCATGGTTGATGACAGGGACACCCTCTACCAGCAATCCACATTTAATGTTGATCGGGTTCCAAACATGGCTGCAATTGCAGCTTATAGTTACTATAGAAAGCCTATGGGAAATCACATTTTCATCTTCTTCTCTGGAACTTCTGAGTCGACATGAACCAAACTTCGGAGGAATGGTCTATGAGAGGATGGAAATATGTGCCCTCCAGAGGCTATATTCTAATGCTTAACCCAATGCCTCTCCTGTCTGCATAAAGATCGGTACTGTCAGCAAAATACTTGTTTTTTGAGAATCTGGTAAGGGTTGGTTCCAGTTTTCTCCACTGAGAACTGGGAAAAAACCCCAAAATATTGTGTATACAGTAGAAGCCAAACTAAGTTGTAGTATAACTGCAATAAACTAAGTAAACTGCTGCTCCTGCACTGACAAGATCAGAATCTGACATTTTCTGGAAAGCTATCAGTGAGAGCTTTCCAGAAAATGATGTCAGCTTCTGGTGTTATCAGTGTAGGAAGAGAAAGATACATAGTTTATAGGGTTATCCTACAACTTATTTTGAGTTGTACTTTAAACATGTGCATCTGTAATTATGTTAAAACAAGTATTATTCTCAAGTTACTTATCAGAAATTCTGATTGATGACAAGTGTTTGGAAAGCGTGGAAGTTTTTTTTTTTCTTTTCCCATCATGTAGAGCTGACCAGTCAATTATGATATTTAAGGTATGACAAAATTATTGGAATAAAATGTGTTTCCTGTAACCCTTTACCTATCCAAAGCTATTTAAGAGAGAATACTGTCTGAAAAAATTGTGATTTTCAAAATCTTTAACCTTCTTTTACTGATTTTTTGGTTGAAACAGAATTCATAAATGTGTGGACTTTCAAGAAATCTTCTTTGAAACTACAAGGCCAAATGTTTTGAAACTTAATGTGACTGATGACTGGATCCCCCTCTACCAATGATCCTCATTTAATCTTCATCGGATTGCAATTATGGCTGCAATTGTGGCTTATAGTTACTATAGAAACACTATAGGAAATCACATTTTCATCATCTCTGAAAGTACTGAGCCAATGTGAATCAGACTTGGCAGGCATGGTCTATGAGAGGTTCTCCACAACTATTACTCATTTTATTCCTGTTGGATGAAAAACGTGGCTGCCAGAAGCATTCTTTGATTCTAATTGGTCAGTTTTGAAAACTCTTCTCCTCTGAAAGTACAGTCAGATGTTTTGAAACTTCATATGATTGAGGACTGGGACACCTACCAATGATCCTCATGTAATGTTGGTGTAATGTTGCAAACATGGCCACAATTGCAGCTCATAGATACCATGGACATCCTATGGGAAATCACATTTTTGTATTTTTGATTCTGATTGGTGGATTTTGAAAAATCTTCTCTGAAACCACAGGGCCAAATGTTTTGGAATTTTTTATGGTTGATGAATGAGACACCCTCTACCAATGATCCTCATTTAATGTTGATCGGGTTGCAAACATGGCTGCAATTTTGGCTTATAATTACTATAGAAACACTGTGGGAAATCACATTTTCATCTTCTTCTCCAGAACTACTGAGCTGATGTGAACCAAACCTGACAGAGATAGTCTATGGCAGGTCCTCTACAAACTCTACTCATTTTTTACTGTGCATCGGAAAACATGGATGCCAGAAGCATTTTTTGATTCTGATTGGTGGATTTTTAAAAATCTTCTCCTCTGAAACCACGGGGCCAAATGTTTTGCAACTTTGCATGGTTGATGACTGGGACACCCTCTACCAACGTTCCTCATTTAATGTTGATCGTTTTGCAAACATGGCCACAATTGAGGCTTATAGTTACTAGAGAAAACCCTATGGGAAATCACATTTTCATCTTCTCTCTGGAACTACTGAGCTGACGGGAACCAAACTTGGCAGGAATGGTCTATAGGAGGCCCTCTACAAACAATCCTCTTTTTGTTCCAGTTGGGTGGAAAATATGGCCACCACAGACATTCTCTGATTCTGTTTGATGGATTTTGCAAAAAATATTCCCTCTGAAACTACAAAGTCAAATGTTTTGAAACTTCATGTGATTGAGGACTGGGACACCTTCTCCCAATGATCCTCATGTAATGTTGCAAACATGGCCACAATTGCAGATCATAGTTACGATGGAAAGCCTATGGGAGTTCCAGGTGAGCGATTACAGGCTCTTTAGAGCCTCTAGTTTGACCTTGTGGGGTTAGGGTTTAACATGGGAAAAACCCCACAAGTAAGAACGTGTAAGAACGTCTGTCCATCCATCCATATGTAGACACAATTTTGTCTGGAGATTTTCTCTGATGTTTAGACCAATCTGCTTGAAACTTGGTATGCATGTTCACCGCTATAAGAACTTGTGCACCTGTGATTATAGTTTTGTTTGGACCTTTTTCCCCAGAATTATGTCCCCTTTTTGTCTCTGAATATGGCGGTGGGGGGTATCGACACGCCCATCTCGGACAGTCACACCTCAAAGTTTTTTTTCAGAATGGCACTCAAAATGCTTGGTGATTCAAAAGACATTGCTGTGAGACCCCTCCCCCCCTATCATGCCACCATCTGTACAAGGTGCAGCTATGAGAGGGATTGTTTGAGGTATAAGCCTGAGGTCTTATAGGGTTAAGTTAGCATAATCGCCCCGTACAAATTGAGTTGTCTCACTTCAGAGAAAATAAAAGTTGTCACAGCATTTAAGGCCCTGCGACCCAATACCTACCATCTTTGAAGGATAGAGAAAATTCCATGGAAGGATAATGAAACAACACTTCCAGGGGTGTGAAAGGCAAAGCTGTGACTAAATCATTGCCACAGAGGGTGGGAAATAAAATCCCTGTAAGCCTTATACTTCAAATAATTCCTCTCCTAGCTGCACCTCCTATAGATGCTGTCTGAGAGGGTGTTATTTTTTTTCTAAGCCCATCAGGCTTATAGACTTATATTTAAAAATTAAACAAGACTTACCTTAGTAAGATGAAGTTCAATTGGAATTCTATGAGGCATAGAATTTCACGGAGGGATTAAATGAGATTGCACTGCGAATGTGTGAGTCAGTCTTTAATGAATTTTCATCAGGATTGTCAGCAAAAAGTAAAATGGTCATGCATGGATTTGTGCCATACATTTTTGTAGGGTGGGAGGAAGGCATTTAATCCCTCCGTGAAAATCTATGCCTCATAGAATTCCAGTTGAACTTCATCTTACCAAGGTAAGCCTTGTTTAATTTTTAAATTCTATTTCATCATAAATTTCACTCAGTCTTAAATGAGATTTTAAAGCCAAGAATGATGAAAAATAAGTACATACCAACAGTTACTGTAGAACAGCTGTATCAAATGACATAGAAACCTTAACCTGATGATCATAAAACTTAGCAAAGGTACCAGCATTAGACTAACCAGCCTTAGTTAAAACTTCTTTAATTGGAACCACATTCAGCTTAGCTTTAGAAGTTGTAGCTCTTCGCACACTATGTGGGGCAAACACAGCTGTTTTAATACCAGAACAAAACATGTCAATGTGAATCCATCGTGAAATAGTGTCTCTAGAAACAGGATGATGTGGTTTAATATAACTTATAAACAACTTTGTACAATCTGCCTGTAACAATTGCATACGAGCCAGATATTTCTTCAGAACTGTATATACACAAAGCCTCCTATCTGGAGGGTATGCTTTAAGAACAAACACAGAAAAGTCAACACCTGGTCGACTCTGCTTGATGAGAGAATCAAGATGAAAAACAAATTCCGATTTTAATTTCTGCATGTTGGTGAGTGATAAAAGATGAATTGACTGAGCATGTGCTGCTCTGACAATTGCAGTAAACATGGTGAGTTTTAAGGTGAGATCCTTGAGGGATAAATATTTGACTGGGGACAAACATTTCAGATAACATAGCACTAAATTAACATCCCAAGTATGAATATATCTAGGTTTTGATGGTCGAATATTGAAGATGCCACGAATAAATTTGACAACATCAGGATGTGATCCAAGTGGAGTATTATCAATTGTCAATCCAATGGCAGAAAGAGCACCACGAATGGTATTAATAGTGCTATAAGTTAAACCATTTTGAAATTCCTGAGTTAAAAACTATATTAACATGAATTATAGATGCTGAAACTGAATCAATTTTGTTTTCACTGCAATACTGTAGTCATCTTTTAATATATGTTTGGTACTGCTGTTGGGTTCCACTCTGCCAAGAGGATAAGAAGATTGAGGAAGACAGTTGAGAAAATCCTCGACGTCGATACAATTGCCAGAGACATGACATGTTATGAACACTAATTTCCTGCTGAGAACTAATGGATGAAGAGTGTGAGTCCCCGGTAGAGATAGTAGATTCTTCTTTAACGGAAGGATAATTGGCAGTTGAATTAAAACTTTCATCAATTGTGTGAACCATGTCTGAGTTGGCCATAAAGGTGCGATGATGATTGCCTGTGCTTAATCTGAAATCAGTTTTTGGATACAGCAGCCCAGTAAACAGAAAGGAGGGAAAATATATGAAAGTGAAAACTGTTTCCAATTAAGACTAAATGCATAGGTAAAAATAGCATGTGGGTCCTGTTTCCAAGAACAATAATTATCTAGTTTTTTATTAAGTCTACTAGCAAAAAGGTCAATGGAAGGCTGCTGAAATTGATGACAAACTTGTTGAAAGATGCAGTTATCAATCTCCCATTCTAGCTGATCATTTAAATGACGGATAATCTGCCAGATTTTGAGAACCTGCAGCATAAGAGCATGACAACCGAATATCATGCTGCATACACCAATCCCAGATCTTTTTTGCGATGGTGTTACAATCATCTGATTTACAACCTCCCATATTAGAAAGATAATTTACTGCCATGGTATTGTCTGTTAGCACTTTAACATGTTTATGCTGTAGTTCCAAAGAAAAAGCTCAGAAAGCAAACAAAATAGCCAGCATCTTTAGGGCATTAATATGATATGACCGAGATATGACCATTCAACAAGCGACCAACGACCCCCAATTCTGGAATCATGTAGAATTGCACCACAGCCAAGAAGTGATGCATTGGTTTGCACTGTAACCTGTGGATTGCCATGTGTTATTTTCCGAAACTGAAAATGTATATTATCAAACCACCATTGTAAATCAACTTTCATATCCACTGTAACTGGCATGTAGGCGGCATAGTCCCCTTTATCCCATTTCAAGGTGAAAATTTTCTGCTTTTCAAGTGCCCGATAATGCAGTTTGCCAAGTTCAACAGCCGAAAAAGATGAAACTAATAAACCAATAACTCGTGCCACCTCACGAATGGGAGCATGTTGTTTTGAATATAACTTCATGCATTCATATTCAATGTTGTCCATTTTATCGGCGGGTGATTTTACAATCATGTTCTCAGAGTCAATGATGTTGCCCAAAAATGTAATAGTTTTACTGGGTGTTAAAACTGATTTTCAACATTGATGACAAAGCCCAATTACTGAACAACTGCTGAGTAGCATGTACGTTCTCGGAACATTCAAGTGATGTATCACCACATGAAAGACTATCATCAATAAAACCTGAGATAGAATGGCCCATATTGCGTAAGGTGCAAAAAACTGGTTTCAGCAATTTTGTAAAATAACGGGCACAATGCTAGCCCATTTGGAAAGCAAGTATACTGATAAAGTTTTCCATCCCATTGAAAACGTAAATATTTCTGATGTTCCCCTGCGATTGGGACAATAATATTCGTGGATAAAGTCAACCGATGCCATATATGTATCTTTTGAAATTAAATTCAATGCTACCTCAAAAGTATCCATTTTAAAATGGTGATATGGAATATAAGTATTAAGTTTCAAATTTAAAATCATTCTACATTCCCCATTCTTTTTGAGGCGAAGAAAGATGGGGGACAAAAATTGCCCCTCCTCATATGTAACTTCCTTGATGACACCCATATCTAAGAGGTCAGAAATTTCCCTTGATATTATTTTGGAATCGGTAGCATTAAATCTAATGTTTGAAAGTATCTAAAATAAATGGATCATCGGTCAACTTGTGCCACTCGTGATCAAAAAATTTCAATCGGCCAGCTTGAAAGGAAAGAGGACTTACCTCATTAGTTAATTCCTTTGAGGCTTCACTCCACCCCGCTTGGGGTTGTTTTTTGATTGACCATAGGTAGACGCAGACAGTCCATACTGATAAGCTTGATAGCCATGACCTCTTGGAGCACCACATGGGCGTTCTCTAGTCCATACCCGAGAGATGACGCATCCTTGAAAACTCATACGTTGCAACTTATGACCAATTTTTGCACAGTCCTCGATCTCTTTAGCAGTTTTCAAGACATCGTCTCCAAATAATTCTTTCATAAATGGCAAGGAGTGTCTGCACAGAAGAGCATATTCTTCCTTTAGTTCAGGCTTAAGTGAATCTCTATGAGTCATGTTTAATTGTTTGTCAGTGTGCCCCAACAGGGCTAAAACATCATTGCAATCATCAATGAAAGGGGTGAATTGCTGATCATCCTTCTCAAGCTCTGCCATTTTGTTAACAGTTTTGGCAAGAATAGTGGCTGCTTTCACAACAGAAGTTTCTAAATTTTGTAATTTACGATCAGTCGTATGAGCCGTCGCAGAAACAGCATCCCTGATGAGGTGATTAGTCTTTACCACCACTAGACCCTCACAATTAGCTGGATGGGCTTTGTTTTCATCTTTAACAAGCTCCTCGTATCTTTCTTCATCAATACCTTTTTTGGAATAATTCTGTGACATTTATTGCTAGAGTATCATCAATATAGGAATTGCAGTGTTCCTGTGTTTTGAAACGTTACTCATGGAAGAAAAACGACTGTCCGGTACATTGGCAGCTTGACGTTTTTGCCCAGTGTGGGTAATATTTGGGTCATTAGACACAGAATCATCAGCTTCTTATCAACCTACCTCAATTGTTTACTACAGGCTTGTACTACAGTGGAAGAACCTAACTCGGATAAAATACTCTCTATTTTAATCTTTCCCAAGATTTGGGAAAGAAAAGTGGTGTAAAAACACCACGAAAAAATAAGCCAAAACTGAGTCGAGCGCCATCGGCACACACCCAGTATGGAGCACTCTTCCATAGTACAAATCCACGACTTCCGTAAAACAGTGCGCAATGCGTCAATTCGTCATTCTTTTTTTATCTGAGACACGTGAAGGATGTGTCTCCACCATATGCATTATGAAACAGTGATAATTCAACTCGTGGATAATGGTTTCCTGTGACTGGAATTATAGATCTGAAGATCGTATAATAACAGGACTGTGTTTTTTATATTCACGTCAATATTTTCAACCACATTCTCATTGTATATTATTTACTATTCCGTTTTCGCAAATGTTTTATTTTCGACATCACGCGATTCGACAATGAATTTTTTCAGTTGATGAATTAATTTTTGGAGTTAGGTGTCTATCTGGGACTGTCTGGACAGGATTTCTTCACTCTGTTGAGGGCTGAATTTCTGTTTTTTTGGTCCCTGTCGACCGTCTTGGTTCTGTCATGTACCCACCGTTTTTTTTTTCTGCCACTTTCTCTCGTAGTTGAGGGTGTTCTTCTACTTTCTGTTTCTGTTGAGTTCTTCTACTGCTCTGTTATTTCCAGTTCGGTTCCTTTAGGGCAATTCCTTTTGCCCTCGCCTTGGTGCGTTCTCGTGGCCGTTTCTTCCGCACACGCGGGTGATGTGGAACGCTGTCGTTTCGGGAGCCTCCCGACTCAACCACGTCTGGTGTGAGTTTACCCGCTCTGTGAGGGATGTGCAGCTCCTCCCTTCCCCGCTCTCTCCGCTTTTCCGCCAGTTCCAACAGCTCCCGTCGTATCTGCTGCTACTGCTGTTTCGTCTACAACGTCATTGGGCACCGTTCTTAGCTGGCCTCGGCTTATCCCTGCCAGGGTCTGCAGGGATGTCTGTAGTGTGGTTGTGGGGTATTGGCCTCAACCTTCCCCGACTTCCACTCGGCGAAGTCGGATGGGGTTGCCCACTGAACCCCCTACTGTTTCCTCTCAGCCATTGAGCACAGTAGTTTTATACCTGCAGTGGTCTGCTGCGGTATCTGGTTGTGTAGACGTGGGGTATCAGCCTCAGCCTTCCCTGACTTCAACTCGGCGAAGTGGGAAGTGGCTGCCGGCCGGACCCTCTACTGTGGTCTCTGTGCCGTCGAGCACCACAGTTGTCATTGGATTTGAATGTTCTTAGTGGGACACTATGAACTCTGTGGCATTTCCGTCCACTCATTCTGACCACACGACCAGTTTTGGGGGACCAACGTCTTTTGTGCAGCCTGGACCTTCTGCCCTGCAGAGGTCCGTGGTGACTCTCATGAGTTCCCGCTATGTTGATCCTCGGGGTGTGTCACACCCCTATACACGTCTGCCTTCAGACGTTTCGGCTGCCGCCCGTCGTCCCACGTCGGGTGTTTTGGAGGATCGTGACCCTTCGCTGGTTAAGAGGGTCAGAGGTGAAGAGACAGGGGAACGAACCAGCCAGTACGGGCAGTGAGCTTAGGGAGGCCCTTTCCTTACTCACTCAGGTTCTGTCAAAGAGCCTTCCCGTTGCTTCCAGCGAGGCAGCGAGTGGTTTCCAGGCACCCCCTATGGCGCCGCCTCCCGGGATTGGAAACAGGCCACTTTCTGATCCCCCTGGTGTTCCGACACCATGGGAGGCGTCGGCTGGTTTGCCCACGATGGGCTATGTGTCTTCTGACTTCCAGATCTCAAACCATCTAACCAGTTGACAGTGTCAGCTAAGTTCCAAGGCTATGAAGGCTCCGTTCTTCACCAGGGTTGACACCTTTTTGCCTCCGGCGCATTATTGTTCCTACGATTCTGCCAATCCGTCGGTCTACCAGACTTTGACGGTTTTGGATCATGACTCCCATTCCCTCGGGCTTTCCAAGTCCAAGTCTGCCGTCATTCCGATGACGACTCTGGATTCCACATTGGGCTTATCGAGAGAGATGCTTGGTATGCTTTCTCTCTCCGATCTCGTCGTCTCAGCTTTAGCTGCTTATCTGCCCCCAGATAAGTTTGACGAGGTAAGGCTCCTTTGCGTGTGCTGTTCAAAGCGCTCATGCATCTTACTCCCACACCTGCCTGTAACACAGCTAATCTGGAATTAGTTCAAAGGGACTCTGTGCTGGACACAGGCCGATCCCTTCCTGAGGAGTAGTGTGCTACTCTTCGATCTGCTTCTTTGGCAGGTCCGCAACTTTTCCATGGTTCTGTGTTGACGGTCTGGGATGACGTCCTACGTCATTCCAACGATCAGCTGCTGTTTCTTCAGCTTGATCAGCCTTCTAGGGTAGGCACGGGCCGTTCCAAGCCTAACAAGTACCCTCTGCTTCCTCTGCGAAGCAAAGAGGCTGATCCTTCTGCCTCCGCTTCTACTTCTTACTCAAGGGGTAAGGGTAAGCGTTGGTAGTCTTGAGGGAAGTCCCAGGATTCTTCATTCAGTAGAGGAGGTGTTTTCTCCTCTCGCGAGCCTCGTCGGGGTTCTAAATGAAGGTCCTCACCTCGACCCGTCCCAGGTTGGAGGAAGGGTAGCAGAGTTCGCAGACCGTTGGGCTACCATCACATCCGGTCCTTGGGTGTTAGATGTTGTTTGGTCCGGGCTGCGAATATACTTCCGGAGGCACCCCACTCTGTCCAGGGTGCCTCTTCCAACCGCAGTTCCTTCAGACATTTTACGTCGGGAACTTTTGTCCACGGAGATAGACAATCTCCTGACAAAGGGGGCGATTGAGGTCATCAAGAACATTAGGTCAGTGGGTTTCTATTCCCGCCTGTTCTTGGTGCCGAAGAAGGACGGCCGACTCCGACCGGGTATCGATCTGGGTTTCCTGAACCAGTCTATCATTGCTCCCAAGTTCAGCATGGAAACTTTCAGGCCGGTCCTCCGTTTAATTCACCAGGGAGATTTCACTTCCAGCTTCAACCTGCGAGACGCTTACTTTCACGTTCCGATTCATTGGGCGTTACGGAAGTATCTCAGGTTCGTTTTTTTGGGACGAGTTTACCAGTTCAAGGCCATGCCTTTCGGCCTCAACCTGATTCCTTGGGCCTTCACCAGACTGATGTCGCATGTGATAGCTTTCCATCGCACACAGTCCAGGGTAACTACTTTGGCATATCTGGACGATATCCTCCAGGGGCATTCCAATGCTGCCTTACTGGAGTCGGCCTTCGCCACTCTGTTGAGCTTGCTCACGTCGCTAGGTTTCAGAGTCAATGAGGAGAAGTCGGACCTGGTCCCTTCTCAGTCGTTTTATCATCTGGGGATGACTTTCCGCACACAATTCAATTTGGTGGCGGTTCCCCAGGCCAAAGGCTGTGATTCTCTCAGCTTTTGCTCTGAATCTGTCCAAGTCCACTTCCGCGACGGTGCGGAGTATTCTCCGGCTACTCGGTCTCTGCTGTTTGGTGACGGATCTCATTCCTCTAGGTCGGCTGCGTGTCAGACCTCTCCAACACTTTCTGCTCAGTCATTGGAGGCCGAATGTCGAATTTCTGGATCTGGTGCTTCAGTTTCCAGAATATCTTTATCCTCACCTTTTCCTCTGGGCGGATGTCCAGTGGTTTTCGCAGGGTGTTCCGTTGCACTTAACCACGTCCGATCGCGTTCTGATGGCAGATGTCTGCGATCTCGGATGGGGTGCGATGTTGGATCCTCTAGGTCTTTCCATTCACGGGATGTGGGACCAGGATCATGCAGCTCTACACATCAACCGTGTGAAATTTATGACAAAATAGAATTAGCCTGTTCAAAGAAATAAATCATCCTTCCAGCAATGGTAAAGGTGAAATGACAAAGGCAGAATAGCTAAATCATGATTTCTGTGTTCTTCACCCATTTATGATGCTTCTGGCAAAGGAATTCCTCATCAATAAATGTTGGTCTTTGTAAAATAAAATTTTTAAAATGTGTGACTAGATTGCAAGTTAACTGGTTTCGCAATATCATCAACAGACACAACTTTAATTACAGCATTCGCAGATGTGACGCCCCTTACAGATTGTGCCTTGAACAACATAGTGTCAATTCCACTTTTGTCTAAAATACTAAAAATCCATCTCGATTCAGCTTTTTGGTAATGTGAGAAATGAATGAGCTGTTGGATTTTCAGATAGGTTTTATTCTATTCAAGAACACATGAAGTGTCGAAAAAACACAATTTTTATTGCCATTGAACTTGAATATTTCAATCATGTATGAGAATCTAGACCTAAATGTCTTAAGAGCAGTAATAGTGTGGAAGATAAAACTTTTGCATGTTTAGGTCATATTAACCAAAGACTGTGATATCACCATATGAGCTCTTTGGGCTGAAAAAAATCCATCAGAACAGCCAATTTCTTAATCAGCATACTTAGGGATAGATAGTTTCCAATACTCTAAGAACCTTAGACACATCCCATGTGAATTGATATTTCAGAATGATGGCATCAGATTAGATAATTCCGACATAAATTTTTTCAAAATGACATAGCTAAGGAGCTGAGAACAAAAGGGACTGAAATCCCTTTGACCACACAACATACACCATTTTTTCCAGGCATAAAGATATTGCATGTTGGTAAAGTTTCACCATGAGCTGTGATAATCTTTGCAGCCACTTTTGAAAAAGCTCACTTTCCAAGTGATCCCGAACACACAACAATGTATCAGATGCATGGATCACCTCATCGCATGAAGTGTGCTGCTGATTGGATGTAGCAGCAGGGGAGCAAGCTTACCAATTTGGATGGCCTGGATGACTCATCCCAGCCCCTATTATCCCCCCCCCCCACCCCAGCCCTAGTGGAGCACCTCTGCCTGACCTGTGTTTCAGCCAGATCTCAAGCAAAATAGTCTGGTTTGAATACCCCATGAGGCCCACCCCCACCAGCCTTTGTTAGCCAAATCTCAAGTAAAACAGTCTTGAGAATGAATGGCCTCAGGGCCCCTAGTAATGTGTACTCTATATCCCGCAACTGGGAGTTGGGATTGTGGTGAAACGTGTACTCTGCAACCCCAACTGAGAGTTGGGTTTGTGGTGAAATGGGAGTTGAGTTGAAGGAAAACTGGGAGTTGAGTTTGTGGTTAGATGTGTACTTTATGACACCAACAACTGGAGTTGGGTTTTATGATGATGTGAACTATGTGACCCCAATTGGAGTTGGGTTGGCAGTACCAAATCCTAAATCATATTTGCCCCTTAATTACTTTGGAACTACATGCCACATGACATAGTGTCATTTATTAGTACAATAAATACACATGATACACCTAGTTTGCTAGAAGCTACATCCAGTTAGGACTGTATGAGTCGAAGGCTGAGGCAATACAAGCAGGAAAGTTATGTGTGTGGTTTTTCCCAAAAGTGGGACAGAAACTACAAGCATATGGCTAATCTGTAGTATAGTGTTTTGCAAAGCGAGAAAGATTCAGTATTACAACATGGACTGCAATGACATGATTGACCAAGTATTGTCAGCCAGAATGGTGGGATAGAAGGAGGAGCTCGCACCCAATGGAAGAATGTAGTACATCAACCGGAGGCTGACCCAGAAATGCAGAGAAAGGACTGGCTGAAGGGGGAGGCACAAAGTAAATTGGAGATGAGCTCTCTCAGCTGACAGATAAACACCATGGATGACAAAAAGCTTCAGAAGCTTTACACAAGATATGAGGCACTACTTGGCAATGTGATGACAAAGAATCTGGGCACCGAAGCCCTCCAGCTTTATGTAACAGCAGCCAGTATATTTGCCAATCCCCAGGAAAACCAATCTTAGCTGGGCCTCCTAGACACTGACCAATTTGTCGGGCCACATTGACCAATTTGGCCATGGTGACATGTGAGCTGTAACACAAGTGCGGTGTGTACCTATCTCCACTAACTGCAGCATTGACAACAGCTAAGCATTGTCAATTTGGACATGTCGGTCCTCTGACAAAACCAGAAAATGTCAGAGGACAACGCCAGAGATAGCAGCACAAACAATGCAGACACTGGAGAGGGTAACAGCCCTGTTTGAAAATCTCAAACAAGAAAATGAACCATTGGTGCAGAAGTGGATGAAAGACCCAAAGAAAGCAGAAGCTGGGCAGTAAGGGGCCATGGCTCAAAGCGCAAAGTAAGAAACGCTGCTATCAGAGTTACATGAGACCAAGTCTGTGATTGTCCCCCCCCCCCCCAAAAAAAAAAAATTGGCTGCAGACTATTAAAATAGCTAGTGTCCATCCATGCATGCATCTTGCCATCAGTCTATCCACACGTGGGTCAGTGTGTCCGTACTACTTTGGTTCCCAATGACAACTTTAGTTATAGTTGGCCAAATCAAATGAAATTTGGTATGTAGGTGTATCAACATAAAATACAGGTGAAGATAGAATCGGGGTGCGGTCTGACAATTTTTGCCAGAGTTAAGCCCCTTTTTGACTTCCAAAATTCGTTTTTAGCTCAACTTTGGGGAAGCCAAATTTGAGCTTATGCCATGGCCAGTTGTCCGTCGTCCGTCTGTCCATCAACAATTCAATACGGCTCGGGCTAGAGGCCGTATTTACGAACCGATCTTTACGAAACTTCTTGGGTACCTTTGTTATGACCGTGGGACGAGAATGAGTGTTTTGGGGTCTAATCCAAAATTCAAGTTGGCTGCTGGCAGCCATTTTGTACAAAATTAGGTACAATCAGATTTTTGCGCAGAACTTTCATAAGAAAGCGCTGATTTGAATAATTTTTTGTATGAATGTTTAGTACCATGGGATACATCACATATAATACGGATTTTTTTCTCGTGCTTAAATTATGCAAATTAGACTAACATTGATGTATTTAGTGTTAATTTCAGCACTGTAAGTGCAAATGCCAATACGGCTCGGGCTAGAGGCCGTATTTATGAACCGATCTTTACGAAACTTCTTGGGTACCTTTGGTATCACCGTGGGATGAGAACGAGTGTTTTGGGGTCCGGTCCGAAATTCAAGATGGCCGATGGCAGCCATTTTGTACAAAATTAGGTGCAATCAGATTTTTGCACAGAACTTCCATATGAAAACGCTGATTTGAATAATTTTTTGTGTGAATGTTTAGTACCATGGGATACATCACATATAGTATGGATTTTTTTCTCGTGCAGAAATTCTGCAAATTAGATGAACTTTGATTTTTTCAGTGCTACTTACACACAATAAGTACACATGTCAATACGGCTTGGGCTAGAGTCTGTATTTATGAACCGATCTTCACAAAATGTCTTGGGTACCTTTGTTATCACCTTGGGACAAGAACGAGTGTTTCTGTGTGTGGTCCAAAATTCAAGATGGCTGCCAGTGGCCATTTTGTACCGAAATTAGGTCTAATCAGTTTTTTGTACACAACTTCTATACGGCTCAGGCTAGAGGCCGTATTTATGAACCGATCTTTACGAAACTTCTTGGGTACATTTGTTATCACCGTGGGATGAGAATGAGTGTTTTGGGGTGTGGTCCAAAATTCAAGATGCCCACCAGCAGCCATTTTGTACCAAAATTCGTGCAATCAGTCTTTTGTACAGAACTTCTGTATGAAAGTTCTGATTTGAATAAATTTTTGTATGAATGTTTAGTAACATGGAATACATCACATATAGTACAGGTTTTTTTCTCATGCAGAAATTATGCAAATTAGATGAACTTTGATTTATTCAGTGCTACTTGTACACTGTAAGTGCACATGTCAATACAGCTTGGGCTAGAGGCTGTATTTATCAATCGATCTTCACGAAACTTCTTGGGTACCTTTGTTATCACCTTTGGACGAGAACGAGTGTTTTTGGGTGTGGTCCAAAATTCAAGATGGCTGCCAGTGGCCATTTTGTACCGAAATTAGGTCCAATCAGTTTTTTGTCTCAACTTCTATACAGCTCGTATTTATGAACTGATCTTCACAAAACTTCTTGGGTACCTTTGTTTTCATCTTGGGACAGGAACGAGTGTGTTTTGGGGTGCCTTTGTTATCACTGTGATATGAGAACAAATATTTTGGGGTTCAGTCAGACCCACTCTGGGACTCAAAGATTTCTTTTCTAGTTTAGCATCTGACTGTCACCCACCTTTACAATACTTTACCTATGCATTTGTTACAGGCTACGGCCAATATTTATGTACAAACCGTTACAATACTTAAAATGTACCTTTGTTATCAGGTCATTACCTAGATGTTTGTCATTGCTGTGTCACATACTGTACTTGTACATGTCTTAACAAGTTGAGCTACAGTGTCATTTACACTTTCATTTAGCTCACCTGACTGCAAGTCAGTGGGAGCTATTGCTATCACTTTTGTCCGGCATCCGTTGTCCGTTAACTTTTTTGCAAACTTGACATCTTCACAACCAGTATGCCAAATTCAAACATATATTGCACAGACCATTTATGGAGTATACCCTTTCTATTTTGTTCAAATGAAGCAGCTGCCATATTCGGGCTCTGGTTTATGCCCCAAAAGCTTAAAAACCTTTAAAAATCTTCTCATGAACCACCAGATGGAATGTCTTGATATTTGGTATGGAACTTCCTTTGGTGTAGAAGATTAAAGTTTGTTCAAGAGAAGTAGATACAGCAATATTTGGGCTCTCTGTGGGGACATATCCATTTTGGGCTCTGCTCAAAGTTTCTATTTCAAGTACGGGTGGGCCAATTTCAACCAAATTTGGCATGTAGTATAAGTGGGTCCTAAGTAATTGATTGATGCCCTAAAAATAAATTTTCACAGCCCTGTGGCAACCTCAAAGGCTAAAAACAGAAAAGAATTCAAAAGCCCATTTATATCCCAAACCACAAGGAACAGAGAATTGTTATTTGGTATGAAGCATCCTTAGGACCAGTAGAAGGGATTGGTAAAAAAAATGCCACCGTTTCAATCAGGGTGCCTGGTAGAGTGTATTGAAAAAATGATGAGTCAGCATTTTTGCAGTAGTTTATCCTGGAGAAAAAATTTCATTCACTGAGAACCTTGATTGACATCTAGAATAACATGTTGTTCTTAAAAACAACAAATTGCTGCTAGGCACATTCTAATCTGTTATTATAATCAGGAGATTGTTCAGAAAACTTGTGACTTCAGTGTGTTTTCCAAAGATTTTATTTCATATTGAACCCTTTCAATGTTGGAAACAATTATCTGATTCCTGTATGCATGTCTTTAATTTAACCCTCTCAAGACTGCAATGTGGGTTCCAAATATTTTATTGATGCCATGATCAAAACCCTTTCAGAGCTGTGCACATATGTTTTTTTCTGGTTCCTTGGAAAAAAAATAGATCTGATTCCTGTATGAATATCTTTAAATTAACCCTCTCATGACTACAGTGTGTTTTTCCAAAGATTTTATTTCATGTAGAACCCTTTTCACTGCTGTTCACATATCTGTTTTTTTCTGGTTTCTTGGAAACATTCATCTGATTCGTGTATGCATATCATTATTTTAACCCACTAAAGACTGCAATGTGGGTTCCAAAAGATTTCATTGATGTCATGATCAAACCTTTTCAATGCTGTGCACATATATGTTTTTTTCTGGTTTCTTGGAAAAAATTACTCTAATTCCTGTATGAATATCTTTAATTTAACCCTCTCAAGGCTTCAATGTGGGTTCCAAAGATTTTATTTCATGTAATACTGTTAATGAAAACCTATTTCTGATTTCTTTAAAAAATATTTTACCCCCCAAAATAAGCCTCCATAAATTCTCTTTCTGTTTTGTTTATTTTTGATGCTTTAACCATTTTCACACTGACTTGAATTGACTGGTGGCAGTAAAATTCTGTTTCTCCAGTTTGAAATCTTTCTTATTCTTTAAAACCACTGAGCCAAATTCATTCATTTATGGCACAGACCATCTTTGGACTAAAACCTTTATTCCTTTGTTCAAATGAAGCTGCTGCTATCTTCAGGCTGGTGGAATTTACTCTTCTGATTTTTCCCTTCAAATTACTATATCCCTTAGGGCGGGGTTAAGTCTCCATAAGCCTAGTATGCTTTTAAAATCCTCTTTTTATAAGCCACTTGCAATAATGCTTAGATTTCTTGTTTGGAACTTACTTAGTGATGCAGATTCACTTTTTTTCAAAAGAAACTCAGTAAGTAAAAAATTTGTGCTCCCAAATTTTGGGCTACACTCAATATTTCTATTTTTCAGATCCAATGGGCTGATGTGAACTATATTTGTCATTTAGTATATAACTGGGTCATAAGTATTTCATTTATGCAAGATTTAGAACAGAGCTTGCTAGAAAAGCTTTCCAAGGACCAGCAGAAATGAATGGTCAAAAGAGTTTGGTTGTGTCATAGCAGAATAAAAAAATTGATCTTGCTGCTGATCACTTACTGATATACTCATCTCTTTTGACAACTTGAGTCAGGTGAGCATTTTAGACTCACTTGGGCCTCTGGTTTTGTTTCCCGATGATAACTTCAGGTATATTTGGCGAAATCAATTGAAATTTGGTATGTAAGTGCATCAACATAAAATAAGGTCAAGTTCGAATCGGGGTGTGGTCCGGCAATTTTGGCCAGAGTTATGCCCCTTTTTTGACTTTGATAATTCATTTTTCCCGATGATAACTTGAGTTGTTGTTGACCAATTCTAATACAATTTGGTATGTAGGTGTATCACCATAAAATACAGGTCAAGTTCAAATCGGGATTTGGTCCAATGTTTTTTGCCAGTGTTATGTCTCTTATTCGACATAAAAAAAATTCAGTGTTTTTCAAATACCTCAATTTGCACAGGGAGCTTTTTATTCCTTCAGACATGCCTAAATGTGGCTGTTCCTGTTATTTCACAGGTCCAGTGACAAGTCTGGATGCCATACATTTACATTATCAGTAGTTGTTTGGGGTTATAGGTGGATTATGGCTGTTGACCCACCACTCACCACCACACGGTAACAACACAGCACCAGTGGTGCTGGCTCACAAGGGTAACACAGATTTAAATGTTAAACATGATGCTAATTTAAAAGTTAAACACAACCCATTTTATATGGAATAATCATCATTTCTCTGAGCACTAACAGAAAGATGCTAGTGAATGCAGCTTACCACTCGGCTTTGCTATCTGGCTTGGCCCTTAGTTATACATGCCTGGGCAAAACAGCAATGGGCAGTTTGCTAACTATGATCATATGGGTTTGTCTGGGAAAAGTTACTTGTTTCTCCTTGACACAATTCTGGCACCAGCTGGGAAGGCAAGTGTGCATACTTGTTGAGGTTTGTCTTCTTTTTTTCTGGTTAGATTCCTGGATTTAAGGCATATATTATCCTTCCAATGTGCCAGGCTGTTGTCCATTCTGTCTATAAACTGCTGTGGATCCTTGGGTTCAAAGACCCAGAACATCTCCATGTCACAAGCGTGGCAGTTCTGCTGGTTATTTTTGAGCCACAAGATATAGTCCACCATCAGATTGAACAGACATTTTTTTCTCTTGGTTGTTGCATTTGTAGTACCTTTTTCTGCATGGCCTTCTGCATTTCTTGCTCTGTGGGTTGCCTGACATCAGTTCTCTCTTGCTTCTCAAGTGGACAGGTAACTCTCTAGAACTGGCTAAAGTATCCCACCCTTGAGACAGTGGTGGTGTCAGGATTTCCTGACAAGGGGGACTTGTTCTTCCTGACAGGTGGGCTTGGGTATCCCTGACAATCCCACAATAAAGATGGCAGCTTCACAAACAGGGTGCAAGTCCTCCCTACCATGTGGGCAGTAGCCCCCACTGACCTCCCCATTGGTACCACCCCACCTGGAGATGTCCAGATATGCCAAGTTGGACAACTGTACATAGTCTTCATGATCCAAACCCTTTGAAAGGGATTTATTGTCAGCTTCTGTCTGGAGTGGACTCTTAGTGCATATTCAAGGTGTCAGTTCTCACCATATAACAATCACTCAATCACATTGTCATTGTAGGCTAGGGTCACTTCAACAACATCTTGAAGATGAGGACTTCTGGATCCATACACCAGGCCACTCGTCATCGACAATGAATGAACTGTGACCAGAATGTTTCTTTGATGGATGCCTTAGGGGTAGTACAAGGAACAGGGACAGCTGGGAATCATAACGATTAACTGTTCCTCATCTCATTGGCTTGAAATGACCCTTTTATCACCCAACCATGATTGTTATGTCTCGTCCACATGGCTTGAAATGACCCTCATACCACCCAATCATGGTTATTGTTATATGTCAATATTTTTACACCTGCTACTGATGGCAAAACCGTTTTCTTTAGCCAATGTCCAGAACTGTGGAATCTCAATTTCAGGGTGGGGGTGTAAAGTTTATGCAATTTTCCAGCATGCTAGGCTTTCTAGCAGCATGCGATTGGTGCAATCTAATGCCTCTTTCGTAGTATTTTAGTGGACCTTCTGTGGAAGAAACCCATCGGGACACAGCAAAAGGAAACCCACCACTCCACTTGAAAAAACACTGTATTTTACATCCTTAATTTGAAAAAAAAGGAGTACCAACAAATTGTCATTATAGGAATGTCATCAGGATACATACTGGCTTAGATCATATCATAGTGGTTTTGGTATGTCATGTATCAATATTCTTCTAGCTGCAGCTAAAGGCAAGACCAATTAAGTTTTATTCGGGGGAGCATATAGTCGCTGCCCTGTCCATCTGTCCGTCCATCCATCCGAATGGTTTCCAGATGATAGCTTTAGTTTGACTGAACGAAATGAAACAAAATTTTATACATAGGTTTATAAACACAGGATACAGGCTGGGATTGATAGTGGGCTTGGTCTGGTATTTTTTGGCACAGTTATGGCCCTTTTCCAACTTAAAAGACATGTTGATATTGGTTTCAGA
Source organism: Pictodentalium vernedei (assembly GCA_031216915.1). NCBI lineage: Eukaryota > Metazoa > Mollusca > Scaphopoda > Dentaliida > Dentaliidae > Pictodentalium > Pictodentalium vernedei. The sequence goes on along the minus strand of CM062297.1, from coordinate 592,635,975 downwards.
TGGTAACTTGAGTTACAGGTGTCCAATTTCAATCAAACTTGGAATATAGCTTACTGTAGACAATATACCAGACAGGTTTGATTTTGAATGTGGTGTGTTAATTTTTATCTGCGCTATGACCCCTTTTTAGCTCACCTGGCCTAAAAGGCCATGTGAACTTTTGCTATCACTTGGTGTCTGTCGTCCATTGTCCAGAAACTTTTCACATTTTCATCTTCTTCTCTGGAACCGCAGAGCCAGTGTAAACCAAACTTGGCAGGAATGGTCTATGGGAGGTTCTCTACAAACGATCCTCATTTTGTTCCCATCGGATGAAAAACATGGCCGACAGAGGCATTCTTTGATTCTGGCTGGTGGATTTTCAAAAATCTTCTCTAAAACTGCAAGGCCAAATGTTTTGATACTACACGTAACTGATGACTGTGCCCCACTCAACGATCCTCATTTAATGCAGGGCTTGCCTTGAGTCGGGGCTGATCAGCCCAGGCCCCGAGATCAGCCCTGAGGAGCACTTGCTGGGGGCTTTTTTTCAAGCCCCGACATTTTCCACAAAAAAGCACTAACAATAATGGACAAAATGGAAAATCAGCCCCGAAAAGGCCCCGACCTCAATATGTGGGGCACTTTTTTTAGTCCCCGACCATTTTACTCAAGGCGAGCCCTGTTAATGTTGATCGGGTTACAAACATGGCCACAATTGCAGCTTATAGTTACTGTAGAAACCCTATGGGAAATCACATTTTCATCTTCTTCTCTGGAACTACTGAGCCGACATGAATCAAACCTGGCAGGGATAGTCTATGGGAGGTCCTCTACAAACGCTTCTCATTTTGTTACTGTGCATCGAAAAACATGGCTGCCAGAAGCATTCTTTGATTGTGATTGGTGGATTTTGAAAAATCTTCTTCTCTGAAACCACAGGGCCAAATGTTTTGAAACTTCTCATGGTTGATGACTTGGACACCCTCTATCAACGGTCCTCATTTAATGTTAATTGGGTTGCAAATATGACTGCTATTGCAGCTTATAGTTACTATAGAAACCCTATGGGAAATCACATTTTCATCTTTTCTGGAACTACTGAGCCGACGTGAACCAACCTTCACAGGAATGCTCTGTTGGAGGTCTTCTACAGACTGTCCTCTTTTTGGTCCCCGTTAGTTGGAAAACATGGTCACCAGAGGCATTCTCTGATTCCAACTGGTGGATTTTGAAAACATCTTCCCCTCTGAAACCACAAGGCCAAATGTTTTGAAGCTTCGCATGGTCAATGACTGGGACCCCTCTACCAATGATCCTTATTTAATTTTGATTGGGTTGCAAACATGGCCACTGTTGTGGTTTATAGTTAACACAGAAACCCTATGGGAAATCACATTTTCCTCTTTTTCTCTGGAACTACTGAGCCGATGTGAACCAAAACTTGACAGGAATGGTCTGTGAGAGGATGGAAATGCATGGCCACCAGAGACTATATTCTAATGCTTAACGCAATGCCTCTCCTGTCTGCATGAAGATTGGTACTGTCAGCAAAATACTTTTTTTTGAGAATCTGGTAAGGGTTGGTTCCAGTTTTCTCCACTGAGAACTGGGAAAAACCACAAAAATATTCTGTATACAGTACAAGTCAAAATAAGTTGTAGCATAACCACAATAAACTAAGTATACTGCTGCTCTTGTACTGATAAGATCAGAATCTGACATCATTTTCTGGAAAGTTATCAGTGAGAGCTTTCCAGAAAATGATGTCACCTTCTGATCTTGTCAGTGTAGGAAGAGAAAGATACATAGTTTATAGTGGTTATCCCACAACTTATTTTGACTTTTACTGTAAACAAGTTTGCAGCTATAATTATGTTAATATTACTCTCAAGTTTCTTATCAGAAATACTGATTGATGACAGGTGTTTGGAAAACATGGATGTGTTTGTTTATTTTGTATACCATCATGTAGAGCTGACCAGTCAATTATGATATCATTTAAGATATAACAAATTATTTGAATAAAATGTAGTGTTTCCTGTAACCCTTTACCTATCGAAAGCTATTTGAAAGAGAATACTGTCTGAAAAAATTGTAATTTTCAAAATATTTAACCTTCTTCTACTGATTTTTTATTGAAACAGAATTCATAGATGTGTGGATTTTCAAGAAATCTTCTCCTTTGAAACTACGAAACCAAATGTTTTGAAACTTCACATGACCGATGACTGGAACACCCTCTATCAGTAATCCTTATTTAATGTTGACCGGTTTGCAAACATGGCTGCAGTTGTGGCTTATAGTTACTATAGAAACCCTATGGGAAATAACATTTTCACCTGCTTCTCTGGAACTTCTGAGTTGATGTGAAACAAATGTGACAGGAATGGTCTGTGGGAAGTACTATACAAATGATCCTCATTTTGTTCCCGTGGGTTGTAAAACATGGCCACCAGAGGCATTCTTTGATTCTGCTTCTCTGGAACTTCTGAGCTGATGTGAACCAATTGTGACAGAATGGTCTATGGGAAGTACTCTACAAATGATCCTCATTTTGTTCCCGTGGGTTGGAAAACATGACCACCAGAGGAATTCTTTGATTCTGATTGGTGGTTTTCAAAAATCTTCTCCTCTGAAAACCACAAGGCCAAATGTTTCGAAACTTTACATGATTGATGACTGGGACACCCTCTACCAATAGTCCTCATTTAATCTTGCAAATATTGCTGCAGCTTATAATTACTGTAGAAACCCTATAGGAAATCACATTTTCATCTTCTTCTCTGGAACTTCTGAGCCAATGTGAACCAAACTTGGCAGGCATGGTCTATGATAGGTTCTCTTCAACAGTTACTCATTTTATTCCTCTTGCATGAAATGCGTGGCCGCCAGAGGCATTCTTTGATTCTGATTGGTCAATTTTGTAAACTCTTCTCTGAAAGTACAAGGTCAAATGTTTTGAAACTTCACATGATTGAGGACTGGGACACCTTCTACCAATGATCCTCATATAATGTTGATGTAATGTTGCCAACATGGCCACAATTGCAGCTCATCATAGTTACCATGGAAACCCTATGGGAAATCACATTTTTATATGTAGTTCTGCCAGGTGTGTGATTGCAGGCTCTTTAGAGCCTCTAGTTGGACTCTGTTAACCACTAAAATATAGTTTTTCATAAAGTGGGGACATTAGTCCCATGGACACATTTGGTGGCCTGCTGTATTGCTGCTATGGTTTAACTGGTAAAGTGGTAAATTATTTTTGATTGTCAAAATTTATTTGTACGTCTTTGCCTTGTTACAATTTATGGGCAAGTGCCTGTTGGCACTCTCCCAAAAATCAAAACAAGGCAAATTCCTGTCAACTAAATAATTTCACTTCAAAGATAATATGAAGCACATCCACAGAAAATTAAGCCTTTAAGTTGGGGTACCTGCATGCAGAGTAAAGCCCAAATATGGGCTTCCAGCACTCTACTAGTTAATGGAGATAAGATAATATAAGATATTTATTATTTCAATATCAACAAAGACAATTGACGAGAAAGTCACACTTGGCAGTGGGGGTGTATCAACCCTTGGCATTCAGGGAGCATCTGTTGGTTATATCAACTTATTGCCCTTGTAGCCATGGTGAACTCAGAAGTCTCAATTTTGGGGATGAAGGTTTTAAGCTTACTTGATTGAAAGTCAAGAGTAAGCTGTACTGATCCATCCATCCATCCAGTCCATCCATCCATCCATCTGTTGTCTGCCCACTATCTGTCATAAAGATTGTGTATTTTCAGTTTTGTTGAAATTAATGTGCTGTGACCCCCCCCCCCCCCCCCCCACCTCCCCCCACCCCACCCCATTTCCCCTCGCAGGTAGATGGTTGGAAAAAGCCATCCCAATTATATAAAAAAAAAATTTCTCATGAGCTGATTCAAACAGGGGCTTGGTATTTGGTACTGAGCTTCCGTTTGAGGTGTAGAATACTCTTTGTTGAAAGCAAATTTTGTAGGGCAATATTTGCCATGGGAAGGGCAAGAATTTTGCTCTGCCCCAAATGCCTTTTTTTACAGAACCAATCAGTTGATTCAAACCAAAATTGATATGGAGTATTATTGGGTTACAAGTACTTGATTCATGCAAAACAAATTTACTGCATTCGCATGGGAACCCTAAAAAAAATTTCACCATCCACATTTCCCAAACTGTACAGAACAGACAAATGTTATTTGGTATAAAGCATCTTTAGAACAGTAAAATCAAATGATCCAAAAACATTGGGATTGCTTATGCCACAGGGTACCACATGATCATTTTAACACTGTCGGTAATGGGAAAATGCTGAGTCATGCTCTTCTTGTTTTCAAAAATTCAAAAAATCTTCTTTAGAATCACCAATCAGAATCTTTTCATAGAATGATGATAAAATATTTTTGAGTTCCACAACTTTAGGACAAAGGGTTGCATATATTGTAAAATCATTATGTATCCCCTTCACTGAAGGGAGACATATTGTTTTAACCTGAATTCTTCTCCTTCTCGTTGTTGTTGTTGTTGTTGTTGTTGTTGTTGTTGTTGTTGTTGTTGTTGTTGTTGTTGTTGTTGTTGTTGTTGTTGTTGTTGTTGTTGTTGTTGTTGTTGTTGTTCTTCTTCTTCTTCTTCTTCTTCTTCTTCTTCTTCTTCTTCTTCTTCTTCTTCTTCTTCTTCTTCTTCTTCTCATACAATCGTGTCCGGGCCAGAACTTTTTTATCTTTTGACCTAGGCTTATGATATTTAGCATGTGGGTGTATCACCATGAGACGATGTGTCCTGTACCATCATGACCACATATGACCTTGACCTTTGACCTCCAGGTCAAATTACTGATTTTTTGGCAAGTAAGCTTGTCCGGCCCAGAACTATTTATCTTTTCACCTCGGCTTATGATATTTGGCATGTGGGTATACCACCATGAGATGATGTGTCGCGTACCATCATGACCCACATATGACATTGACATTTGACCTCAGGCTCAAATTACTGATTTTTTGGCAAGTAAGCTTGTCCCGGCAAGAACTTATTTATCTTTTCACCTTGGCTTATGATATTAGGCATGTGGGTGTATCACCATGAGATGATGTGTCGTGTACTATCAAGACCCACATATGACCTTGACCTTTGACCTCAAGTTCAAATTATTGATTTTTTTTAATCTTTTGACCTAGGCTTATGATATTTGGCATGTGTGTGTATCACCTTGAGGCAATGTACCATCATGACCCACATATGACATTGACCTTTGATCTCAAGGTCAAATTACTGATTTTTTGGCAAGTAAGCTTGTCTGGGCAAGAACTTATTTACCATTTCACCTTGGCTTATGATATTTGACATGCGTGTTTATCACCATAAGACGATGTGTTGCATACCTTCATGACCCATATATGACATTGACCTTTGACCTCAAGGTCAAATTACTGATTTTTTGGCCAGCTTGTCCGGGCCAGAACTTTTTTTTACCTTTCCACGCCGGTTTATGATATTAGGCATGTGGGTGTATCACCATGAGACGATGTGTCGTGTACCATCATAATTCACTTATGGCCTTGACTTTTGACCTCAAAGTCACATTATTGACTTTTTTTTTAATCTTTTGACCTAGGCATATGATTTTTGTGTTATGATATTTGACATGTAGGTGTATCACCATGAGAGATGTCTCTTGTACCATCATGACCCACATATGACATTGACCTTTGACCTCAAGGTAAAATTAATAATTTTTTGGCAAGTAAGCTGGTTGGGGCAAGAACATTTTTTTATCTTTTCACCTAGGCTTTTCACCTAGACGATGTGTCGCATACTATCATGACCCACATATGACCTTGACCATTGATCTCAAGGTCAAATTAATTATTTTTTTTATCTTTTGATCTAGGCTTATGATATTTGGCATGTGGGTGTATCACCATGAGACGATGTACCATCATGACCCACATATGACATTGACCTTTGACCTCAGAGTCAAATTATTTAATTTTTGGCAAGTAAGCTTGTTTGGGCAAGAACTTTTTTTTTTATCTTTTCACCTAGGCTTATGATATTTGGCATGTGGGTTTATCGACATAAGACAACATTGTATCATGTACTGTTGTGATGACAGATGACCTTGATCTTTGACATCAAAGTCAAATTATTGATTTGTTCAGCTAGGTTTATGATATTTGGCATATGAATGCAACAGCCAGGCTGATGTGTCACATTCTATCTTGAACTTCCATGATCTTGACATTTGACCTTTAGTTTGATCTTTGAAGTTAGAAGCAATGAACTAATCGAAGGGGAGACATGTGTTCCCTCTAGTTCTATTCTGGTTTACCTCCCTCCACAAGCCCCAGTGCAACACAGGTGTTTTGTAACTTGATTTTGACCCCTCTATTTTCACTGGATACCAGCCAGGATAGAAGTACGCTGTTCTGTAATTAATGAGTGCTGCAAATCCTCATTAATGTACATGCTCGTCTTACAGGCCCTGTTTTTTCAGCCTCCCCTGCAAATTTTGGGGGAAGCATATAGTTGCTGTTTTGTCCATCCATCTTTCTTTACATCTGTCCATCCATCCATCCATCCATTTGTCCATTCTAACTTTGTCTAGTCCATTAGAAATTATTCAATGCACTGATCATGCCTGTACTTCACACAATGATTGCTTATGACCCAAAGGTCATAGACTGTATGTTCATTCATTCTAACATTGCCTGGTCCATAAAAAATTATTCAATGGACTGATCTTGTTCATATTTCACACAATGATTGCTTATCACTCACGGGTTTGTCATGATCTTGACTTAAGGTTATAGTTCCAAAGTAAGGGTCACAGACTGTTCATTGTTTGTTCATCCATTGTTACTTTGTCCGGTCCATAAAAAATTATTCAATCGACTGTTCTTGTTCATACTTCACACAATGATTGCTTATCACTCAAGTGTGTGTCATGACTTCAACCCAAGGCCATAAATCCAAGGCTAGGTTACAGACCATTTATGAATTCTATCTTTGTCCAGTTCATAAAAATTGATTCAGTTGGCAGATCTTGTTCATACTTTTTGCAATACATGGTCATGACTCCAGGGTGTGTCGTGACCTAGACCCAAGGTCATAATTGCAAGGTCAAAGACACAGACCTTATGTCTGTTCTTATGATGTCTCATCCTTAAAAATGTTTTACAGACAGAACTCATTCATACTTAACATGGTGGTGCTCATGACTTGTGTTTGTCATGACCATCACTCATCAATAACTTAAAGATCATGGACCACTCGACTGACATGATTTATAAGCCAAAGTGTTTGCGGGCTTGTACACTTTCTATTTTCACTGAAATTAGATTTGTTTGAGTTTCTCTCCATTGTATTACAGGCTATCACTGTTATGCTTTATCTGTTCTGCTCATATTCAGGAAGCATCAGTCAGCTATGCTAATATTTTCTTGTTTGGAATAGAGTAAATTTCCATTATAATAAGGTAAGCTTCTCTTGTAAAAGGTGAAGAAGTTCAGACTGTTCTTTACATTTTACAGTTCAACAGCTTTGAACAACTCTGTATCAACTACACCAATGAGAGACTACAGCAGTTTTTCAACCACCACATGTTCATTTTAGAACAGGAAGAGTACAAAAAGGAAGGAATTCAATGGGAGTTTATCGACTTTGGCATGGATCTGCAAGCTTGCATTGATCTGATTGAAAAGGTGAGATATATAGACGATAGCATTGTTTTTTTATAAGAAGCAGCCAGAAGTATTTTGTAAATGTAGTGAGAATATATTTTTACATACACATTATTAAATTGTCCAATGTATAGGGACAGTCTCGTAAAACATCTCATCATTATTGCTCTTTGACAAGCTTTCGACCTCTTGGCCTTCTTCAAGGACCTTTGATAAATTTTCAAACTATATCTCCGCACTATACTAAACAACAATCAACATTGAAAAGAAAACTATCACACAGTTTCGTTAGAACATTTGACGTACGCTGACGTAATACACGACGGGCTGTGAACATAAATGCCAGATTAGCAATATATCTACATTATAGCGGGATTGTAACAAAACTGCAATGTTCTTGCTTCAGAATCTCAGCAACCAGCCCTTTGCGTAGTACTGCCAGAAGGAAAACTAAATTAAACACCTTATTAAACCCATTAGAGGGAACCAGAAAAAAAAGAAGAAAAAAAAGAGGGGGGTGGGGGGGGGGGGCAGGGATGGGACACAGATACATGTGGGAGGGGTGGTGGTTCGTAAAAGGCTGAAAAATACATGCCGTGGCGTGGGTACAACCCCTTCAGGACAAATTACCTAATTATCCGATACAGACCATTAGTTCGGGCCTCAGCACAGTCACCCACCACCCTTGGCTCAACTGGGCTAAAAGCCCAGCTAGGTCCAAGGCGGTAGGTAGCCCCACTGTGACCAGCGACAGGAGTCCAAATATGAACTACAAAACAGAGAATCTAATATTATCTAATAATTATAGTACGACCACCACAGACGGGGCAAAATACACCAGTGGGCACCACACCCACGCATATTATCAAAATACAAACCGCCACGACATCAAGCGAAATCACCATTAATGAAGCACCGGTAAATCCCGGCGCTTCATGGATGGAAACCACAGCGGTCTAGCTACAATTGCGTCTGTGGTCAAAATGCCCACTAGCGGACCCCCACCCACCCACCCACGACGGCTGCGCTACAACTTAATATACATTAAACGAGGTAACTATAGGCTAAACTAGGCAGAAAGTAGTGGCACATATACGTAGGGAAGGGGGCGGGATAGTAAAACATGCCCCCTAACCAAGATAATTCCACTCAATATGTGAGTTCCTCATTACAATGCATAGATGTGGTTGTCATCATTACTGGTGACTAGTGTCCGATCCAATGACATCCACATCCATACGGCTATTACATACAAAGTATATATCCGAAACATCAGTAAATACTGAAAATTAAATACAGTGGCATATGCAAAACCACGCTCGGTGCAAATAACAAGTAATCCATCGCAGGATAAACTCTAAACCTCAATATGAACACACACCACCCAAGGCCCAACCGAGCTCAAAGCCCAGTTAGGTCAATGGCGGTGAGTGGTCCCACGGAGACCAGCGCTAGGAAGTCTACTGCTAAAGATAAACTAAAATAAACTATACCATAAATCCTACAAGATAGCTATCTTAATAACATCTAATAATTAACTACATAGACATAAGCCGAGGTAATTACAGGCTAAGCTAAGTTCGGGCGGGGTGCCATATTCACTATAGGGAAGGACAGGGTGGGGCATTTCTGGAATAACTTAAATGTCCTAACCAAAGAATTTATATAGTTTACCTCTATAAATTACGCAAATGAGGACCCCATCATAATCGGCTCCTGAAGTCGGTCCCAATGATATCCACATTAGAACGGCTAGGACCACCTATGTATATGTATTACAACAGTAAATAACTAAAATTAAATATAGTGGTACAACCCGTACAGGACTTGTTACTACATATTCGATGCAGGCCACCACACTAAGCCCCAGTACGATCACCCACCACAACCGGCCCAGTCTGGCTAAACACCAGCTAGTCCTAAGACAGTGAGTGGTCCCACTGGACATCGAATATGTAGTAACATGTCATGTAGGGGTTGTACCACTATATTTAATTCAAGTTATTTACTGTTGTAATACATATACATAGGTGGTCCTAGCCGTTTTAATGTGGATATCATTGGGACCGACTTCAGGAGCCGATTATGATGGGGTCCTCATTTGCATAATTTATAGAGGTAAACTATATAAATTCTTTTATTAGGACATTTAAATTATTTCAGAAAACCCCACCTCACCCCTCCCTGCCCCACCCCATCCTCCCCTATAGTGAATATGGCACCCCACCCAAACTTAGCTCAGCCTGTAATTACCTCGGCTTATGTCTATGTAGTTCATTATTAGATGTTATTAGGATAGCTGTCTTGTAGGATTTATGGTATAGTTTATTTTAATTTATCTTTAGCAGTAGACGTCCTAGCTCTGGTATCCGTGGGACCACTCACCGCCATTGACCTAACTGGGCTTTGAGCTCGGTTGGGCCTAGGGTGGTGTTAGATTATCTCCCCTTGGAAATGTCAGAACGGAATTATATTGCTGAGGTTTAGAGTTTATCCTGCGATGGATTACTTGTTATTTGCTCCGATCGTGGTTTTGCATATGGCACTGTATTTAATTTTCAGTATTTACTGATGTTTCGGATATATACTTTGTATGTAATAGCCGTATGGATGTGGATATCATTGGATCGGACACTAGTCACCGGTAATGATGATATCCACATCTATGCATTGTAATGAGGAACTCACATATTGAGTGGAATTATCTTGGTTGGGGGGCACGTTTTACTACCCCACCCCCTTCCCTACGTATATGTGCCACTACTTTCTGCCTAGTTTAGCCTGTAGTTACCTCGTTTAATGTATATTAAGTTGTTGTGCAGCCGTCGAGGGTGGGGGTCCGCTAGTGGGCATTTTGCCCATGGATGCGATTGTAGCTAGACCTCTGTGGTTTCCGTCCATGAAGCGACGGGATTTACCGGTGCTTCATTAATGGTGATTTTGCTTGGTGTTGTGGCGGTTCGTATTTTGATAATATGCATGGGTGTGGTGCCCACTGGTGTATTCTGCCCCGTCCGCCATGGTCGTACTATAATTATTAGATAATATTAGACTCTCTGTTTTGTAGCTCATAGTTGGACCCCTGGGGCTACCTGCTGCCTTGGACCTAGCTGGGCTTTTAGCCCAGTTGAGCCAAGGGTGGTGGGTGACCGTGCTGAGGCCCGGGGTAATGGTCTGTATCAGATAATTAGGTAATTTGTCCTGTAGGGGTTGTACCCACACCACAGCATGTATTTTTCAGCCTTTTACTAACCACCACCCCTCCCGCATGTATCTGTGTCCCATCCCCGCCACCCCCCCCCCCCTCCCCCCCTCTTTTTTTTTTTCTGGTTCCCTCTAATGGGTTTAATAAGGTGTTTAATTTAGTTTTCCTTCTGGCAGTGCTACGCAAAGGGCTGGTTGCTAAGATTCTGAAGCAAGAACATTGCAGTTTTATTATAATCCTGCTATAACGTAGATATACTGCTAATCTGGCATTCATGTTCACAGCCCGTCGTGTATTACGTTGGCGTACATCAAACATTCTAACGAAACTGTGTGATAGTTTTCTTTTCAATGTTGATTGTTGTTTAGTATAGTGCAGAGATGTAGTTTGAAAATTTAACAACGGTCCTTGAAAAAGGCCAAGAAGCCGAAAGCTTGACGAAGAGCAATATTGATGAGATATATTTTTACAGTTGGCATGGCCTAAAGTGAAATACATATTTGGTATCGTTTCGTAGGATTCATATCCTTTCTGTAAATTGACTGATGAAAAAGTAATGTTTTAAATGCTTATAGTAATAAAATATATTGTTCAATGTAATTGAAGATGAATAACCAATTTCAGTTCATAGTGATCAATTCAACCCTCAAGGTCCCATTTTCAACTTTGACAAACCTTGTGGGTCTTCAAGACTGGAATACATCTTCCCTTTGACTGGGTTCCAGTCAAATCTTTACTAGAAATCACCTTTATGCAATAGTCTAATGGACTGTAGAAGCAATTCTGGAAAATTGTCAGGCCCTTAAAATGCTTTGAAGCTTACTAGTTAAAAATAAACTTTGGTATATTCTTTGTCTTCTAATATGAATATATTTATACCCCCCGCAAACAAAGTTTGGGGGGGTATATAGGAATCACCCTGTCCGTCCATCCATCCATCCATCCGTCTGTCCGTCTGTCCATCCTTGTAAGCACAACTCCTCCTAAACCGTTTGAAGAATTTTCATGAAACTTTACACAATGGAAGAACTCCATGAAGCAATATAAATCCTTTCTGACATTTCCAAGGGGAGATAATCTAACTTATACATTTCAGGCACGGGGGTATCACTTTGTGAGTTTGCTCACAGTACCCCTAGTTTCATTTCACTTGGAATTTTGCAGATTTTGTAAGATAGTGAGAAGTAAATAGAAGATATCTTCTGTTTTTGAGTAGATATCAGAATTATCTCATGAATGACTGCTGGGAAATATAAGTTTTCACAAGTGACTGAAAACGGAGAGTAAAAACTTAGATTGCCCAAATGAGATAATTCAGATACCTTTTCAAAAGAGGAGGAGGCATTCTTATTATATGCACTGCAATGGTTTAATTTCTCTTAAAACATATTTTTATTTAAATTAAAATACCCAAATGCCAGAAACATGCAATCGTATCAATCTAAACTTATTGAGTAATACAGATTACTTCCGAAGATATATTCTCTTTTAACTATCATGACAATGGATATTATTAGTTATCCATGTATGTTCCAGGGTGTATGGAAATTCACACTGGTTTTAAAACTGATACACCCTGTCGTGCAGCCGAATGGTGTATCAGTTTTTAAACCATTGTTTATTTTTATACACCCTGGAATATACATGGATAACAAATTATTAGGCTTTTCCCTCTGGAAAAGACTTGATTTTCTTTGGATTATTATTAGGCTTTCCCAAACACAGTTTGGGAAAGACTCTCGTTATTTTTCTTTTTCGGGAGCATGGTGGCTCAGTAGGTAGAGGTGCAGGCTGCAAGCCGAGAGGTCCTCGGTTCGAATCCCACCTGCGGCAACTGCGTTGTGTCCTTGGGCAAGACACTTCATCTCCATTGCCCGCGTGGGGGCACGGTGGTGTTGTGTACTAAGGCGTCCTGCACATCGATGGTGCACTTGTCTTCAACCAATGCTAACCCTGCTTGTGTGGAGTTAGTATGTTGGGGAGCTGATGGTTGCTCGCCATTGCTCGGTGGTTCTCTCCGGGTACTCCGGCTTCCTCCACCCGTAAAACTGTCACTGTCATGATTAGCCATTGTGCATAAATATGTGACCTTAAAAACCAATACATAAATAAATAAATATTCTTCTTTTTCAAAAATTTGTCTTTTAATTTTTTTTAAAAATTTTTTTTTAGAAATGAGGTATCGTCATGTCTGTGAAAACGCTTATTTTGTTTTCAAAATACTCTGCCAACACCATCAAAATTTCACCATTTTTCAACATAGCTCAGACACAAGCTGTATGATTTCAACCAAATTTGGCAAACTTATGTATTGTCACAAATTTAGTGCAATGAGGTATCGTCATCTTCATGAAAATGCTTATTTTCTGCCAAAACCATCAAAAGTTCACCATTTTTCAAAAGTCTCAGAATTGTTTACAGTTATCTAGCTCAAATTTCCAAACATTTAGAGCATCATATGATAACCAATATCACCACTCTAATATCTCAAAATTAACCCCTATTGGACAAAAATGATATGAATTTAGAATTTTTGTCTTCAAAATTGACCAACTTCAAGGGCAAATTTCTCTAATTTGCAAGGTTGTTGTAAAAAAACATTTTGGTATGGATAGATGCAACAATGATTACAGAAGAAAGTTACTGTTTAAATTTTAATCTTAAATTTAACCCTCAAGGACAATGAGGGTGAAAATAAGAGTACTGTTTGAAAATGCCAAAAGTAAACAACTTTGGTTGCTTTTTTCTATCATTTTCGAATGAGTTGAATTCAAACACTTTGCATGTGCGTATTCACAATTGACTACCGACATATTTGCTGTTGTAAGTTTGGTTGTAAAGTTTAACCTATGCCCATTCTGGTCGCATAAAAGTGGGTACCATCCAAACAAACTCCCATTTTTCAAAATTTCTTAAGTTTACTTCATTCCTAATTGAATGTTTCTATGGATGCATGCAGCAGTCAAAGAATAACAAATTTTGTTTTATATGTTATTATTAAAAGTTTAACCCTTGAAGATTTGAGACTTCCCATAATGGTACTGTTGGAATAATTGTTATTTTCACCAGATTTTACATGCGACTTCACAGCACTGAAGCCATATTTTCTCAAAAAGTTTCACATAAGAAGATAGAGCATTCATCCAAGAACAATTTTGCTGTTATATGTTTTATTCTAAATTTTAAAACTCACATAGTTGTCAGGCCTTGAATTGGAGTACCCTCAACTTCTACATGTTCATTCAAATACCAAGATTCAAGATTCCTCCATGTCTCTTATCAGGCTCTCAGTCTGTGATTGATGTCCACACATTTTGAGAATAATATGATACACCAAAATCACCACACAAATATTTCAAAATTAACCCCTAGGGGCCAAAACTGATATGAATTTCAAAATTGACTAACTGCATGGTCAAATTGGTCTAATTGCAAGGCTGTTGTACCAGTTATTTTGGTATGGATAGATGCAACAATCATTGCAGAAGAAAGTTGCTGTTTACTTTTTAACCTCAGATGTAACCCTCAAGCACAATGAGGGTGAGAATAAGATTACCTTTTAAAAATACCTAAATTGGTCAACTTTGGTTGCTCTTTTCTGTCATTTTGGAAAGAGTTAGTTTCAAACACTTTGCTTTGCTATATGCAGAGATGCTTAATGAACACATCCGCTTGTGTAAGTTATGCTCTGGGGCTTAACCAAACATGTGCTTTCACCACTTAAAGAATAGTACCATCCGAGAAAAAAAGATTTTTAGTGAATTTTGCAAATTTCTGTACTCATTTTTCCAAAAACAAAAATGAAAGAGCTGATTGTGTATTCCATAACTGCATTAAAAATCATTGGGGAACAAATTTTGTGTAAAATGTTTTGGTGTTCCACTTTACCCAGTACCAATTTTGGCTTTACAAATGTGAGTACCATTAGACAAAATTCATTTTACGATTAATATTGTACCTTTCCTTACTCAGTTTCCCTGGGTTGGATTGGTATTCTTTTTTAATCTCAGATTTAACCATCAAGCACAGTAAGGTCGAGAATACGAGTACCATTTTGAAATACCAAAATTAAACAACTTTGGTTGCTCTTTGCTATCATTCCGCAAGGGGTTATTTTGATACACTTTGCTTTGCTATATGCAGAGATGCTTAATCAACAGATCCGCAGTTTTAAGTTATGCTCTGGGGCTTAATCCAACATATGCTTTAGCCACTTAAAAAATAGCACTGTCCACAAAAAAATGACTTTTAGTGAATTTTGTGAATTTCTGTACTCACTTGTCCAAAAACAAAAAGGAAAGAGCTCATTGTGCTTTCCATGACTGAATTCAAAAATCAGTGGGGAACAAATTTTGTGTTATATGTTTTGGTGTCTGATTTTAGCCTTAAGAACCCCCATGGTTGCCTGAGAAGTGAAGGTCTGCGTGTCGACTGAAGAAGATTTGTTTTCTTCCATTGGTAAAATAGGACCTGGTAACTAATGCCACTTGGGTGCAATCCTTCGGTAGGTGGGTAAATTAAGCATAAACAATTGGCAAAACTTGACTTTATACTTTGTTGTGTCATGATATAGCTTAGATGCTGACAAGGACGCGAGACACTAATAAATAGCACTTTAGAATACTGGATTGGAACCTAGAATATGAGAACAGTTCAAAGATACCTATTTTGGTAACATTTTTCTATCAGTTTGGAAAGGGTAAACTTGAAACACTTATGCTCTGGGGCTTAGCCCAACATGTGCTTTGGCCACTTTGCACTGTCGGCAAAAAAAAGAGAAGATTTTTGGTGAATTTTGCGAATTTCGGTATTCACTTGTCCAAAAACAAAAAGAAAAGAGCTCATTGTGCTTTCCATAACTGCATTCAAAAGGGGAACAAATTTTGAGTTATATGTTTTGGTGTCTGATTTTAGCCTTAAGAACCCCCATGGGTGCCTGAGAAGTGAAGGTCTGCATGTCGACCGAAGTAGATTTGTTTTCCTCCAGTGATAAAATAGGACCTGGTAACTAATGCCACTGGGGTGCAATCCCTCGGTAGGTGGGCAAATAAGCATAAACGATTGATAAAACTTGACTTTATACTTTGTTGTGTCATGATATAGCTTAGATGCTGACAAGGACGTGAGACACTAATAAACAACACTTTAGAATACTGGATTGGAACCTAGAATAAGAGTACTGCTCAAAGATACCTATTTGGGTAACTTTTTTATATCAGTTTGGAAAGGGTAAACTTGAAACACTTTTCTTCCATGTGTGTCCAGTATCCTATTTATGGACAACCAAGAATTATACAAACATGACATGCCAAAAGCCAATATTTATTTTGCCGCAACAGGATCACATACAAGTGTCGCGGTCATCTGACGAGGAGGCCTAAATTAACCCAGTGCTCTGCCAGGGTATTCCTCCCCCACTCACCCTCCCAATCTCGAAGCATTCAGTCAAAAACTGTTTCATAATTCCCCCACTGGCGCCTGCTTATCTTATGGCAGCTGGTTCACATACACGAAGCATGTAAACTGCAATATATACAGGTTTCAGAAGATGAATATGCAGGGCTTTTTCTATGGCAGCTGGATCACACACACATAGTGTGTATGCTGCAAAATATACACAGGTTTCAGCAGGGGAATATGCAAGACTTACTGGGAAAAAGTGGGCTCATGAAGCTTGTACCAGAAGAGTCTGTGTATCTTGAGTTATTTATTTATTTTTTTTTTGGTGTTTAAGGTCACATATCTGCACAGTGGCTTATCATGACCACACCAGTTTTACAGGGGGAGGAAGCTGGAGTACCCGGAGAGAACCACTGAGCAATGGCAACTGTCAGCTTCCCAACATACTAACTCCTCACAAGCAGGGTTAGCATTGGTTGTCTTGCCCAAGGATGGTATCTTAAGTTTACTGGAAAGTACGGATCCAGGAATGGCATGGTGCATTGATAGACAAAATTTAACTGAGCAGCCCAACATTCCCTTATGCATTGTGATGAAGTGAGCGCTGTATTGTGCTTTCCCTAACCTGATTTAAAAATCAATGGAGAACAAATTTTGTGTTTTATGTTTTGCCTGTACAAATATACTATTAAAAAAAGTAGGGGATATTTGATAAAAGTGAGATGTATCAAGAAATATATTGATATTTTCATCAAAAAGACAGTTGATGCATTGCACTGTGACATCTGGTGAATGATTTTAGTGATAGTTGGGTGTCTGACAAGCACACATTCCACGCACTGAGCTGTAGAAGGCATGGACTATAGTCAGAGATTTTACCACATTCAGTCCAAGACCTCAATACCTTGTAAATCCTCCTCGGTTCGCGAGACAAGTGTGGATCTGACATGGCATACTCCTCACCAAAAGTCCAATATCAACTTGACTGATGTTATTCCATCCTTCCTGCAGTGCAGCGGTGAGTTCCTGGACTTTGGTGGGGGCTGTTGGCATTGTCGTAGGTGTCTGCCAAGCATATCCCAACCTGCTTGATTGGTGAAAAGTCTGGACTTAGTGCTGACCAAGGCAGTGTAGTGATGTTCTGCTCCTGGAGGAACTCAGTAGTGACACGGGCCCTGTGTGCTCTTGCACTGTCATCTTGGAAAATGAAACGACGGTTGTGACATTGCACAAATGGCACCACGTGAGCTGCTAACATGTTGTCAAGGTAGTACTGTGACACGCCCTTGGATGACATATAATGCTGTTCTGCTTGTCATGGTTATGCCTCCCCACACCATAACTGATCCACCACCAAAACATATTGTGCTGCCTAACGGTTACGTCATGGTATCGTTCATTCCGCCGCCATCACACTCTGTTTCACCTGACCTGGAAGTCGAGAGTGGACCTCGATTCATCAGGAAACATGATGTTGCTCCACCGACGATTGTCCCAGCACTGCCATGCTCCACACCAATTATGTCTTGCTGCGATGTGACGTTCAGTCAAATGTGGAATTATTTAAGGTCATCGAGTGTACAAATTCCAGCTGTGTCAGTGATTTCGGATAGTCTGGCCACTGACTCGCACATCTGTCGCTTGGTGCAGCTGCTTTCCAATTTCTGAGGCCCTTTGATTCCGGTTATGTAATGCTGTGGTTCAGATGAAACGATCCTAGTTAACAGTTGTCACCCTTGGACGACTTGACCAACGTTTGTCATCAACATTGCCTGTCTGATGGTAGTATAACCACAACCTGCTAATCGCTGATTGAGTAACGAGAATTTGAGCCACTGCAGTCTGTCTGTTGCCAACTTTCAACATGCCAACGGCAAGTAAACGGTCGTCACATGTCAGTCTTCGCATACCTCAAAAGTTATGTTTCGACCAGAAACTTTTGATGAATGAGTTTATACCAAGAAAAGAACGATAAGACCTTCGAAAAGCCCATCCAGTACAAATTAATATTTCAAAACGTACCCCACAGACATTAACACGGCGCTCGTGTGAAAAACCTGCACAAAAGTTTTCATGAGCTGGTGACATTCATGATCCACACTAAACTCTGTAACATATTGATGTGTCCAATCACGCGTATCCAATACCATTTTCTGAAAATATCAACATCAGTTTGGATATCCCCACCTTTTTTTGAATAGTAGATGAGAACCATCAGACAAAATTCATTTTCCTATTTCGTACTTTTCTGTACAGAGTTTTTGCTGGTAGGATTGATATAGTCTAATTTCCTTTGCATATCTATATTATGTGTTATAGGGAAACAAATTTTCTGTTATAAGTCTTGGTGTCACACATCATCGAACACGTGTTGGCAGCATTATCCAGAGAAGAAACTAATTATCAGGAATTTTGCTGCATTCTTATGCTAATTTTTTCCTGTCATTAAATCTTAACTCAAACAACTACATTTCCTCTGAAATGCCTATTAAAGTAACTAACTGTTTTCCAGAAAATGTTCTGTTTTAGTCTCACATTTAACTCAAGGACGACACTGCTTGGTATAAAAAAGTATCATTTGAAAATGGCAAAATTGGCCAACTTTGGTTGGTACTTTCGATCAGTTTTGAAAGGGTTAATTTCAAACAGTGTGCTTTGCTGCGATTAGAGATGCTCACTGAACAAATCGTTTGTTGAAAGTTTTTCTCTAAGGCTTAACTCATCATGACTTGGCTTTGGCCACTTAAAAATAGTACAGTTTGAAATATCTTGATTTTCAGTGAATTGTGCAGTTTTCTGTACTCATTTTTCCCAAACCAACAGTGCACAGCTCAACGTGCTTTCAATAACTGTATTGAGCAATTATTGAGGAACACATTTTGTTTTATATGTTTTGGTATCCTGCTTTATCCAATATCTGTTTTGGCTGCACGATGAAAGTTGAACTTTACTCTTCTTGGCTTTGTATGCATTTTCTTTGCTTTATGGGAGAAAACAGTGAGGAAAAATGGAACTTTTCAAAGTTTTTTATGTTCATTTGGCAGCCAAAAGGTCAGTCAGTATTTGGAGTTGCTAACACCACAACATCTACAAAAGAAATTGTAGCTTGTATTACATGTACTTCATTTAGTGTGTGAGCACATGTGTTTATTGGGAAGATAATAATTGCCCCAGATCTTGTAGCATTGAATTCACATGTCCATTCATCTGACTTGGGAAACAATGAAAAATGAAACTGTATATATATATACTGTATCCACTATGTGGACTTCGTTATTTAACAGAGATTTACCGTATTCGATATTATCACTATTTGTGTTGAGTTATGCCACCTCCAAACTTAGAACTTCTTTTTAAACCAATTTTTGTTATGATACATCCACCCTTGATTATTAGATGAGATATCTGCGTGAATATTCCGCCCCCCCCCCCCCCACCCCTACCCCTCCAATTTCCAGTATGTCTGCAGCTTACATTTAAGCATTGTGTGGAGTGGTGGGTTAGTCTTCCTTTTTTTTTTGACTGGAGATCTTGCCCTCTAAGTGTATATGTTCAAATATGGAGACATTGCATGTATCAAATAAGAAGGGGGAGGGGGGTTCGATGGCTTAGTAGGTAAAGGTGCAGGGTGCAAGCCAAGAGGTCCTCGGTTCGAATCCCACCTGCAGCAACTGCATTGTGTCTATGGGCAAATGGGCAAGACACTTCACCCCCTGGCCGTGTGGGGGGGATCGTGGTGTTGTGTACTAAGGCATACTGTATGTCGATGGTACACTTGTCTTCAACCAATGGTAACCCTGCTTGTGTGAAGTTAACATGTTGGAGAGCCTGACAGTTGCTGGCCGTTGCTCAGTGGTTGTCTCTGGGTACTCCAGCTTCACCAACCCATAAAACTGTCTGACACGAGGTGACCCTGACTGTCAAAAGTGTTGTTGAACCCAATAAATAAATCAATCAAATAAGAGTGTTTCCTGGGATTCTTCTTGCACACTTGTGCTTGCACAAAACTTTTTTTTTATCTTATCTTAAACAGATATGTTGGAAAAAATGTGAAATTATCAGAAAGGTACATGTAAACTTACCCTCTTTTTGGCATGTCTCACACATTCACAAACAGAAAGAATGGTAGAGAATAAATTAATTATTGGTATTTAAGGTCACCTTCAGCATCTACATCTATATCATGACCATAACATAGGTATTTAGCTATTTGCCTAGGATTTAATGTTTAGCTATTTACTGACACGTGAAGAACACCCTGTTTTGGTGGCAAGTCTAACACATTCACAAACCGACAGAATAGCAGAGAATAAATTGGTTATTGGTATTTAAGTTCCCTTTCAGCATCTATGGCTATATAATGACCATAACATAGGTATTTATTCAAGATGCATAGTTAAGACAACTTCCCCCAAGGCATTGGTTAACGAGTCCTGTTTTACCACAATATAATAATAAATTCAGTATAACATTGTTTTTTAAGTTGGCATCCGATCAATGTTATTATTTTGAAGAAATATCAGAGTGTAGGGGATATTCCAAATGGTGAACTGCTATAATGATCACGAAGTGACCCCAGGTGTTCTTGATTGTTTTGCAGAAAGTTTATCTAGCTGAGCTGAGTACATTTGGTGTTAGAAGCCAGTGGCATCTGGGGTAGTCCATAAACTCTAAGAACCAGAGTTTCTTCAGAATTAAATAAATTTACTTTTGTAAGTTTTGAAGTAGGGCTTAACCCAATATCTGCTATGGCTGCTTGTTGAATAGTACGTCCAACAAAGTTTGATTTCAAGTGAGTTTTGCAATTTTTTGTACTCATTTTTTTCAAAATAGAAAAGTTGTATCTCACATTCCAACTAGCATTGTTAAGTACAGACAATATCTGCCCAGTTTAGGCCTGTACTTTTGCAACTTGAACCAAACAGTCAGCTTGTGTGAGACAAAGGAGGGGTTAACCTGACGATTTCTCATGCCAGTGCCAAAAATCAAGTGTAAAAATAATCAGTATGATTGATATTTTCATGTATAATAAAGCGCGCCTTTTCACATTAAAAGTTGGGAAAGCCAGTAATTTGTCCAACAAATTACAATTCTCTAGTTTTATTTTTAGGCTTTCCCAAACAGTTTGGGAAAGACTTTTTAGGCTTTCTCAAACCCAGTTTGCAAAGACTCTTGTTATTCTTCTTTTTCAAAATTTTTCATTAATTTTTTTTATTTTTTATTTCCACCCCACCCCCCCCCCCCCCCCCCCCCCATCAAGTTTGTCTGTTGTGCAGCTCAAAAACAAGCTGTATGATTTCAACCAAATTTGGCACACTTATATAATGTCATAAAATGTAGTGAAATATGAGGTAATGTCATGTCTGTGAAAATGCTTATTTTCAAAATTTTCTGCCAAAACCATCAAAATTTCACTATTTTTCAACATAGCTCAAAAACAAGCTGTACGATTTCAACCAAATTTGGCAAACTTATGTACTGTCACAAAATCTATTGAAATTAGGTATCGTCATATCCGTGAAAATGTTTTTTTCAAACTTTTTTGCCCAAACCATCAAAATTTCACCATTTTTCAAAAGTCTCAAAATTGTTTACAGTCATTTAGCTCAAATTCTCCAAACATTTAGAGAATAATATAATACACAACAATCACCACACAAATATTTAAAAATTAACCCCCATTGGCCAAAAATGAAATGAATATAGCAGTTTTGTCTTCAAAATTGACCAATTTCATGGGCAAATTTCTCTTCTTGCAAGGTTGTTGTAACAATTATTTTGATTTGGATAGATGTAACAATGATTTCAGAAGAAAGTTACTGTTTATTGGCTCACCTGACTGAAAGTCAGGGTGAGCTATTCTGATCACTTTTCGTCCGTCGTCCGGCGTCCGTCGTGAAGGTGGTGTTTGGGCTTTTTCTCCCAAACCACTGGCCGCATATTAATGAAATTTCATGTGAGAAGGGGTTGTGTCTGCGGACACCGATTTTTTGTCAAATTAGGTTTTGGCTCACATTGAGCAGAGGGATGGGGCAAAAATGCTGCAATTCTTAAAAAATCTTCTTCTCAAGAACCAGCAATAGCAGAGACTTGATATTTGGTATGCAGCTTCCTTTTGAGGTGTAGACTCAAGTTTGTTCAAGAGAAGTTGGAGGGGCTATATTTGACGATGTTAAAGGAGGGGCAAAAATTTTGGCCCCGCCCCAAATTTCTATTTTCCAAACCGCGAGGCCGATTTGAACCAAATTTTACCTGAGTGCTTATTGGGTCATAAGTACCTAATTTATGGCGAAATTTTTTTCCCCATAGCCCCGTGGGAACCACAGGAGCTAAAAATAGAAAAAAATGAAAACGCTCATATCTCCAAAACTAGACGGCACTGAGAATTCTTATTTGTTGTGAAGCTTCCTTAGGACCAACAGAATGGAATGATGCAAAAAAATTGCCATCGGTTTTATGATGGGGTAGTTTTTGGGGAGTTTGAAAAAGTGCTGAGTCAGCATTTTTTAACACTGTGGGTAATGGGAAAAACATAAGACTACTTTTCTCCGAAAGCACTGCTCGAAAAGCTTTAAAATTTCACATATAACATCTTTGGAAGATTGTTTCACATGTTTATTGAAATGAATTGCCTGGGTGGATATTTGGGCTCTCTATGGGAGCCCAAATGTTTAAATTAGTGCAGTATGAGGAGTATTTTTGAAAAATCTTCTTCTTCAGATCTAGCAATAAGAATGTTTTGATATTTGGTATGTAGCATCCTTAGGGGGGTGAGATTCAAGTTTGTTGAAGCCAAATCCCTGGGTTCATATTTAGGCTGAAAATTTGGGGTCCCGTTGTGGACTTCGAAATTTTGGACCAAAATCTGAAAAAAATTTTTTTTGTTTTTTATGCGTTTCGGTCAATTTTAAGACAAAAAAAATTTTTTTGTTTTCCCCCTGAAAATTTGGGGTGCGGGTGGGACTTAGAAAATTTTGGACCAAAATCCGCAAAAAAAATTTTTTTTGTTTTTTAGGCATTTCTGTCAATTTTAAGACAAAAAATTTTTTTTTTTTTTTTCCCCTGAAAATTTGGGGTCCCGTTGTGGACTTCGAAATTTTGGACCAAAATCCGAAAAAAATTTTTTTTGTTTTTTATGCATTTCTGTCAATTTTAAGACAAAAAAATTTTTTTTTTTTCCCCCTGAAAATTTGGGGTGCGGGTGGGACTTAGAAAATTTTGGACCAAAATCCGAAAAAAATTTTTTTTTGTTTTTTAGGCATTTCTGTCAATTTTAAGACAAAAAAATTTTTTTTTTTTTTTCTCTTGAAAATTTGGGGTGCGGGTGGGACTTAGAAAATTTTGGACCAAAATCCGAAAAAATTTTTTTTTGTTTTTTATGCATTTCTGTCAATTTTAAGACAAAAAAAATTTTTTTTTTTTTTTTCCCCCTGAAAATTTGGGGTGCGGGTGGGACTTAGAAAATTTTGTTTGGACTAAAATCCGAAAAAATTTTTTTTTGTTTTTTAGGCATTTCTGTCAATTTTAAGACCAAAAAAATTTTTTTTTTTTCCCTGAAAATTTGGGGTGCGGGTGGGACTTAGAAAATTTTGGACCAAAATCCGAAAAAATTTTTTTTTGTTTTTTATGCATTTCTGTCAATTTTAAGACAACAAAAATTTTTTTTTTTTTTTTCCCCTGAAAATTTGGGGTGCGGGTGGGACTTAGAAAATTTTGGACCAAAATCCGAAAAAAATTTTTTTTGTTTTTTATGCATTTCTGTCAATTTTAAGACAAAAAAAATTTAATTTTTTTTTCCCTTGAAAATTTGGACCAAAATCCGAAAAAAAATTTTTTTTGTTTTTTATGCATTTCTGTCAATTTTAAGACAAAAAAAAAAAGAAAAGTTTTTTCCCTGAAAATTTTGGGTCCGGGTGGGACTTAGAAAATTTTGGACCAAAATCCAAAATTTTTTTTTTTTTTTTTTCTGCGTTTTGGTCAATTTTAAGACAAAATTTTTTTTTTTTTTCACCCTGCTTTTCTTGGGAGGGGGCATATGCAGCTTATTCAAGTCAAGTCCCTGGTTTGATATTTAGACTACCGTGTCAGGTGAGCGCCCTCAGGCCCCCTGAGGCCTCTTGTTTTCTAATCTCAGATTTAACCTCCAAGCACAATGAGGGCGAGAATTAGAGTGCTGTTTGGAAATGCTAAATTTACCCAACTTTGGTTGCTTTATTCAATCATTTTTGTAAGGGTTAATTTCAAACACTTTGCATGTCTGTATTCACAATTAACTACCGAGCATATTTACTGTTGTAAGTTTGGTTGTAAAGTTTAACCCTATGCCCAGTCTGGTTGCATAAATGTAGGTACCATCCAAAAAAATTCACATTTTTTTTTCAGAATTTGGAAGATTTAAGTGACAGTTTACTCGATTTCTAATTGATTAAGTGCTGAATGTTTCTATGTCTGCATGCAGCAGTCAAAGAATGACAACTTTTGTTTGATATGTTATTATTAAAGGTTTAACCCTTGGCAGATTTGAGACTTCACTTTAGGGTACTGAAGGAATAATTGTTATTTTCGCCAAATTTACATACGATTTCTTAGTACTGGAGCCATACTTTCTCAAAACGTTTCTGATGAGAAGATAGGGCATTCATCCAAAAACAATTTTGCTGCTATATGTTTTATTCAAAGTTCTAACCCTCAACCAGTTGTCAGGCCTTGAATTGGAGTACCCTCAAAGTGTACATTTTCATCCAGATACCAAGATTCAAGATTCCTCCAAGCCTCTTATCAGAAATTTTTCTGTGATTGATGTCCACACATTTAGAGCATAATATGATACACCAAATCACCACACAAATATTTCAAAATTAACCGCTATTGGCCACAAATGATATGAATATAGCATTTTATCTTCAAGATTGACTAACATCAAGGGCAAATTTCTCTAATTGCAAGGTTGTTGTAATAATTATTTTGGTATGAAAACATGCAACAATGATTGCAGAAAAAAGTTACTGTTTACTTTTTATGTGTACCCATACTATGTATGGTACACATAACGCCGGCATCCGGGGTGGCCATCTGTCGTTCGTCCATCCTTTGTCTGTCCATCTGTCTGTCCATCCATCTGTCCGTCTGTCTGTCCGGCATCCGTATCCATTTCTTTGGCATTCGATAACTTGAAAAATATTGCTTGGATTGTCAAGTTACTTTACATTTGTGTTCAGGTTACTGATGTGCCAAGCTGTATAGTTTTTGGTGTAAATCTGATAATTTGATCCTGAGATATTAACCCTTTATCCTTCAAATTGAAAATTCCTCCAATCCCTTTGGCATTCGATAACTTGAAAAATATTGCTTGGATTGTCTAGTTACTTTATATTTGTGTTCAGGTTACTGATTTGCCGAGCTGTATAGCTTTTGGTGTAAATCTAATAATTTAATCCTGAGATATTAACCCTTTATCCTTCAAATTGAAAATTCCTCCAATCCCTTTGGCATTCGATAACTTGAAAAATATTGCTTGGATTGTCAAGTTACTTTATATTTGTGTTCAGGTTACTGATGTGCCGAGCTGTATAGTTTTTGGTGTAAATCTGATGTTTTGATCTTGAGATATTAACCCTTTATCCTTCAAATTGAAAATTCCTCCAAACCCTTTGGCATTTGATAACTTGAAAAATATTGCTTGGATTGTCAAGTTACTTTATATTTGTGTTCTGGTTACAGATGTGCCAAGCTGTATAGTTTTTGGTGAAAATCTGATAATTTGATCCTGAGATATTAACCCTTTATCCTTCAAATTGAAAATTCCTCTTTGGCATGAGATAACTCAAAAAATATCAATCTGATTGTCATGTTACTTTATATATTTATTCAGGTTACTGATGTGCTGTGCTGTATAGTTTTTTATGTAAATCTGATAATTTGATCCAGAGATATTAACCCTTAATCCATCAAATTAGACACTCCTCCAATCCATTTCTATATATACCCATACCATGTATGGTGTACATAATGTCGGCATCCGTGGTGGCCCTCCGTCATACAGCTTTCTACTAGTTACGCGTATGGGTACACATCTGATGATTTCATCGGCCTATTTTTAATCTCATCTTTAACCCTCAACCACAATGAAGGCGAGCATAAGAGTGCCATTTGAAAATGCCAAAATTAGCCAACTTCAGTTCCTTTTTAGCTCACCTGACTGAAAGTCAGGGTGAGCTTTTCTTATCACTCTTCGTCCGTCGTCCATCATCCGTCATCTGTCGTCTGTCGTCCGTCGTCCTGCGTGAAGGTGGTGTTTGAGCCTCTTTCTCCTAAACCACTGGCCACATTTTAATTAAATTTCATGTAAGTAGTGGTTATATAGGGGCATTTTGTTTTTTATCCAAATTAGGTTTCGGCTCATATTGAACAGAGGTGTGGGGAAAAAATGGCCAAATTTTTTGAAAATCTTCTTCTAATGAACCACCAGTAGCAGAGACTTGATATGTGGTATACAGAGTCCTTTTGAAGTTTAGAATCAAATTTGTTCAAGAGAAGTTTGTCGGGCATTATTTGCCTTCGTTATGGGAGGGGCAAAAATTTTGGCCACGCCTAAAATTTCTATTTTCAGAACCGTGAGGTCGATTTGAACCAAATTTGATATGAGATGATAATGGGTCATAAGTAGATAATTGATGCAAAAAAAATTTTTCTCCTTGTTCAGTGGGAACCTCGGGAGCTAAAAATAGGAAAAACCTTAAAACTGCCATATCTCCAAAACTACACGGCACAGAGAATTCTTATTTTGTATAAAGCTTACTTTTATCCAGTAGAAAAGAATGGTTAAAAAAAATCCCTATCGGTTTGATCACAAGGTACTTTTTTCAGGACTTTGAAAAAGTGCTGAGTCAGCACTTTTTAACACTTGTAGGCAATGGGGAAAAGATTAAAAAATCTTCTTCTCCAGATCCAGCAGGCAGAATCTTTTGATATTTGGTAAGCAACATTGTAGGGTGGATCTGATTCAAGTTTGTTCAAATTGGCTCCCTAGACTCATATTTGGGCTCACTATAGAAGCTCGAAATTCGAACTTAGTGCATTTCAGGCAAATTTCTTAAAAAATCTTTTTCTCCAGATCCAGCAGGCAGAATCTGCTGATATTTGGTATGCAACATTGTGGAGTGGATCTGATTCAAGTTTGTTCAAATCGGCCCCCCCTGGGTTTATATTTGGGCTCAGTATAGGA
Organism: Pictodentalium vernedei; assembly: GCA_031216915.1. Lineage (NCBI taxonomy): Eukaryota > Metazoa > Mollusca > Scaphopoda > Dentaliida > Dentaliidae > Pictodentalium > Pictodentalium vernedei. The sequence goes on along the minus strand of CM062297.1, from coordinate 592,608,461 downwards.
GCCCGATTTCGAACTTAGTGCATTTCAGGCAAATTTCTTAAAAAATCTTCTTCTCCAGATCCAGCAGGTAGAATCTTTTGATATTTGGTATGCAACATTGTGGGGTGGATCTGATTCAAGTTTGTTCAAATCAGCTCCCTAAATTCATATTTGGGCTCACTATAGAAGCCCGAAATTCGAACTTAGTGCATTTCAGGCAAATTTCTTAAAAAATCTTCTTCTCCAGATCCAGTAGGCAGAATCTTTTGATATTTGGTATGCAACATTGTGGGGTGGATCTGATTCAAGTTTTTTCAAATCGGCTCCCTGGGTTTATATTTGGGCTCTGTATAGGTGCCCAAATTTGAACTTAGTGCATTTCAGGCAAATTTCTTTGAAAATCTTCTTCTCAAGATCCTGCAGGCAGAATCTTTTGATATTGGGTATGCACCATGCTTAGGGGGTGAGATTCAAGTTTGTTCAAGCCAAGTCCCTGGGTTCATATTTGGGCTCACTGTGGTAGCCCGAATTATAACTTAGTTCAAAATGAGGAATTTTCTGTAAAAATCTTCTTCTTCAGATCCAGCAGTCGGAATGTTTTGATATTTGGTGTGCAGCATCCTTAGGGAGGGGGGGGGGGGGGGGAGATTCAGGCATGTAAAAGCCAAGTCTCTGGGTTCATATATGGGCTCCCTGTGGGAGCCCGAATTATAACTTAGTTCAATATGAGGAATATTCTTTAAAAATCTTTTTTTTTTAGATCCACTGGTCAGAATCTTTGGATATTTGGTATAAGCTTTTCTTAGGAGGAGCAGATGCAACTTGTTGAAATCAATTCTCTGGGTTGATATTTAGGCTACCATGTCAGGTGAGCGCCCTCAGGCCCCCTGGGGCCTCTTGTTTCCATCATTTTGGAAAGGACTAATTTCAAACACTTTGCTTTGCTATATGTAGAGATGCTTCATGAACAAATCTGCTGTTGTAAGTTATGCTCTGGGGCTTAACCCAACATATGCTTTGGCCACTAAAATAATACTACTGTCCGAAAAAAATGGATTTTCAGTGAACTTTCCAAATTTCTGTACTCATTTGGTCGATTGTTACAAGGTTGTTTTAGCAGTTATTTTGGTATGGATACATGCAACAAAGATTGCAGAGGAAAGTTACTGTTTACTTTTTAAACTCAGATTGAACCCTCAAGCATAATGAGGGTGAGAATAAGAGTACTGTTTAAAAATACCAAAATTAGCCAACATTGGATTCTTTTTAGCTCATCTTGACAAAGTCAAGCTGAGCTAATCTTATCACTCCCCATCCGTCGTCTGTCCATCGTCCGTCAACACCATGTTTTGGTCTTCTCCTCCAAAACCACTGGGCCAATTCAAGTGAAAGTTTGTGTGAGTGATGGTCCCGAAGGAGCATTGCATTTTTGTTCAACTCAATATGCCCAGCCGCATAGGGAGGGAGTAGGGGAAAATGCTCCAAAATATTTTTTAAATCTTCTCAGGAACCAGTGTGTACAATGACTTGATATTTGTTATGGAGCTTCCTTTGAGGTGTAGAATCAAGTTTGTTCAAACGAAGTTCATGAAGCAATATTTGGCTTTGTAATGGGAGGGGTAAAATTTTATTTTCTGAACCGATGGTCCGGTTTGAACCAAATTTGGTATGTGGTATTATTGGGTCATAAGTTCTTGATTCATGCAAAAAAAAAAATTCCTGCATCCCCATGGGAATGCCCATATTTCCCAAACCACACAGAGCAGAGAGCTGTTATTTGGTATGAAGCACCCTTGGGAACAGTAGAATTGAATGGTAAAAAAAAATTGCCATCGGTTATGTTAGGGTGTTTTGTAATGGGCATCAAAAAAATGCTGAGTCAGCATATTTCCCAAAATCTTTAAAAATCTTTTCTCCAGAACCAGTCATCAGAATCTATTGATATTCGGTATACAGCATTCATAAGGGGGGTCAGATACAAGTTTGTTAAAATAAAGCCCATAGGTTTATATGTAGGCTCAATACAGGAGCCAAAATTTTTAACCTAGGGTAATATGGGGAATATTCTTTAAAAATCTCCTTCTTCAGAACCACCAGTCAGAATCTTTTAATGTTTTGGTATACATCATTGTTATGAGGGTCAGATCCAAGATTGTTCAAACCAAGTCCCTAGGTTAATACTTTGTTCAATATGGGGGATAATTTTTTAAAATCTTCTTCAAATCCACCAGTCAGAATGCTTTCATATTTGGTATGCAACATCTCTAGGGGGGTCAGGTTCAAGTTTGTTCAAATCAAATCCCTAGGTATATGTTTGGGCTCGCTATGGTAGCCCAAATTTTTACTTAATGCGATATGAGGAAATTTCTTTAAAAATCTTCTTCTTGAGATCCACCAGTCAGAATGCTTTCATGTTTGGTATACAACATCTCTAGGGGGGAGGAGTGGGGGGGGGGGGGGGGGGGGGGTGTGCAGATTCAAGTTTGTTCAATTCGAGTGCCTGGGTTAATATTTGGGCTCCATATGGGAACCTGAAACTTAACATACAATATGAGGGAATATTTTTATACAGCAAACAATCGCCCAGACTAGCTGAATCCAGGGCCAAACACAAATTTTGCCCCCAATCCCCCAAATTTGCCTGCAAAAACGAAAAATTCAAGTCCTATCTGGTCCTCCATACTTTTGGGATCTGCGCATGCACAGTATCCACGAAGGAATCGAAATTGGCGCCAACCATCATTCTTTGTTTGGCTCTAAAGTCAGCAACATTCAACTGACATCTGTGCTTTTAAATCTCATTTTTAGCTTAACTTGACAAAGTCAAGATAAGCTATTGCCATCACACGTGCGGAAGTCTGTAAGTCTGTGAGTCTGTTCACATTTTCCTTTAGCACAGGCTACACCCCGTAGTTCTTGTCCGATCGTCACAAAATTTCATATGCAAGTTTGAGGTCATGCCTGTCAACTGTGATGGCTGCCCGAGCCCAAAACCCGAAAACCTTTAGCACGGTCTACAGGTCATATTTATGAAGGGATTTTATTGTAACTTGGTAGGCTGACTCCATATAATGCCTAGATGAGAACGTCCCCTTTTGGTTGCGATTGGTCAACTGTGATGGCTACAGGGGCCTGAAGCCTGAAAACCTTTAGCACGGTCTACAGGTCATATTTATGAAGGGATTTTATTGTAACTTGGTAGGATGACTCCAGATAATGTCTAGATGAGAACGTCCCCTTTTGGTCAAGATCATTCAGACGTGACGGCTGCCCGAGCCCAAAACCTGAAAACCTTTAGTGCGGTCTACAGGTCGTATTTATGGAGGGATTTCATTGTAACTTGGTAGGATGACTCCATATAATGTCTAGATGAGAATGTCACCTTTTGGTCTCGATTGGTCAGCTGTGATGGCTACAGGGGCCCAAAGCCTGAAAACCTTTAGCACAGTCTACAGGTCGTATTTATGAAGGGATTTCATTGTAACATGGTAGGATGACTCCAGATAATGCCTAGATGAGAGCGTCCCCTTTTGATCACAATCATTTAATCATGACGGCTGCCTGAGTCCAAAACCCGAAAAACTTTACCACAGACTACAGGTCGTATTTATGAAGGGATTTCATTGTAACTTAGTAGGATGACTCTGTATAATGTCTAGATGATTACATCCCCTTTTGGTTGTGATCTGTCAACTGTGATTGCTACACTGGCCCGAAACCCGAAAACCTTTAGCACATTCTACAGGCTGTATTTATGAAGGGATTTTATTGCAACTTGATAGGATGACTCGTTTTGGAATAATTTCACTGTAACTGGTATCTTTCATTTACATACATTAACTGCGAGGGCCACATACATTAAATGTGCGGGCCACATTAACCCACCCCTCACTTCTTTAGTACAGTCTACACTTCATATTATTTTTATTGAAATCATAGTATACAGGGAACAGAAATTAACATATTCCCAATTATCACAATTCTTGTCTTATTTCATAATCCTTTCATAAACATTGAACATTATCCTTTTCATCAAACATAACATACAGACAAGTTAAGCTACAGTGTCATTGACACTTTCATTGAGGATGCCAGACACAAATCAATGGTAAAATTGGTGGATCCAAGGACATAAATGGATGGTGGAAGTGATCTACGGTGGTTTGGAACGTTCAGGGCTGTAACTTTATAATTTTTATCAAAATTATTTCATGTTTCCCAATTTTGGGACATGTGCCTGACGTCGTCATTCTTGCTAATGATTTATCCACTGTTTGTTAAGTGTTCCTTTCCTATCCTTCCTTGAAGCCCTCCTGTTAAACTCCCAAGCTTTTTGGCTTATTTTTATCAAAATTTTTTATTAAATTTCTTGGGAGTTTAACGTGTATTACAGAATGTTAATTCTGTTTATCCCAATGGTTACGTCCTCACCCTAGGGGTGTTGGGTCATTTGGGTCATGCATCTTCTATCTGATGTATCGTTTTTTCTTCATTTGAAGATCTTGCTTTACATCTGGTAGCTTTAAAATCTGTTACTGACTTTAGGCCCTTTTGTTCTGTGCCTGATGTCTTGTTTCCGGTTTTTTCCTTGATGTTGTTCACATTGGCAACGTCCGTAAGTATATGTAGTATTTAGTTATTATTACTGTAGGATTGTTGTAAGATACATGTTTTAATATTCCGATAGGCTCTATCGGGATACCCTTGGGCTCTTCATGTTCCCTTTGGGAACTTGGGGTTTTGTCAAAAAATTTTCGAAAGATTTTTTGAATTTAATATTTCGATTTTCATTGTTGATTATTATGTATCTTTATCATATATTTATTGTGAAGTTTGTGGGAGTTCGATTGACTTGGTTTTGATTAATTATGAAAGCTTATTGCTCAAAATGCAAGGCGAGGAAGTCTTCCTCAGATTTACATGCGTGTTGCCTTGCCTGCAGTCGATGTACTCCTATGAATTCTTGACCTACATGTGTTGATTGGGATGACAAACGTTGGACGTGGGTGTCATGGTACGTTGTTAGCAGTGAGAGGCCAATGCTGGTACTCTCGCTACAGGGTCATTCAAGTTTTTCAGTTTCTTTTTCAGAGGAACATGAACATGGTGATGGTTATGTGACACCTACAAAAGTGTGCTACCGTCGTCATGCTCTGATGAGCAAACAGAACTAGCTGCTAAGGTGCTCTTGAATATTAGGCAAGGGATAAAGCCACTGGGCAGTGGTTTTAATCCTTTGCCAGCAGTTAGCTCAACCGGTGAAGTGGTTACTCTGTCCGTGGGAGCCGTGACACCGGGTATGTCCGTTGCGGTCGAAGGAAGTGTAGTGGGTAGAGCAAGCACCTTAAAAACAAAACAAGCTCACCCACTGAGGATGGAACTAGGGAAGAAGCCAGCAAGTTTTTTGTCGGGAGGCTCGGCGAGGTCTAAAAAGACCGCGGGCGGGAGAGGTCCCTCTCTAACCCAGCAACATCTGGGGCCAGATGTTGTTATGAAAAACTTGCACGGGCCAGAGGATACGTCCACACCTGCCGCTCGGGATGCTCCATCTAGACTGCAGCCGGCCTCGGCTACAGTCACGGCTTCTTCCGCTATGATCATAACGCACACATGACAGCATCCCTGCTATGTGATGAAGGGACCACTCTTCGCCTGTGAAGTCAGACCATCCGGTAGCTAAGGAGACTAGGCCTCGATCATCGGGACGTTCGGAGAAGAGATCCATCTCCGGAACGCCGTCCCAGGAGCAGCAAGTGGCTAAGAAACAGAAAACCGCTGCTCCTCAGGCCTCGATGACCTGACTTGCTGTCGCAGATTGCACAGCTGATCCCAGCAAGTGCAGGAGTAACCTCCCTCAGACTCAGAACCTGAGCTGTCGGATGGTGCTGGGTCGGTCCAGTCATCTGTTCACGCAGATGTAATGGACCGTGATTCGCAACTGATTCACTCGGATGGTGAAAGGGATAAGGAAGAGGATTACCCTTCCCTTTCTGAACAACACATGGTTGTGATGGATTTCATCCATCAGTACTACCCTGAATTTGTTCCACCGAATCAGCATGCTGTGACAACAAGAGAGAAACCGATGGCGTCTCTAGACGCAGACTTTATATGGAGGAAGGAAAGAAGTTCTTTCTTTCCCGGTTCAGTCTAGGCAGGTGTCACAGGCCTTCGACCATGTAGACGACGCCATATTTAACCTTTCGAGTGCGAGGGAAAAAGGCGGTTTCTTGTCAACATCTTCCATAAATATACCGTTCCTTGGACCACATTCATTTAAAATGGTTGGAGAAGATGTACAGAGAGCTCCACTGCGTTTGGATGAGCAGGCCGGAGATTTAGATATATCCTTACCTGCATCATTCAGTATTCACTCAGATGTAATGAAAACTGCAGTTTCATCAAATAGAGTGAATTTGGATGCAATGTCCTACGCAGATCACCTTATTAGAGCTATGGCGCAATGTCTCAACGGGAAGGAATTTGAGGACGTGCGTACCTCTCTTAAAGTTCTGTCCAGGGCAATCATGTATACCACGTATAACTCTGCCCTTACAGTGGCTAATCTGGAGTTAATTAGATGTGATTGTCCACATGGGGGCACGATGACGCTGTGTACTAAGGCGTACTGCACGTCGATGGTGCACATGTCTTCAACCAATCTAACCCTGGCTGTGGAGTTACAATGTTGGGGAGCTGGCAGCTACTCATCGTTGCTCGGTGGTTCTCTCTGGGTACTCTGGCTTCCTCCACCCATAAAACTGTCATGGTCATGATTAGCCATTGTGCATAAGTATGTGACCTTAAACACCAAAAATAAATAAATTAAACATGATGCTGCCCTTGCGTTGTCATCACTTATAGATGACAAGGTGAAAAGCTCTCTCTGGGTCGCTCCGGTCTCCGGACATACTATTTTTGACGACAAGCTTTCGTTAGTATATGAACAAGCTACTGAGAAAGCGTTCAGTGCTCTGCTATTAAAGTCGTTGTCTTGTCAACCCACTTCAGATGACCGGCGTAAAAGAGGACGTACCAAATCAAAATCATCAAAAGGGAATGCCTCGCGAGGGAACAAGAAACCCTCATATAATTACTCCGGAGGTCATCAATATAGCAACTTGGAAAAGGGGTGTATGTCTGATCATGACTATCAGTCAAATGCCCCTAAGCCGAAGGGGCAAGGATCTTCGTGGGGAGGACATAGTTTCTCCTCCCGTAAGCCTAGCATGGCCTACAGGTAATGTTCAAGACCTCTATTGCTTGCCAGTTGGCGGAAAGTTATCAAACTTTGTGAGAAACTGGATAGCAGTCACAGAAGATCAGTGGGTGAGAAGTGTAGTCTCGGATGGCTTATGGCTATCATTCCGAGCGAAACCCCCACTAACGAGATGTCTGCATTGGACAAATCTTCCGTCGGATCCTTTCAAAAGAGAGTCTCTCCTAGCGGAGGTACAGGCTCTCTTATTAAATGAAGCAATAGAGATCGTCGAGGATCAAAATTCTCAGGGTTTTTACAGTCGCCTGTTCCTCGTACCGAAGCCAGACGGCTCGTTCTGACCAGTAATAGCCTTGAGCTGGATAAACAAGCTTACCGTGGCTCCAAGTTCTATATGGAGACCATTCAGTCGGTAAGAGTGAGCATTTGAATGAACGACTATGCGGCAAGCATAGATCTAAAGGATGCTTACTTTCATGTCTTGATACATCAGGCATTCAGAAAGTACCTGCGGTTCGCTGTTCAACGGAAGGTTTATCAGTTCAGAGCAATGTGCTTTGGTCTGAACCTGGCTCCCTGGGCATTCACTTGAATAATGAACTCGGTAATGTCATACTTCGAGCTCATTCGTCTGCGGTAATGTCGGCTTACTTGGACAACATTCTACAGAGATACGGCAACAGAATTATACTTCAGAACGATGTTCAGAGTCTGCTTATATTACTCTGATGTCTTGGTTTCATCGTAAACGAGAAAAAGTCAGATCTAGCTCACTTTAACATTGGATTCACCTAATAGCGAACGTCCATGTTCAAATCGACTGTAGTTGCTTACATCAAGGCGGCACTCATTCGATTCCATTATGCGAATTAATGGAGAGGATCCTATACGTCATGAATCATGCCATTCATCTCTGTGTCCATCATATACCGGGTCATCTGAATGTACTAACAGACTTGCTCTCTCAGAAAGGTCGCCTGTTACCATCGGAATGGACTCTCAACAAGCAAATATTCAGACAGATTTGCTACCAGTGGTATCGTCCCATGATAGATCTTTTTGCTACACACCTGAACAATCAGTTGCCGACGTTCATGTTGCCATGCCCAGATCATCGAGCCTACTTAGACGCTCTGTCGATCTCAAGGGATGGAATGATAGGATATGCATATCCTCCAACTCCGTACCTGTTTCAAAAAGCCTATAAGTAATGTTCTGGACTGTAAGATACTCTATATATTCCGTTTTTACACTTGCACAAGCTCAGTAACATGTACAGCGCCTTAGAATATGGTATTATATCTTCTGAACTATAATTTTGGCGCTATATAAATGTGTATATTATTATATGTACGTTTTTTAAAGTGTAGCTCACTGTGAAGCATTTGTATATGTCATGTGTCAAACAGGCGTTAATATACAATCCTCAGACACTTTTAAATGAGTATAAAGAGTCTCATTCTCTGGACTATCTTTATATATTGGTTTTCCTTCATCGAATTAGCATAATGGGTTATGCTGGCATTAAATGGAGAATTATATATTATGTAATACTCAATTACATTGTTGGTGTTATGCTTTTCTCTTTTCTCGTACAGGAGAAAGACATATATAATTCCTATCTTCTCCTATTCTCCTGTAGGAGCTATCCTTTACTGAAGTAATTGAGGGATTGGATTTTCCTTTAAGTCCTAGGCCCTCCACCCTTTTTACGATTCAGCTAATCTGGGCCATTGGTTGTTGTATAAAAATATGATAAATTTTAAGTAATTTGTATATTTTTTATACTTATCAATGGCCCAGATGGGTATGGCCCTCCCATGAGTGGGCACTCATACCTCCCCCACTGTTTATAACATTTACAAGAATGATGGTTGGCTCCAATTTCGGTTCCTTCCTGGATACTGCGCATGCACACATCTCAAAAGTATGGAGGACCAGATAGGACTTGAATTTTTCGTTTTTGCATGCAAATTTTGGAGATTGGGGGCAAAATTTGTGTTTGGCCCTGGATTAATTTTTGAGTTAGCACCAGCTAGTCTGGGCCATTGGTAAGTATAAAAATATCCAAATTACTTTAAATTTATCATTTCTTCAAAAATCTTCTTCAGATCCACTTGTCAGAATGCTTTCATATTTGGTATATAACATCTCTAGGGTGGTCAGATTCAAGTTTGTTCAAATTGGATCTGTAGGTTAATATTTGGGCTCGCTATGGTAGCCCAAATTTTACCTTAGTGCAATATGAAGAAATTTCTTTAAAATTTCTCTTCTTCAGACCAAACAGTCAGAATACTTTCATATTTGGTATACAACATCTCAAGGGAAGTCAGATTCAACTTTGTTTAAATTTAGAGCCTGGGTTAATATTTAGGCTCCCTATGGGAGCTGGAATTGGCCATGTTGCTGAAGAATTAAAAATGTTGTATTCAGTACCCTCTAGAGGTGTGTAACTAAGATTAATCCACATAGGTTGTATCAAGGAGCTTCATTGGGGAGCTCTACATTTTACATTATGATCAACTGAAGAAAAGGCATGAAGCCGGATTATTTTTGTCACTCCTGAGGGACTCAAGAATTGATAGTGTATCCTATGGAGATGGATTGCTTAATGTAGACTCATTCTTGGACTCTGTTTATATTGTGTTCTGTTCAAGATGAGTGCTTCAGGCCCTGTGGGGACTCTTGTTTCTATTATTTTGGAAAGGGTTAATTTCAAACATTTTGCTTTGCTATATGTAGTCTGCCGTTTCACAGTAAAAAGTTGGGAAAGCCTGTAACTTGTCCAACAAATTACAATTCTCTAGTTAGGCTTTCCCAAGCCCAGTTTGGGAAAGACTATTGTTATTCTTCTTTTTCAAAATTTTTCTTCTCTATTTTTTTTTTTTTTCTTTTTATTTTTTTTGTTCCTCCCTAAATTTTGTCTGTTGAACAGCTCAAAAACAAGCTGTACGATTTTGACCAAATTTGGCACACTTATGTAATGTCATAAAATCTAGTGAATTGCGGTATCGTCATATCTGTGAAACGCGTGTTTTCAAAATATTCTGCCAAAACCTTCAAAATTTCACCATTTTTCGAATGTCTCAAAATTGTTTACAGTTATTTAGCTCAAATTTTCCACACATTTAGAGCATAACATGATACACCACAATCACCACTCAGATCTTTCAACTTTAACCCCCACTGGCCAAAAATGACATGAATATAGAATTTTTCTTCAAAATTGACCAACTTCAAGGGCAAATTTCTCTAATAACAAGGTTGTTGTAACAATTATTTTGGTTTGGATAGATGCAACAATCATTGCAGAAGAAAGTTACTGTTTACTTTTTAATTTCAGATTTAACCCTCAAGCACAATGAGGGTGTGAATAAGGGTACCGTTTGAAAATGACAAAATTAGCCAACTTTGGTTGCTTTTTCCATCATTTTGGAAAAGGGTTAATTTCAAACACTTTACGTGTACGTATTCACAGTTAACTACCAAGCATATTTACTGTTGTAAGTTTGGTTGTAAAGTTTAACCCTATCCCATTCTGGTTGCATAAAAGTAGGTACCATCCAAAAAAACTCAAATTTTTTCAGAATTTGGTAAGTTTAGGTGACGATTTACTCCATTTTTATTTGCTTGAGCTCTGAATGTTTTCTATAGCTGCTTGCAGCAGTCAAAGTATGACAAATTTTGTTCTATATGTTATTATTAAAAGTTTAACCCTTGGCAGATTTGAGACTTCCCATAAGGGTACTGTCGGAATATTTGTTATTTTCGCCAACTTCAAGAGCAAATGTTTCTAATTGCAAGGTAGTTGTAATAATTATTTTGGTATGGCTAGATGCAACAATGATTGTGGAAGAAAGTTACTGTTTACTTCTTAATCTCAGATTTAACCCTCTAGCACAATGAGGGCGAGAATAAGAGTACCGTTTGAAAATGCCAAAATTAACCATTTTTGGTTGCCTTTTCTATCATTTTGGAAAGGTTTAATTTCAAACACTTTTCATGTACGTATTCACAATTGACTATCGAGCATATTTGCTGTTGTTATACCCCCGCTTCGAAGAAGTGGGGGCTATATAGGAATCGCCCTGTACGTCCGTACGTCCGTACGTCCATACGTCTTTCCGTCCGGACAAATTCTTGTGTGCGCAACTTCTCCTACATTAATGAACTGATTTTGATGAAACCTTCATCTCTAGTAAGTGAACATGTGCATATTCCAAACTTTTTGATCTGCGACAATTTTAACCAGGTTATCTCTCTTGAACTTTGATTTAATATGGGTTTCTATATGAAATTCTTGTGTGCGCAACTCCTCCTACATTTATCAATCAATTTGGCCAAAACTATTCAGACATCATCACTACTAAGTGAACATGCGCATATTCCAAAATTTTTGATCTGCGACAATTTTAACCAGGTTATCTCCCTTTGACTTAGATTTATTGTGTCTTTCCATCCGAACAAATTCTTGTGTGCGCAACTCCTCCTACATTAATGAACAGATTTTGATGAAACCTTTCAAACATCATCTCTACTAAGTGAACATGTGCATATTCCAAACTTTTTAATCTGCGGCAATTTTAACCAGGTTATCTCTCTTGAACTTTGATTTAATATGGGTTTCTACATGAAATTCTTGTGTGCGCAACTCCTCCTACATTTATCAATCAATATGTACATAACTTTTCAGACATCATCACTACTAAGTGAACATGCGCATATTCCAAGATTTTTGATCTGCGACAATTTTAACCAGGTTATCTCCCTTTGACTTAGATTTATTATGTCTTTCCGTTCGAACAAATTCTTGTGTGCACAACTCCTCCTACATTAATGAACCGATTTTGATGAAACCTTTCAAACATCATCTCTACTAAGTGAACAAGTGCATATTCCAAACTTTTTGATCTGCGACAATTTTAACCAGGTTATCTCTCTTGAACTTTGATTTAATATGGGTTTCTGCATGAAATTCTTGTGTGCGCAACTCCTCCTACATTTATCAATCAATTTGGACGAAAGTTTACAAACATCATCACTACTAAGTGAACATGCGCATATTCCAAAATTTTTGAGCTGTGGCAATTTTAACTAGGTTATCTCCCTTTAACTTAGATTTATTATGGGTTTCTACATGAAATTCTTGTGCGACAATTTTAACCAGGTTATCTCTCTTGAACTTTGATTTTATATGGGTTTCTATATGAAATTCTTGTGTGCGCAACTCCTCCTACATTTATCAATCAATTTGGACAAAACTTTTCAGACATCATCACTACTAAGTGAACATGCGCATATTCCAAGATTTTTGATCTGCGACAATTTTAACCAGGTTATCTCCCTTTGACTTAGATTTATTGTGTCTTTCCATCCGAACAAATTCTTGTGTGCGCAACTCCTCCTACATTAATGAACCGATTTTGATGAAACCTTTCAAACATCATCTCTACTAAGTGAACATGTGCATATTCCAAACTTTTTGATCTGCGACAATTTTAACCAGGTTATCTCTCTTGAACTTTGATTTAATATGGGTTTCTGCATGAAATTCTTCTGTGCGCAACTCCTCCTACATTTATCAATCAATTTGGACGAAAGTTTACAGACATCATCACTACTAAGTGAACATGCGCATATTCCAAAATTTTTGAGCTGTGGCAATTTTAACTAGGTTATCTCCCTTTAACTTAGATTTATTATGGGTTTCTACATGAAATTCTTGTGCGACAATTTTAACCAGGTTATCTCTCTTGAACTTAGATTTATTATGGGTTTCTACATGAAATTCTTGTGCGTGCAACTCCTCCTACATTTATCAATCAATTTGGACAAAACTTTTCAGACATCATCACTACTAAGTGAACATGCGCATATTCCAAAATTTTTGATCTGCGACAATGTTAACCAGGTTATCTCCCTTTGACTTAGATTTATTATGTCTTTCCGTTCGAACAAATTCTTGTGTGCGCAACTCCTACATAAATGAACCGATTTTGACGAAACCTTTCAAACATCATCTCTACTAAGTGAACATGTGCATATTCCAAACTTTTTAATCTGCGACAATTTTAACCAGGTTATCTCTCTTGAACTTTGATTTAATATGGGTTTCTACATGAAATTCTTGTGCGCGCAACTCCTCCTACATTTATCAATCAATTTGTACAAAACTTTTCAGACATCATCACTACTAAGTGAACATGCGCATATTCCAAGATTTTTGATCTGCGACAATTTTAACCAGGTTATCTCCCTTTGACTTAGATTTATTATGTCTTTCCGTTCGAACAAATTCTTGTGTGCGCAACTCCTCCTACATTAATGAACCGATTTTGATGAAACCTTTCAAACATCATCTCTACTAAGTGAACATGTGCATATTCCAAACTTTTTGATCTGCGACAATTTTAACCAGGTTATCTCTCTGGAACTTTGATTTAATATGGGTTTCTGCATGAAATTCTTGTGTGCGCAACTCCTCCTACATTTATCAATCAATTTGGACGAAAGTTTACAGACATCATCACTACTAAGTGAACATGCGCATATTCCAAAATTTTTGAGCTGTGGCAATTTTAACTAGGTTATCTCCCTTTAACTTAGATTTATTATGGGTTTTTACATGAAATTCTTGTGCGTGCAACTCCTCCTACATCTATCAATCAATTTGGACAAAACTTTTCAGACATCATCACTACTAAGTGAACATGCGCATATTCCAAAATTTTTGATCTGCGACAATTTTAACCAGGTTATCTCCCTTTGACTTAGATTTATTATGTCTTTCCGTTCGAACAAATTCTTGTGTGCGCAACTCCTCCTACATTAATGAACCGATTTTGATGAAACCTTTCAAACATCATCTCTACTAAGTGAACATGTGCATATTCCAAACTTTTTAATCTGCGACAATTTTAACCAAGTTATCTCTCTTGAACTTTGATTTAATATGGGTTTCTACATGAAATTCTTGTGTGCGCAACTCCTCCTACATTTATCAATCAATTTGTACAAAACTTTTCAGACATCATCACTACTAAGTGAACATGCGCATATTCCAAGATTTTTGATCTGCGACAATTTTAACCAGGTTATCTCCCTTTGACTTAGATTTATTATGTCTTTCCGTTCGAACAAATTCTTGTGTGCGCAACTCCTCCTACATTAATGAACCGATTTTGATGAAACCTTTCAAACATCATCTCTACTAAGTGAACATGTGAATATTCCAAACTTTTTGATCTGCGACAATTTTAACCAGGTTATCTCTCTTGAACTTTGATTTAATATGGGTTTCTGCATGAAATTCTTGTGTGCACAACTCCTCCTACATTTATCAATCAATTTGGACGAAAGTTTACAGACATCATCACTACTAAGTGAACATGCGCATATTCCAAAATTTTTGAGCTGTGGCAATTATAACTAGGTTATCTCCCTTTAACTTAGATTTATTATGGGTTTCTACATGAAATTCTTGTGCAACAATTTTAACCAGGTTATCTCTCTTGAACTTTGATTTAATGTGGGTTTCTATATGAAATTCTTGTGTGCGCAACTCCTCCTACATTTAGCAATCAATTTGGACAAAACTTTTCAGACATCATCACTACTAAGTGAACATTTGCATATTCCAAGATTTTTGATCTGCGACAATTTTAACCAGGTTATCTCCCTTTGACTTAGATTTATTGTGTCTTTCCATCCGAACAAATTCTTGTGTGCGCAACTCCTCCTACATTAATGAACCGATTTTGATGAAACCTTTCAAACATCATCTCTACTAAGTGAACAAGTGCATATTCCAAACTTTTTAATCTGCGACAATTTTAACCAGGTTATCTCTCTTGAACTTTGATTTAATATGGGTTTCTACATGAAATTCTTGTGTGCGCAACTCCTCCTACATTTATCAATCAATTTGTACAAAACTTTTCAGACATCATCACTACTAAGTGAACATTTGCATATTCCAAGATTTTTGATCTGCGACAATTTTAACCAGGTTATCTCCCTTTGACTTAGATTTATTGTGTCTTTCCATCCGAACAAATTCTTGTGTGCGCAACTCCTCCTACATTAATGAACCGATTTTGATGAAACCTTTCAAACATCATCTCTACTAAGTGAACATGTGCATATTCCAAACTTTTTAATCTGCGACAATTTTAACCAGGTTATCTCTCTTGAACTTTGATTTAATATGGGTTTCTACATGAAATTCTTGTGTGCGCAACTCCTCCTACATTTATCAATCAATTTGGACAAAACTTTTCAGACATCATCACTACTAAGTGAACATGCGCATATTTCAAGATTTTTGATCTGCGACAATTTTAACCAGGTTATCTCCCTTTGACTTAGATTTATTATGTCTTTCCGTTCGAACAAATTCTTGTGTGCGCAACTCCTCCTACATTAATGAACCGATTTTGATGAAACCTTTCAAACATCATCTCTAGTAAGTGAACATGTGCATATTCCAAACTTTTTGATCTGCGACAATTTTAACCAGGTTATCTCTCTTGAACTTTGATTTAATATGGGTTTCTGCATGAAATTCTTGTGTGCGCAACTCCTACTACATTTATCAATCAATTTGTACGAAAGTTTACAGACATCATCACTACTAAGTGAACATGCGTATATTCCAAAATTTTTGAGCTGTGGCAATTTTAACTAGGTTATCTCCCTTTAACTTAGATTTATTATGGGTTTCTACATGAAATTCTTGTGCGACAATTTTAACCAGGTTATCTCTCTTGAACTTTGATTTAATATGGGTTTCTGTATGAAATTCTTGTGTGTGCAACTCCTCCTACATTTATCAATCAATTTGGACAAAAATTTTCAGACATCATCACTACTAAGTGAACATGCGCATATTTCAAGATTTTTGATCTGCGACAATTTTAACCAGGTTATCTCCCTTTGCCTTAGATTTATTATGTCTTTCCGTTCGAACAAATTCTTGTGTGCGCAACTCCTCCTACATTAATGAACCGATTTTGATGAAACCTTTCAAACATCATCTCTACTAAGTGAACATGTGCATATTCCAAACTTTTTGATCTGCGACAATTTTAACCAGGTTATCTCTCTTGAACTTTGATTTAATATGGGTTTCTGCATGAAATTCTTGTGTGCGCAACTCCTCCTACATTTATCAATCAATTTGGACGAAAGTTTACAGACATCATCACTACTAAGTGAACATGCGCATATTCCAAAATTTTTGAGCTGTGGCAATTTTAACTAGGTTATCTCCCTTTAACTTAGATTTATTATGGGTTTCTACATGAAATTCTTGTGCGTGCAACTCCTCCTACATTTATCAATCAATTTGGACAAAACTTTTCAGACATCATCACTACTAAGTGAGCATGCGCATATTCCAAAATTTTTGATCTGCGACAATTTTAACCAGGTTATCTCCCTTTGACTTAGATTTATTATGTCTTTCCGTTCGAACAAATTCTTGTGTGCGCAACTCCTCCTACATTAATGAACCGATTTTGACGAAACCTTTCAAACATCATCTCTACTAAGTGAACATGTGCATATTCCAAACTTTTTGATCTGCGACAATTTTAACCAGGTTATCTCTCTTGAACTTTGATTTAATATGGGTTTCTGCATGAAATTCTTCTGTGCGCAACTCCTCCTACATTTATCAATCAATTTGGACGAAAGTTTACAGACATCATCACTACTAAGTGAACATGCGCATATTCCAAAATTTTTGAGCTGTGGCAATTTTAACTAGGTTATCTCCCTTTAACTTAGATTTATTATGGGTTTCTACATGAAATTCTTGTGCGACAATTTTAACCAGGTTATCTCTCTTGAACTTAGATTTATTATGGGTTTCTACATGAAATTCTTGTGCGTGCAACTCCTCCTACATTTATCAATCAATTTGGACAAAACTTTTCAGACATCATCACTACTAAGTGAACATGCGCATATTCCAAAATTTTTGATCTGCGACAATGTTAACCAGGTTATCTCCCTTTGACTTAGATTTATTATGTCTTTCCGTTCGAACAAATTCTTGTGTGCGCAACTCCTACATAAATGAACCGATTTTGACGAAACCTTTCAAACATCATCTCTACTAAGTGAACATGTGCATATTCCAAACTTTTTAATCTGCGACAATTTTAACCAGGTTATCTCTCTTGAACTTTGATTTAATATGGGTTTCTACATGAAATTCTTGTGCGCGCAACTCCTCCTACATTTATCAATCAATTTGTACAAAACTTTTCAGACATCATCACTACTAAGTGAACATGCGCATATTCCAAGATTTTTGATCTGCGACAATTTTAACCAGGTTATCTCCCTTTGACTTAGATTTATTATGTCTTTCCGTTCGAACAAATTCTTGTGTGCGCAACTCCTCCTACATTAATGAACCGATTTTGATGAAACCTTTCAAACATCATCTCTACTAAGTGAACATGTGCATATTCCAAACTTTTTGATCTGCGACAATTTTAACCAGGTTATCTCTCTGGAACTTTGATTTAATATGGGTTTCTGCATGAAATTCTTGTGTGCGCAACTCCTCCTACATTTATCAATCAATTTGGATGAAAGTTTACAGACATCATCACTACTAAGTGAACATGCGCATATTCCAAAATTTTTGAGCTGTGGCAATTTTAACTAGGTTATCTCCCTTTAACTTAGATTTATTATGGGTTTTTACATGAAATTCTTGTGCGTGCAACTCCTCCTACATCTATCAATCAATTTGGACAAAACTTTTCAGACATCATCACTACTAAGTGAACATGCGCATATTCCAAAATTTTTGATCTGCGACAATTTTAACCAGGTTATCTCCCTTTGACTTAGATTTATTATGTCTTTCCGTTCGAACAAATTCTTGTGTGCGCAACTCCTCCTACATTAATGAACCGATTTTGATGAAACCTTTCAAACATCATCTCTACTAAGTGAACATGTGCATATTCCAAACTTTTTAATCTGCGACAATTTTAACCAAGTTATCTCTCTTGAACTTTGATTTAATATGGGTTTCTACATGAAATTCTTGTGTGCGCAACTCCTCCTACATTTATCAATCAATTTGTACAAAACTTTTCAGACATCATCACTACTAAGTGAACATGCGCATATTCCAAGATTTTTGATCTGCGACAATTTTAACCAGGTTATCTCCCTTTGACTTAGATTTATTATGTCTTTCCGTTCGAACAAATTCTTGTGTGCGCAACTCCTCCTACATTAATGAACCGATTTTGATGAAACCTTTCAAACATCATCTCTACTAAGTGAACATGTGAATATTCCAAACTTTTTGATCTGCGACAATTTTAACCAGGTTATCTCTCTTGAACTTTGATTTAATATGGGTTTCTGCATGAAATTCTTGTGTGCACAACTCCTCCTACATTTATCAATCAATTTGGACGAAAGTTTACAGACATCATCACTACTAAGTGAACATGCGCATATTCCAAAATTTTTGAGCTGTGGCAATTATAACTAGGTTATCTCCCTTTAACTTAGATTTATTATGGGTTTCTACATGAAATTCTTGTGCAACAATTTTAACCAGGTTATCTCTCTTGAACTTTGATTTAATGTGGGTTTCTATATGAAATTCTTGTGTGCGCAACTCCTCCTACATTTAGCAATCAATTTGGACAAAACTTTTCAGACATCATCACTACTAAGTGAACATTTGCATATTCCAAGATTTTTGATCTGCGACAATTTTAACCAGGTTATCTCCCTTTGACTTAGATTTATTGTGTCTTTCCATCCGAACAAATTCTTGTGTGCGCAACTCCTCCTACATTAATGAACCGATTTTGATGAAACCTTTCAAACATCATCTCTACTAAGTGAACAAGTGCATATTCCAAACTTTTTAATCTGCGACAATTTTAACCAGGTTATCTCTCTTGAACTTTGATTTAATATGGGTTTCTACATGAAATTCTTGTGTGCGCAACTCCTCCTACATTTATCAATCAATTTGTACAAAACTTTTCAGACATCATCACTACTAAGTGAACATTTGCATATTCCAAGATTTTTGATCTGCGACAATTTTAACCAGGTTATCTCCCTTTGACTTAGATTTATTGTGTCTTTCCATCCGAACAAATTCTTGTGTGCGCAACTCCTCCTACATTAATGAACCGATTTTGATGAAACCTTTCAAACATCATCTCTACTAAGTGAACATGTGCATATTCCAAACTTTTTAATCTGCGACAATTTTAACCAGGTTATCTCTCTTGAACTTTGATTTAATATGGGTTTCTACATGAAATTCTTGTGTGCGCAACTCCTCCTACATTTATCAATCAATTTGGACAAAACTTTTCAGACATCATCACTACTAAGTGAACATGCGCATATTTCAAGATTTTTGATCTGCGACAATTTTAACCAGGTTATCTCCCTTTGACTTAGATTTATTATGTCTTTCCGTTCGAACAAATTCTTGTGTGCGCAACTCCTCCTACATTAATGAACCGATTTTGATGAAACCTTTCAAACATCATCTCTAGTAAGTGAACATGTGCATATTCCAAACTTTTTGATCTGCGACAATTTTAACCAGGTTATCTCTCTTGAACTTTGATTTAATATGGGTTTCTGCATGAAATTCTTGTGTGCGCAACTCCTACTACATTTATCAATCAATTTGTACGAAAGTTTACAGACATCATCACTACTAAGTGAACATGCGTATATTCCAAAATTTTTGAGCTGTGGCAATTTTAACTAGGTTATCTCCCTTTAACTTAGATTTATTATGGGTTTCTACATGAAATTCTTGTGCGACAATTTTAACCAGGTTATCTCTCTTGAACTTTGATTTAATATGGGTTTCTGTATGAAATTCTTGTGTGTGCAACTCCTCCTACATTTATCAATCAATTTGGACAAAAATTTTCAGACATCATCACTACTAAGTGAACATGCGCATATTTCAAGATTTTTGATCTGCGACAATTTTAACCAGGTTATCTCCCTTTGCCTTAGATTTATTATGTCTTTCCGTTCGAACAAATTCTTGTGTGCGCAACTCCTCCTACATTAATGAACCGATTTTGATGAAACCTTTCAAACATCATCTCTACTAAGTGAACATGTGCATATTCCAAACTTTTTGATCTGCGACAATTTTAACCAGGTTATCTCTCTTGAACTTTGATTTAATATGGGTTTCTGCATGAAATTCTTGTGTGCGCAACTCCTCCTACATTTATCAATCAATTTGGACGAAAGTTTACAGACATCATCACTACTAAGTGAACATGCGCATATTCCAAAATTTTTGAGCTGTGGCAATTTTAACTAGGTTATCTCCCTTTAACTTAGATTTATTATGGGTTTCTACATGAAATTCTTGTGCGTGCAACTCCTCCTACATTTATCAATCAATTTGGACAAAACTTTTCAGACATCATCACTACTAAGTGAGCATGCGCATATTCCAAAATTTTTGATCTGCGACAATTTTAACCAGGTTATCTCCCTTTGACTTAGATTTATTATGTCTTTCCGTTCGAACAAATTCTTGTGTGCGCAACTCCTCCTACATTAATGAACCGATTTTGACGAAACCTTTCAAACATCATCTCTACTAAGTGAACATGTGCATATTCCAAACTTTTTAATCTGCGACAATTTTAACCAGGTTATCTCTCTTGAACTTTGATTTAATATGGGTTTCTACATGAAATTCTTGTGTGTGCAACTCCTCCTACATTTATCAATCAATTTGTACAAAACGTTTCAGACATCATCACTACTAAATGAAGATGCGCATATTCCAAGATTTTTGATCTGCGACAATTTTAACCAGGTTATCTCCCTTTGACTTAGATTTATTATGTCTTTCCGTTCGAACAAATTCTTGTGTGCACAACTCCTCCTACATTAATGAACCGATTTTGATGAAACCTTTCAAACATCATCTCTACTAAGTGAACATGTGCATATTCCAAACTTTTTAATCTGCGACAATTTTAACCAGGTTATCTCTCTTGAACTTTGATTTAATATGGGTTTCTACATGAAATTCTTGTGTGCGCAACTCCTCCTACATTTATCAATCAATTTGGACAAAACTTTTCAGACATCATCACTACTAAGGTTCCGCTCCACAGTTTTCCAAGCATTTCCAAATGTGACATGCCATACACTCTCTTCAAATGCAAATATCCTGTAACTTAGTTATCAAACCCATTACATGTATTACATTTCCCAAATCCACAAGAAACATATAACACTATCTGACTAAGTAGAAATAAACAATCTGAATGTGGGTGGAATTATTTATTGTCAAAGGCAAGACTTCAACCTGAAAAATTGCCTGAAAAAATACCGAAACCAGTCATTTTCAGCCACCTAGCAGCCTCAAAAGCAGAATTTTCCCACCAACCCCGCCTACCCACCCCTGGAGCACAGCATCCCTTGTTTCTAAAATGCAAAAAAAAATTTATATGTTTCCGTCTCATTTTTTAGTTACCTGTCTGGTAACAAACCCGTGTAAAAATTACATTTAAAAAAATAGCCAATTTTTCGAAGCCACTGTTTCCCATAATTCATCTTGTAATTTACCCCTATGTATCAGACTCCAACTTTGGGACCAAAACTTCAAATTCTCTTGTCCAACAAAAAGCCTAATGTAATCATATATCTGATACTAAAAATATTTCTCTATTTTACATGGCCTTAGTTTCAACATACGCCCTTTGTTTAGAATTTCCCTGTGCAATAGTGCGAAACTGTGGAGCGGAACCTAAGTGAACATGTGCATATTCCAAGATTTTTGATCTGCGACAATTTTAACCAGGTTATCTCCCTTTGACTTAGATTTATTATGTCTTTCCGTTCGAACAAATTCTTGTGTGCGCAACTCCTCCTACATTAATGAACCGATTTTGATGAAACCTTTCAAACATCATCTCTACTAAGTGAACATGTGCATATTCCAAACTTTTTGATCTGCGACAATTTTAACCAGGTTATCTCTCTGGAACTTTGATTTAATATGGGTTTCTGCATGAAATTCTTGTGTGCGCAACTCCTCCTACATTTATCAATCAATTTGGACGAAAGTTTACAGACATAATCACTACTAAGTGAACATGCGCATATTCCAAAATTTTTGATCTGTGGCAATTTTAACTAGGTTATCTCCCTTTAACTTAGATTTATTATGGGTTTCTACATGAAATTCTTGTGCAACAATTTTAACCATGTTATCTCTCTTGAACTTTGATTTAATATGGGTTTCTATATGAAATTCTTGTGTGCGCAACTCCTCCTACATTTATCAATCAATTTGGACAAAACTTTTCAGACATCATCACTACTAAGTGAACATGCGACAATTTTAACCAGGTTATCTCCCTTTGACTTAGATTTATTGTGTCTTTCCATCCGAACAAATTCTTGTGTGTGCAACTCCTCCTACATTAATGAACCAATTTTGATGAAACCTTTCAAACATCATCTCTACTAAGGGAACATGTGCATATTCCAAACTTCTTAATCTGCGACAATTTTAACCAGGTTATCTCTCTGGAACTTTGATTTAATATGGGTTTCTACATGAAATTCTTGTGCGTGCAACTCCTCCTACATTTATCAATCAATTTGGACAAAACTTTTCAGACATCATCACTACTAAGTGAGCATGCGCATATTCCAAAATTTTTGATCTGCGACAATTTTAACCAGGTTATCTCCCTTTGACTTAGATTTATTATGTCTTTCCGTTCGAACAAATTCTTGTGTGCGCAACTCCTCCTACATTAATGAACCGATTTTGACGAAACCTTTCAAACATCATCTCTACTAAGTGAACATGTGCATATTCCAAACTTTTTAATCTGCGACAATTTTAACCAGGTTATCTCTCTTGAACTTTGATTTAATATGGGTTTCTACATGAAATTCTTGTGTGTGCAACTCCTCCTACATTTATCAATCAATTTGTACAAAACGTTTCAGACATCATCACTACTAAATGAAGATGCGCATATTCCAAGATTTTTGATCTGCGACAATTTTAACCAGGTTATCTCCCTTTGACTTAGATTTATTATGTCTTTCCGTTCGAACAAATTCTTGTGTGCACAACTCCTCCTACATTAATGAACCGATTTTGATGAAACCTTTCAAACATCATCTCTACTAAGTGAACATGTGCATATTCCAAACTTTTTAATCTGCGACAATTTTAACCAGGTTATCTCTCTTGAACTTTGATTTAATATGGGTTTCTACATGAAATTCTTGTGTGCGCAACTCCTCCTACATTTATCAATCAATTTGGACAAAACTTTTCAGACATCATCACTACTAAGGTTCCGCTCCACAGTTTTCCAAGCATTTCCAAATGTGACATGCCATACACTCTCTTCAAATGCAAATATCCTGTAACTTAGTTATCAAACCCATTACATGTATTACATTTCCCAAATCCACAAGAAACATATAACACTATCTGACTAAGTAGAAATAAACAATCTGAATGTGGGTGGAATTATTTATTGTCAAAGGCAAGACTTCAACCTGAAAAATTGCCTGAAAAAATACCGAAACCAGTCATTTTCAGCCACCTAGCAGCCTCAAAAGCAGAATTTTCCCACCAACCCCGCCTACCCACCCCTGGAGCACAGCATCCCTTGTTTCTAAAATGCAAAAAAAAATTTATATGTTTCCGTCTCATTTTTTAGTTACCTGTCTGGTAACAAACCCGTGTAAAAATTACATTTAAAAAAATAGCCAATTTTTCAAAGCCACTGTTTCCCATAATTCATCTTGTAATTTACCCCTATGTATCAGACTCCAACTTTGGGACCAAAACTTCAAATTCTCTTGTCCAACAAAAAGCCTAATGTAATCATATATCTGATACTAAAAATATTTCTCTATTTTACATGGCCTTAGTTTCAACATACGCCCTTTGTTTAGAATTTCCCTGTGCAATAGTGCGAAACTGTGGAGCGGAACCTAAGTGAACATGTGCATATTCCAAGATTTTTGATCTGCGACAATTTTAACCAGGTTATCTCCCTTTGACTTAGATTTATTATGTCTTTCCGTTCGAACAAATTCTTGTGTGCGCAACTCCTCCTACATTAATGAACCGATTTTGATGAAACCTTTCAAACATCATCTCTACTAAGTGAACATGTGCATATTCCAAACTTTTTGATCTGCGACAATTTTAACCAGGTTATCTCTCTGGAACTTTGATTTAATATGGGTTTCTGCATGAAATTCTTGTGTGCGCAACTCCTCCTACATTTATCAATCAATTTGGACGAAAGTTTACAGACATAATCACTACTAAGTGAACATGCGCATATTCCAAAATTTTTGATCTGTGGCAATTTTAACTAGGTTATCTCCCTTTAACTTAGATTTATTATGGGTTTCTACATGAAATTCTTGTGCAACAATTTTAACCATGTTATCTCTCTTGAACTTTGATTTAATATGGGTTTCTATATGAAATTCTTGTGTGCGCAACTCCTCCTACATTTATCAATCAATTTGGACAAAACTTTTCAGACATCATCACTACTAAGTGAACATGCGACAATTTTAACCAGGTTATCTCCCTTTGACTTAGATTTATTGTGTCTTTCCATCCGAACAAATTCTTGTGTGTGCAACTCCTCCTACATTAATGAACCGATTTTGATGAAACCTTTCAAACATCATCTCTACTAAGGGAACATGTGCATATTCCAAACTTCTTAATCTGCGACAATTTTAACCAGGTTATCTCTCTGGAACTTTGATTTAATATGGGTTTCTACATGAAATTCTTGTGTGAGCAACTCCTCCTACATTTAGCAATCAATTTGGACAAAACTTTTCAGACATCATCACTACTAAGTGAACATGTGCATATTCCAAGATTTTTGATCTGCAACAATTTTAACCAGGTTATCTCCCTTTGACTTAGATTTATTATGTCTTTCCGTTCGAACAAATTCTTGTGTGCGCAACTCCTCCTACATTAATGAACCGATTTTGATGAAACCTTTCAAACATCATCTCTACTAAGTGAACATGTGCATATTCCAAACTTTTTGATCTGCGACAATTTTAACCAGGTTATCTCTCTTGAACTTTGATTTAATATGGGTTTCTGCATGAAATTCTTGTGTGCGCAACTCCTCCTACATTTATCAATCAATTTGGACAAAGGTTTACAGACATCATCACTACTAAGTGAACATGCGCATATTCCAAAATTTTTGAGCTGTGGCAATTTTAACTAGGTTATCTCCCTTTAACTTAGATTTATTATGGGTTTCTACATGAAATTCTTGTGCGTGCAACTCCTCCTACATTTATCAATCAATTTGGACAAAACTTTTCAGACATCATCACTACTAAGTGAACATGCGCATATTCCAAAATTGTTGATCTGCGACAATTTTAACCAGGTTATCTCCCTTTGATTTAGATTTATTATGTCTTTCCGCTCGAACAAATTCTTGTGTGCGCAACTCCTCCTACATTAATGAACCGATTTTGATGAAACCTTTCAAACATCATCTCTACTAAGTGAAAATGTGCATATTCCAAACTTTTTAATCTGCGACAATTTTAACCAGGTTATCTCTCTTGAACTTTGATTTAATATGGGTTTCTGCACGAAATTCTTGTGTGCGCAACTCCTCCTACATTTATCAATCAATTTGGATGAAAGTTTACAGACATCATCCCTACTAAGTGAACATGCGCATATTCCAAAATTTTTGAGCTGTGGCAATTTTAACTGGGTTATCTCCCTTTAACTTAGATTTATTATGGGTTTCTACATGAAATTCTTGTGCGTGCAACTCCTCCTACATTTATCAATCAATTTTGACGAAACCTTTCAAACATTATCACAACTAAGTGAACATACGCATATTCCCAAATTTTTGATCTGCGACAATTTTAACCAGGTTATCTCCCTTTAACTTGGATTTATTATGGGTTTTCAAATGGGATTCTTGTGTGTGCAACTCCTCCTACATTAATGAACCGATTTTGAATACATGTTGCACACTGTAAATGTGTTTTTCCAAATGTAAACCATATATGTGTGGGCTCTTTAAGTATTCAGTGCTGTTCTGTGGAAGGCCACATGCAAATACAAATTTCAACAACAAAAAATGATCTTTATGTATACATTTCCTTATGGCCTTCGCCTACATGATCAGAAGTGCATTCCTCTAGAAACCCAAAGCGGGGGTATTAATCACCTTCAGTGATAGTTCTAGTTAGTTTGGTTGTAAAGTTTAACCCTATCCCATTCTGGTTGCATAAATGTAGGTACCGTCCAAAAAATTTCCAATTTTTTCAGAATTTGGTAAATTTAGGTGGCGATTTACTCCATTTTTAATTGCTTGAGCTCTGAATATTTTCTATAGCTGCTTGCAGCAGTCAAAGTATGACAACTTTTGTTCTATATGTTATTATTAAAAGTTTAACCCTAGGCAGATTTGAGACTTCCCATAAGGGTACTGTCAGAATAATTGTTATTTTCGCCAACGTTTACATGCACTTTCTCAGCACTGGAGCCATATTGTCTCAAAACCTTTTCCATGAGAGGATTGGGCCTTCATCCAAGAACAGTTTTGCTGTTATATATTTTATTCAAAGTTTTAACCTTCACCCAGTTTTCGGGCCTTGAATTTAAGTGCCCTAAAATTCTTCATAAAATTGGCTAATTTGGAGCTCACTTTTCTTCCATTTTCGAAAGGAATATCGAAAATGATTTACATGTTCGTATTTACAATTGCCTACCGAGCATATTTGCTGTTGTAAGTTTGGTTGTAAAGTTTAACCCTATGCCCGTTCTGTTTGCATAAAGATAGGTGCAGTCCAAAAAAACTCTCGTTTTCAGAATCTGGTAAGTTTAAGTGACAATTTACTCCATTCCTAATTTATTGGGCGCTGAACGTTTTCTATGGCTGTATGCAGCAGTCATAGTATGGCAACTTTTGTTTTATATGTCATTATTAAAAGTTTAACCGTTGGCAGATTCGAGACTGCCCTTATGGGTATGGTTGGAATAATTTTAATTTTCATAAAATCACTGAATATTGATAAGCGTGCAGTGGTAGTTTGGAATAGAATATCCGAAAATGCTTTCGAAATTCGGATTCACAGTTCAATTCCAAGAATATTTTCTGTTATAAGGTTGCTGTAAAGTTTAACGCCATCCCTGTCTCAGATGCATAATGGTAGATGCCGTCAAAAAAAACTCATTTTTTCAGAATTTTGTAGGTTTAAGTGACAATTTACTCCATTCCTAATTCATTGAGCGCTGAATGTTTTCTATGCCTGTATGCAACAAGCATAGCATGACAACTTCTGTTTTATATGTCATTATCAAAAGTTTAACCCTTGCATATTTAGGAGTTCCCATGTGGGTATAGTCGGAATAATTGTTATTTTCATAAAATCAATCCCTGAATGTATTGGCAACTGTGCAATGGCCTTTCAGTGTTGCTACATGATGCCGCAAATAGTTAAGGTTGAAAAGTTCATCAAATAGACAAATATAATACCTAACTCAGCCGGTGACAGGTAAATAATGGATGGAAAAGTCGTTGAATTGAGAATAAAGTAGATACGAATCGTGCCATCGGATTCCACCTGATCCACGGTATTTCCACGTGGTCTCGACACTTGACAAAGATACTAAACTGTCGGGCAGGGACAGTAGGAAACATTCTGAGAATTTCAAGTTGCTGCCTTGCATGATCGGGACATAATTGAAATATATCCGACATTTTATCTGTCGGATATATTCCAATTATGTCCGGATCGCTTCACCACGACTGTCCGCATGGGGGCACCATAATGCCGTGTAATAAGGCATACTGCACGTCGCTGGTGCGCATGTCTTCAACCAATTATAACCCTGCCTATGCTACAGTGCGGAGGCACTGTGTTGGGGAGCTGGCAGCTGCTCGTCATTGCTGGGTGGTTCTCTCTGGGTACTCCGGCTTCCTCCACCCATACAACTGTCACCGACATAATATGACCTTGGCTGTTAATGTGTCGTTAAAACCTAATAAATAAATAAATAAATAAATAAATAAATAAATAAATAAATAAATAAATAAATTCAGTACCAGTTTTGCTCGTACAAATATTAGTACCGTCAGACAAAATTAATTTTCTGATTAATTTCGTTCTTTTCTGTACTCGCCTTCCCTGAGTAAGATTGGTATACCTTTTCAATCTCAGATTTAACCCTCAAGCACAATGAGAGTGAGAATAAGTGTACCATGGAAATTATCCAACTTTGGTTACTCTCTACTATCATTTTAGAATGGGTTAATTTGAGACACTTTGCTTTGGTATATGCAGAGATGTTTAATCAATAAATCCGGCTTTAGTAATGTTCTGGGACTTAATGAAACATGTGCTTTGGCCACTTAAAAATAGCACTGTCTGCAAAAAATGACTTTGAGTGAATACTCACTTGTCCAAAAACAAAAAGGAAAGGGCTCTTTGAGCTTTCCATAACTGCTTTCAAAAATCAATGGGGAACAAATTTTGTGTTATATGTTTTGGTGTTCCGTGTTATCCAACACCAGTTTGGCCGTACAAATATGAATACCGCCAGGAAAGAAAGCACATTTTCTCAGTGGTAGACTGTTTGACTTCTATGATAGACGTCCCGAGTTTGATCCCTATCTGGGACGACCCACGTAATGTCCTTGGGCAAGGCACTTTATCCCGGTTGCCAACATGGGGACACGATGATGCAATGTACTAAGGCGTACTGCATGTCAATGGTGCACATGTCTTCAACCGCTGGTACCCTGCTTCAGCGGAGCTTGAACATAATTAGAATGTTGAGCTGACAGTTGCTCGTCGATTCTCAGTGGTTCTCTCTGGGTCCTCTGACTCCCCCCACCCGTAAAACTGTCACGGTCACGATTAGCCATTGTGGATAAGTATGTGACCATAAACACCAATAACTATATAC
This sequence comes from Pictodentalium vernedei, assembly GCA_031216915.1. NCBI lineage: Eukaryota > Metazoa > Mollusca > Scaphopoda > Dentaliida > Dentaliidae > Pictodentalium > Pictodentalium vernedei. Next base: position 592,579,236 of record CM062297.1, on the reverse strand, counting down.
CGTCAGGGAAACCCTCTGTGAAATCCTTCTGTCAATAAATAGCAAAGTAGTAATGTAATGCAAGAAATATTAACAAGCTGTTCAACATCCCTTTAATCAACTCATTTTGACTTGAGCTGTACCCATCACTGTGTATACTAGCTCTCTAGATGGTTTAAACCATATCAAATAAACAACTAATTTGTGTGTGACAGTAACTCATATTACATGTATTTCATTGTATCTGAAACAGATATGTTGGAAAAATTGTGAAATCATGGAGTTGGAAGCTTACCCTCATTTGTTGACAAATCCCACACATTCACAAACAGACAAAATGATAGAGAATAAATTAATTATTGATATTTAAGGTCACTTTCAGCATTTACAGCTATATCATCACCATAATATAGGTATTTATTCAAGTCCAGGTATTCATTGCATAGGCGTACAGGGCTATTTTTTAGGGGGGGGGGTGGGGTGGGGGGTGGGTGGGGATGAACCATTTTAGCCCGAAAAAGTTGAATCTCAGAAGGAAATGCCAAATGTGGGTATAGGAGGGGGGGGGGGGGGGGTGGGGGGGGGTGGGGGGGGTCTCCCTCCCATTGAGTACCTGGAGAGAACCACCAAGCAATGGCAAGCAACAGTTCATCAAATAGACAGAAATAATGCCAAACTTGACCGGTGATGGGTAAATAGTGAATGGAAACGGCATTGCATTGGGAGTAGAGTAGGGACCAAGCGTCCCCGCAGGTTCCATGTGACCTACATTGTTCCCATGCAGTCACGCCACTCAACAAAGATACTGTCCTGTCGAGCAGGGATAGTAGAACAACTTCTGAAGATTTTGTGTATCTGCCTTCACTGGTCTGGACGCAGTGGGCGTATGAGCGACACTGCTGTCTGTTCAATTTTTATTTATTTATTGAGGTTTAATGACACTTTTGAGACAGTTTTACAGGTAGTAGAAGCCAGAGTACCTGGAGAAAACCACCAAGCAATGGCAAGCGACTCAGACTCCCCAACATAATAACTCCACAAAAGCAGGGTTAGCATTGGTTGAAGACAAGTGCACCCTCAAAGTACCCTTAGTACACATCGCCATCATGCCCCCCCCCCCCCCCCCCCCCAACACGTGGGGAATTAAATTGGGATGAAGTGTCTTGCTCAAGGACACAATGTGGTTGCCACAGGTGGGATTCGAACCGAGGACGTCTTGGATTGCAACAATCATCTCTACCTTCTGAGCCACCGTGCTCCCATAATATGCAGTAATAGAGCTCTTTATGTGTACTTGTGTGATTATAAATGAATGATATTAACGTGGATACGGTTCCACTGAATCAACTTGTACAGTATAATGGTCAGAGGTGGGTTGGGGCACAGTCCTTCATGAAACCCCGGCCAGTACACCCATAATTCATATGTACTAACTTTTTCCAAAGCACAAAAGACATCGCTTGTTTTGCTTTCTATGAAAATATTCTTTAATTATTGAAGAGCAAATTTTGTCTTAAATGTTTCGGTGTTCTGCTGTATCTCAAATATCTGTTTTGGCTGCATAAAAACTAGTAGCATCACAAAAACTTTGATTTCCACTAAATTTTCTGTTTTCAAAACTGATCGATAGTTTTGTGTACAATACAGTTTGCCTTTTCACATTAAAAAGTTGGGAAAGCCCGTAATTTGTCCAACAAATTACAATTCTCTAGTTTTTTATTTTTTTTTTCCTCTCTAAATTTTGTCTCTTGAACTGCTCGAAAACAGGCTGTACGATTTTGACCCAATTTGGCACACTTATGTAATGTCATAAAATCTAGTGAAATGCGGTATCGTCATATCTGTGAAAACGCGTGTTTTCAAAATATTCTGCCGAAACCTTCAAAATTTCACCATTTTTCGAATGTCTCAAAATTGTTTACAGTTATTTAGCTCAAATTTTCCACACATTTAGAGCATAATATGATACACCATAATCATCACTCAGATCTTTCAACTTGAACCCCCACTGACCAAAAATGACATGAATATAGAATTTTTCTTCAAAATTAACCAACTTCAAGGGCAAATTTCTCTAATAACAAGGTTGTTGTAACAATTATTTTGGTTTGGATAGATGCAACAATGATTTGCGGCAGAAAGTTACTGTTTACTTTTTAATCTCAGATTTAACCCCCAAGCGAAATGAGGGTGAGAATAAGAGTACCGTTTGATAATGCCAAAATTAGCCAACTTTGGTTGCTTTTTCCATCATTTTGGTAAGGGGTTAATTTCAAACACTTTTCGTGTGCGTATTCATAATTGACTACCGAGCACATTTGCTGTTGTAAGTTTAGTTGTAAAGTTTAACCCTATCCCATTCTGGTTGCATAAAAGTAGGTACCGTCCAAAAAAACTCCAATTTTTTCAGAATTTGATAAGTTTAGGTGGCCATTTACTCCATTTTAAATTGCTTGAGCTCTGAATGTTTTCTATAGCTGCTTGCAGCAGTCAAAGTATGACAAATTTTGTTCTATATGTTATTATTAAAAGTTTAACCCTTGGCAGATTTGAGACTTCCCATAAGGGTACTGTCGGAATATTTGTTATTTTCGCCAACTTCAAGGGCAATTTTTTTTAATTACAAGATAGTTGTAATAATTATTTTGATATGGCTAGATGCAACAATGATTGTGGAAGAAAGTTACAGTTTACTTCTTAATCTCAGATTTAACCCTCTAGCACAATGAGGCCGAGAATAAGAGTACCGTTTGAAAATGCCAAAATTAACCATTTTTGGTTGCCTTTTCTATCATTTTGGAAAGGATTAATTTTGAACACTTTTCATGTACGTATTCACAATTGACTATCGAGCATATTTGCTGTTGTTAGTTTGGTTGTAAAGTTTAACCCTATCCCATTCTGGTTGCATAAAAGTAGGTACCGTCCGAAAAAATTCCAATTGTTTCAGAATTTGGTAAATTTAGGTGGCTATTTATTCCATTTTTAATTACTTGAGCTCTGAATGTTTTCTATAGCTGCTTGCAGCAGTCAAAGTATGACAAATTTTGTTCTATATGTTATTATTAAAAGTTCAACCCTAGGCAGATTTGAGACTTTCCATAAGGGTACTGTCAGAATAATTGTTATTTTCACCAACGTTTACATGCACTTTCTCAGCACTGGAGCCATATTGTCTCAAAACCTTTTCCATGAGAGGATTGGGCCTTCATCCAAGAACAATTTTGCTGTTATATATTTTATTCAAAGTTTTAACTTTCACCCAGTTTTCGGGCCTTAAATTTGAGTGCCCTAAAATTCTTCATAAAATTGGCTAATTTGGAGCTAACTTTTCTTCCATTTTCGAAAGAAATATTGAAAAATGATTTACATGTTCATATTTACAATTGCCTACCGAGCATATTTGCCGTTGTAAGTTTGGTTGTAAAGTTTAACGCCTATGCTCGTTCTGTTTGCATAAAGATAGGTGCAGTCAAAAAAACTCTCGTTTTCAGAATTTGGTAAGTTTAAGTGACGATTTACTCCATTCCTAATTGATTGAGGGCTGAACGTTTTCTATGGCTTTATGCAGCAGTCATAGTATGACAACTTTTGTTTTATATGTCATTATTAAAAGTTTAACCGTTGGCAGATTCGAGACTGCCCATATGGGTATGGTCGGAATAATTTTAATTTTCATAAAATCACTGAATATTGATAAGCGTGTAGTGGTAGTTTGAAATAGAATATCCGAAAATGTTTTCAAAATTCGGATTCACAGTTCAATTCCAAGAATATTTTCTGTTATAAGGTTGCTGTAAAGTTTAACGCAATCCCTGTCTCAGATGCATAATGGTAGATGCCGTCGAAAAAAACTCATTTTTAGCTCAACTTTGACGAAGTCAAATTTGAGCTATTGTCATGGCCCGTCGTCCGTCTGTCCATCTGTCCGTCTGTCCGTACGTCAACAATTGGCTATGGCTCGGGCTAGAGGTCGTATTTATGAACCGATCTTTACGAAACTTCTTGTGTACCTTTGTTATGACCCTGGGGCGGGAACGAGTGTTTTTAGGTGTGGTCCGAAATTCAAGATGGCTGACAGGGGCCATTTTGTACCGATGATGCAAAAATCAGTTTTTTGTACAGAACTTCTGTATGAAAGTTCTGATTTGAATAAAGTTTTGTATAAATGTTTAGTACCATGGGATACATCACATATAATACGGTTTTTTTTCTCGTGCGTAAATTATGCAAATTAGACTGACTTTGATTTATTTAGTGTTACTTTCAGAGCTGTAAGTGCCAAGCTGGTATGGCTCGGGCTAGAGGCCGTATTTATGAACCAATCTTTACGAAACTTCTTGGGTACCTTTGTTATGACCGTGGGATGAGAACGAGTGTTTTTGGGTGCAGTTCGAAATTCAAGATGGCTGCCAGCAGCCATTTTGTACCAACGATGCAGAAATTTTTTTTTTGTACAGAACTTCCATATGAAAGCTCTGATTTGAATAATTTTTCGTATGAATGTTTAGTACCATGGGATACATCACATATAATACGGGTTTTTTTCTCGTGCGTAGATTGTGCAAATTAGACTAATTTTGATGTTTTTTGGTGTTACTTTCAGCACTGTAAGTGCAAATGCCAATACGGCTCGGGCTAGATGCCGTATTTATGAACCGATCTTTACGAAACTCCTTGGGTACCTTTGTTATCACCGTGGGACGAGAACGAGTTTTTTTGGGTGTGGTCCGAAATTCAAGATGGCCGATGGCAGCCATTTTGTACAAAATTTGGTGCAATCAGATTTTTGCACAGAACTTCCATATGAAAGAGCCGATTTGAATAATTTTTTGTGTGAATGTTTAGTACCATGGGATACATCACATATAATACGTGTTTTTTTCTCGTGCAGAAATTATGCAAATTAGATGAACTTTGATTTATTCAGTGCTACTTATACACTGTAAGTGCACATGTCAATACGGCTCGGGCTAGAGGCTGTATTTATGAACCGATCTTCACAAAACATCTTGGGTACCTTTGATATCACCTTGGGACGAGAACGAGTGTTTCTGGGTGCTGTCCAAAATTCAAGATGGCTGCCAGTGGCCATTTTGTACCGAAATTAGGTCTAATCAGTTTTTTGTACACAACTTCTATACGGCTCAGGCTAGAGGCCGTATTTATGAACCGATCTTTACGAAACTTATTGGGTACCTTTGTTATCACCGTGGGATGAGAACGAGTGTTTTTGGGTGTGGTCCGAAATTCAAGATGGCCACCAGCAGCCATTTTGTACCAAAATTAGTGCAATCAGTTTTTTGTACAGAACTTCTGTATGAAAGTTCTGATTTGAATAAATTTTTGTATGAATGTTTAGTAACATGGAATACATCACATATAGTACAGGTTTTTTTCTCTTGCAGAAATTATGCAAATTAGATGAACTTTGATTTATTCAGTGCTACTTATACACTGTAAGTGCACATGTCAATACGGCTCGGGCTAGAGGCTGTATTTATGAACCGATCTTCACAAAACTTCTTGGGTACCTTTGTTATCACCTTGGGACGAGAATGAGTGTTTCTGGGTGCGGTCCAAAATTCAAGATGGCAGCCAGTGGCCATTTTGTACCGAAATTAGGTCCAATCAGTTTTTTGTCACAACTTCTACACAGCTCATATTTGTGAACTGATCTTCACGAAACTTCTTGGGTACCTTTGTTTTCATCTTGGGACAGGAATGAGTGTGTTTTGGGGTGCCTTTGTTATCACTGTGCTATGAGAACAAATATTTTGGGGTTCAGTCAGACCCATTCTGGGACGCAAAGATTTCTTTTCTAGTTTAGCATCTGACTGTCACCCACCTCTACAATACTTTACCTATACATTTGTTACAGGCAACGGTCAGTATTTATGTACAGACCGTTACAATACTTTATATGTACCTTTGTTATCAGGTCATTACCTAGATGTTTGTCATTGCTGTATCACATACTATACATGTACATGTCTTTGTCTTTGGAGCTACAGTGTCATTGACACTTTCATTTCAGAATTTCGTAGGTCTAAGTGACAATTTACTCCATTCCTAATTCATTGAGCGCTGAATGTTTTCTATGCCTGCATGCAGCAAGCATAGCATGACAACTTCTGTTTTATACATCATTATCAAAAGTTTAACCCTTGGCATATTTAGGAGTTCCCATGTGGGTATAGTCAGAATAATTGTTATTTTCGTAAAATCAATCCCTGAATATATTGGTAACCGTGCAGTGGCCTTTCAGTGGTGCTACATGGAGCCGCAAATAGTTAAGGTTGAAAAGTGCATCAAATAGACAAATATAATACCTAACTCAGCCGGTGACAGGTAAATAATGAATGGAAAAGTCGTGGAGTTGAGAGTAAAGTAGGGACAAATCGTGCCCTCGGTTTCCACCTGATCCACGGTATTTCCACACGGTCTCGGCACTTGACAAAGATACTAAACTGTCGGGCAGGGACAGTAGGAAACATTCTGAGAATTTCAAGTTGCTACCTTGCATGATCGGGACATAATTGGAATATATCCGACATTGTATCTGTCGTATATATTCCAATTATGTCCCGATCACTTCACCCCGACAGTCCAGATGGGGGCATCATGACCCCTTATACTAAGGTATACTGCACGTCAATGGTGCTCATGTCTTCAACCAATCTAACCCTGCCTGTGCTACAGTGCGGAGGCACTATGTTGGGGAGCTGGCAGCTGCTCGTCATTACTCGGTGGTTCTCTCTGGGTACTCCGGCTTCCTCCACCCATACAACTGTCACCGACATAATATGACCTTGGCTGTTAATGTGTCGTTAAAACCTAATAAATAAATAAATAAATCCAGTACCAGTTTTGCTCGTATAAATATTAGTACCGTCAGACAAAATTCATTTTCTGATTAATTTCGTACTTTTCTGTACTCACCTTCCCTGAGTAAGATTGGTATACCTTTTCAATCTCAGATTTAACCCTCAAGCACAATGAGAGTGAGAATAAGTGTACCATTTGGAAATACCCAAATTATCCAACTTTGGTTACTCTCTACTATCATTTTGGAATGGGTTAATTTGAGACACTTTGCTTTGCTATATGCAGAGATGTTTAATAAAAAAATCTGGCTTTAGTTATTTATGTTCTGGGACTTAATGAAACATGTGCTTTGGCCACTTAAAAATAGCACTGTCTGCAAAAAATGACTGAGTGAATACTCACTTGTCCAACAACAAAAAGGAAAGAGCTCTTTGAGCTTTTCATAACGCTTTAAAAAATCAGTGGGGAACAAATTTTGTGTTATATGTTTTGGTGTTCCTTGTTATCCAACACCAGTTTGGCCGTACAAATATGAATACCGCCAGGAAAGAAAGCACATTTTCTCAGTGGTAGACTGTTTGACTTCTATGATAGAGGTCCCGAGTTTGGTCCCTGTCTGGGATGACCCATGTAATGTCCTTGGGCAAGGCACTTTATCCCGGTTGCCAACATGGGGGCACGATGATGCCATGTACTAAGGCGTACTGCATGTCAATGGTACACATGTCTTCAACCGCTGGTACCCTGCTTCAGCGGAGCATGAACATAATTAGAATGTTGAGCTGACAGTTGCTCGTCGATGCTCGGTGGTTCTCTCTGGGTCATCCGACTTCCCCCACCCGTAAAACTGTCACGGTCACGATTAGCCATTGTGGATAAGTATGTGACCGTAAACACCAATAAATAAATACCGTCAGGGAAACCCTCTGTGAAATCCTTCTGTCAATAAATAGCAAAGTAGTAATGTAATGCCAGAAATATTAACAAGCTGTTCAACATCCCTTTAATCAACTCATTTTGACTTGAACTGTACCCATCACTGTGTATACTAGCTCTCTAGATGGTTTGAACCATATCAAATAAACAACTAATTTGTGTGTGAAAGTCACTCATATTACATGTATTTCATTGTATCTGAAACCGATATGTTGGAAAAATTGTGAAATCATGGAGTTGGAAGCTTACCCTCATTTGTTGACAAATCCCACACATTCACAAAAAGACAAAATGATAGAGAATAAATTAATTATTGATATTTAAGGTCACTTTCAGCATCTACAGCTATATCATGACCATAATATAGGTATTTATTCAAGTCCAGGTATTCATTGCATAGGCGTACAGGGCTATTTTTCAGAGGGGGGAGGGGGGGGGGACCCTTTTAGCCCCAAAAAGTTGAATCTCAGGAGGAAATGCCAAATGCGGGTATGGGAGAGGGGCGGGGGGTGGGGTCCCCCCCCCCCCCATTGAGTACCTGGAGAGAATCACCGAGCACTGGAGGGAGGGGGGGGGAATGAACCCTTTTAGCCCGAAAAAGTTGAATCTCAGGAGGAAATGCCAAATGTGGGTATGGGAGGGAGGGGGGGGGGGGGGTCTCCCTCCCATTGAGTACCTGCAGAGAACCACTGAGCAATGGCAAGCAACTCTGACTCCCCAACATACTAACTCCACAAAAGCGGGGTTAGCATTGGTTGAAGACCAGTGCACCCTCAAAGTCCCCTTAGTACACATCGTCATCATGCCCTCTTTCCTCCCCCCCCCCTCCCCCCACACACACACACTCACATGTGGGAAATTAAATTGGGATGAAGTGTCTTGCTCAAGGACACAATGTGGTTGCCACAGGCGGGATTCGAACCGAGGACTTCTTGGATTGCAGCAATCATCTCTACCTTCTGAGCCACCATGGTGTCATAATATGCAGTAATAGAGCTCTTTATGTGTACTTGTGTGATTATAAATGAATAATATTAATGTGGATATGGTTCCACTGAATCAACTTGTACAGTATAATGGTCAGTTTACTTGCAACTTCTAAGTGATGAGATAGGAAAACAACATTTTGTGTGGAAAACCCAAATGTTTTGTAGTCATTTCTGGCAACTAAATTGTCCGAAATTTTCTGGCATATTGGCCGCAAAAATCGGCTTCTTCCTGATTCAGGGGTGGGTTGGGGCACAGTCCTTCATGAAACCCCGCCCGTACGCCCATAATTCATATGTACTAATTTTTTCCAAAGCACAAAGGACATCGCTTGTTTTGCTTTCTATGAAAATATTCTGCAATTATTGAAGAGCAAATTTTGTGTTAAATGTTTTGGTGTCCTGCTGTATCTCAAATATCTGTTTTGGCTGCAGAAAAACTAGTTGCATCACCAAAACTTTGATTTCCACTAAATTTTCTGTTTTCAAAACTGATCGATAGTTTTGTGTACAATACTCTTTGCCTTTTCACATTAAAATGTTGGGAAAGCCCGTAATTTGTCCAACAAATTACAATTCTCTAGTTTTTTTTTTTTTTTTTCCTCCCTGATTTTGTCTGTTGAACTGCTCGAAAACAAGCTGTATGATTTTGACCAAATTTGGCACACTACAGCTATATCATGACCATAATATAGGAATTTATTCAAGTCCAGGTATTCATTGCATAGGCGTACAGGGCTATTTCTCAGGGGGATGAACCCTTTTAGCCCGAAAGAGTTGAATATCAGGAGGAAATGCCAAATGTGGGTATGGACCGAGCAAAGGCAAGCAACTCAGACTCTCCAACATACTAACTCCACAAAAGCAGGGTTAGCATTGGTTGAAGACAAGTTCACCCTCAATGTATCCTTAGTACACATCGCCATCATGCCCCCTCCCCCCCCCCCCCCCCCCCCCCACCACATGGGAAATTAAATTGGGATGAAGTGTCTTGCTCAAGGACACAATGTGGTTGCCACAGGCGGGATTCGAACTGAGGACTTCTTGGATTGCAACAGTCATCTCTACCTTCTGAGCCACTGTGCTCCCATAATATGCAGTAATAGAGCTCTTTATGTGTACTTGTGTGATTATAAATGAATAATATTAACGTGGATACGGTTCCACTGAATCAACTTGTACAGCATAATGGTCAGTTTACTTGCAACTTCTAAGTGATGAGATAGGAAAACAACATTTTGTGTGGAAAACCAAAATGTTTTGTGGTCATTTCTGGCAACTAAGTTGTCAGAAATTTTCTGGCATGTTGGCCGAAAAATCGGCTCCTTCCTGACTCAGGGGTGGGTTGGGGCACAGTCCTTCATGAAACCCCGGCCCGCACGCCCATAATTCATATGTACTCATTTTTAGCTCAACTTTGACGAAGTCAAATTTCAGCTATTGTCATGGCCTGTCGTCCATCTGTCCGTCTGTCTGTCTGTCTGTCCGTACGTCAACAATTGGCTATGGCTCGGGCTAGAGGTCGTATTTATGAACCGATCTTTACGAAACTTCTTGTGTACCTTTGTTATGACCCTGGGACGGGAACGAGTGTTTTTAGGTGTGGTCCGAAATTCAAGATGGCTGCCAGCGGCCATTTTGTACCGATGATGCAAAAATCAGTTTTTTGTACAGAACTTCTGTATGAAAGTTCTGATTTGAATAAAGTTTTGTATAAATGTTTAGTACCATGGGATACATCACATATAATACGGGTTTTTTTCTCGTGCGTAAATTATGCAAATTAGACTGACATTGATTTATTTAGTGTTACTTTCAGAGCTGTAAGTGCCAAGCTGCTATGGCTCGGGCTAGAGGCCGTATTTATGAACCAATCTTTACGAAACTTCTTGGGTACCTTTGTTATGACCGTGGGATGAGAACGAGTGTTTTTGGGTGCAGTCCAAAATTCAAGATGGCTGCCAGCAGCCATTTTGTACCGACGATGCAGAAATTTTTTTTTTGTACAGAACTTTCATATGAAAGCTATGATTTGAATAATTTTTTGTATGAATGTTTAGTACCATGGGATACATCACATATACTACGGGTTTTTTTCTCGTGCGTAAATTATGCAAATTAGACTAACTTTGATGTTTTTTGGTGTTACTTTCAGCACTGTAAGTGCAAATGCCAATGTGGCTCGGGCTAGAGGCCGTATTTATGAACCGATCTTTACGAAATTCCTTGGGTACCTTTGTTATCACCGTGGGACGAGAACGAGTGTTTTTGGGTCCGGTCCAAAATTCAAGATGGCCGATGGCAGCCATTTTGTACAAAATTTGGTTCAATCAGATTTTTGCACAGAACTTCCATATGAAAGCGCTGATTTGAATAATTTTTTGTGTGAATGTTTAATACCATGGGATACATCACATATAATACAGGTTTTTTTCTCGTGCAGAAATTATGCAAATTAGATGAACTTTGATTTTTTCAGTGCTACTTACACACAGTAAGTACACATGTCAGTAAGGCTCGGGCTAGTGTCTGTATTTATGAACCGATCTTCACGAAACGTCTTGGGTACCTTTGTTATCACCTTGGGACGAGAACGAGTATTTCTGGGTGCGGTCCAAAATTCAAGATGGCTGCCAGTGGCCATTTTGTACCCAAATTAGGTCTAATCAGTTTTTTGTACACAACTTCTATATACGGCTCAGGCTAGAGGCCGTATTTATGAACCGATCTTTACGAAACTTCTTGGGTACCTTTGTTATCACCGTGGGATGAGAACGAGTGTTTTTGGGTGTGGTCCAAAATTCAAGATGGCCACCAGCAGCCATTTTGTAACAAAATTAGTGCAATCAGTCTTTTGTGCAGAACTTCTGTATGAAAGTTCTGATTTGAATATATTTTTGTATGAATGTTTAGTAACATGGAATACATCACATATAGTACAGGTTTTTTTCTCGTGCAGAAATTATGCAAATTAGATGAACTTTGATTTATTCAGTGCTACTTATACACTGTAAGTGCACATGTCAATACGGCTCGGGCTAGAGGCTGTATTTATGAACCGATCTTCACAAAACTTCTTGGGTACCTTTGTTATCTCCTTGGGACGAGAACGAGTGTTTCTGGGTGCAGTCCAGAATTCAAGATGGCTGCCAGTGGCCATTTTGTACCGAAATTAGATCCAATCAGTTTTTTGTCACAACTTCTACACAGCTCATATTTGTGAACTGATCTTCACGAAACTTCTTGGGTGCCTTTGTTTTCACCTTGGGACAGGAACGAGTGTGTTTTGGGGTGCCTTTGTTATCACTGTGCTATGAGAACAAATATTTTGGGGTTCAGTCAGACCCACTCTGGGACTCAAAGATTTCTTTTCTAGTTTAGCATCTGACTTTCACCCACCTTTACAATACTTTACCTATACATTTGTTACAGGCAACGGTCAGTATTTATGTACAGACCGTTACAATACTTTATATGTACCTTTGTTATCAGGTCATTACCTAGATGTTTGTCATTGCTGTGTCACATACTATACATGTACATGTCTTTGTCTTGACAAGTTGAGCTACAGTGTCATTGACACTTTCATTTCTTATCAACCTACTCACAATTGTTTACTACAGGCTTGCACTGCAGTGGAAATCCCTAACTCGGATAAAATACTCTCTATTTTTGTCTTTCCCAAGCAAATTGGGAAAGAAAAGTGGTGCAAAAGCACCAATAAAAATAAGCCAAAACTGGGTCGAGTGCAACCGGCGCAGACCCAGTACGGGACGCTCTCTCCCAAGTACAACTCCACGACTTCCATTGCCAGTGCACATATACCGTCTCTAAAGACTCATTCTTTTTAAAATCCGCTTCGTGTCGAGATGTTTTTGCACGCTTATCAGTGTTCCACCAGCTCGATGTTTGATGATTCCTGATTCATTATACCACAGTGTATCCTTTGTATTCTCAGGAACAGTGTTTTATATTCTCTTTTCTATTATATGTCCATAATGTATATTTATTTGCTCTCTCTCGAGTCGCGCATGAATTTTGCGTGCCACGCGGTTCGGACTTAGATTTTTCACAATTATTGTTAATGCTTTTTTTGCAAAATTTTCTAATTATGTTAGAGTTAGGTGTCAGCGGTGTACCACTCCTACAGTCTTTCTTCTTTCTTTTGAGAGTAGTCTTCCTGTTGTGTGGTTCCCGGTCGACCGTCTGGGGTCTTTGTTTCTGTCACCTTTCTCTCTTCTTTGGGGGTGTTCTGTTTTCTCATCTCACCTTCTCTGCTCCTCTCACCTCTATCATGCCCAGGACAATTCCTTGTGGGCAATGTCTGCTGCCAAAGCATTTGGATGATGTACATTCATCTTCTTCCTCCTGTAATGGGTGTTCGGCCGAGCGGCCGTGTGGTGTCTGTGGAACATGGTCTTCCACCTTCTGGGCGTCAGTAAACCGTGTCGTTCGTTCTCGTGGCCGTGCCTCCCGCTCCCGCGGGAAAGGAGAACGTGGTCGTTCGGGGCCTCCTGAGCCGACTTTGTCTGGTGAGAGTTATTCCTCCTCCGTGGGGGATGTGCAGTCTTTTCCTGTGGTGGATACTGCGGGAGCCGTTGAGTGTTCTGGTGTAGAGATGCCTTGTTCCGGGACTACGGTCCCCCTCCAGTCGACATCTGAGGCTGTCACTAGGGTTGTGACTCCTCCTTCGGAGCCGAGCCGGTGTGCTCTCTCCACTATTTCACCAGCCTCTGGACGTATCTACTACTGCTGCTGGCCCGTCTGCTTCGTTGTCTGTTTCAGCTGGCCTCGGCTTTTCGCTGCAGGGGACTGCAGGACTGTCCGATACTGTAGACGTGGGATATCGGCCTCAGCCTTCCCTGACTTCAACTCAGCGAAGTCGGAAGGGGCTGCCGGCCGAGCCCATCGCTGTGGTCTCTTCGCCGTCGAGCACCACAGTTGTGTCTTTGGATTCGGATGTTCGTAGTGGAAACACTATGAACTCTGTGGCGTTTCCGTCTACTCACTCTGGTCACACGACCAGTTTTGGGGGACCAACGCCTTTTGTGCAGCCTGGGCCTTCTGCCCCGCAGAGGTCCGTGGTGACTCTCATGAGTTCTCGCAATATTGATCCTCGGGGTGCATCGTACCCCTATACACGTCTGCCTTCAGATGTTTCGGCTGGAGGATCATGACCCTTCGCTGGTTAAGAGGGTCAGAGGTGAAGCCACTTTGCCGGTTCGCTCCCCTGTCGAACCGGTCGGTACAGGCAGTGAGCTTAGGGAGGCCCTCTCCTTACTCACTCAGGTTCTTTCTAAGAGCCTTCCTGTTGCTTCCAGCGAGGCTATGGGTGGTTTCCAGGCGCCTCCTATGGCGCCGCCTCCCGGGATTGGAAACAGGCCAGTTTCCGACTCCTCTGGTGTCCCGACACCATGGGAGGCGTCGGCTGGTTTGCCCACGATGGGCTATTTGTCTTCCGACTCTGGGGAGGAGTCCGACATGCTTGTGGTCGAGGGCCAGCAGTCTTCGGACTTGTGGGCGGCTCTTGACTTTGTGTTTGGGTTTCTGCCTGAGCTCAAACCTGCTAACCAGCCGACAGTGTCAGCCTGGCCGCGATCATCGGTCGCGCGCCAACAGCCTATGGAGCAACCTGCTTCTGGGCGCCTTCGACCGTGCCAGTCGGTACAGGTGGTTGAAGCTTTTTCAGCATTGGATGCCAAGCTGAATTCCAAGGCTTTGAAGACTTCGTTCTTCACCAGGGTTGACACCTTTTTGCCTCCTGTGCGTTATCGTTCCTACGATTCCGCCAATCCGTCAGTCTGCCAGGCTTTGACGGTTCTGGATCAGGACTCCACTTCCCTCGGGCTTTCCAAGCCCAAGTCTGCCGTCATTCCAATGACGACTCTGGAGTCCACGTTGGGCTTATCTAGAGAGATGCTTGGCATGCTTTCTCTCTCAGATCACGTCGTCTCAGCTTTGGCTGCTTATCTGCCTCCAGGTAAGTTTGACGAGGTACAGGCTCCTTTGCGTGTGCTGTCCAAGGCGCTTATGCACCTTACTCACACGCATGCCTGTAACACGGCTAATTTGGAATTAGTTTGAAGGGACGCTGTGCTGGACACAGGACGATCCCTTCCCGAGGAGCAGCGTGCTACTCTTCGATCTGCTTCTTTGGCAGGTCCGCAACTTTTCCATGGTTCCGTGTCGACGGTCCGGGATGACGTCCTACGTCATTCCAAAGATCAGCTGCTGTTTCGTCAGCTTGATCAGCCTTCTCGGGGAGGCAAGGGCCGTTCCAAGCCTAACAAGTACCCTTCTGCTTCCTCTGTGAAGCAAAAGGCTGGTCCTTCTGCCGCCGCCTCTACTTCTTACTCACGGGGTAAAGGTAGGGGTCAGCAGAATCGAGGGAAGTCTCAGGATTCTTCATTTAGCAGAGGAGGTGGTTTCTCCTCTCGCGGGCCTCGTCGGGGCTCGAAATGAAGGTCCTCACCTCGACTCGTCCCAGGTTGGAGGAAGGATAGCAGAGTTCGCAGACCATTGGACCACCATCACATCCGATCCATGGGTGTTAGATGTTGTTCGGTCCGGGCTGCGCATATCCTTCCGACGGCACCCCACTCTGTCAAGGGTGCCTCTTCCAACCACAGTTCCTTCAGACGTTTTACGTCGGGAACTTTTGTCCACGGAGATTGCCAATCTCCTGGCAAAGGGGGCGATCGAGGTCGTCAAGAACGTTCAGTCAGTGGGTTTCTATTCCCGCCTGTTCTTGGTGCCGAAGAAGGACGGCCGACTCCGACCGGTTATTGATCTGAGTATCCTGAACCAGTCTATCATTGCTCCCAAGTTCAGCATGGAGACTTTCAGGTCGGTCCGCCAATCAATTCACCAGGGAGATTTCGCAGCCAGCATCGACCTGCGAGACGCTTACTTCCACGTTCCGATGCATCGGGCGTCACGGAAGTATCTCAGGTTTGCTTTTCTGGGGCGAGTTTACCAGTTCAAGGCCATGCCTTTCGGCCTCAACCTGGCTCCTTGGGCGTTCACCAGACTGATGTCGCATGTGATAGCGTTCCATCGCACACAGTCGAGGGTGACTACTTTGGCATATCTGGATGATATCCTCCAGAGGCATTCCACTGCTGCCTTACTGGAATCGGATGTCGCCACTCTGTTGAGCTTGCTCACGTCGCTAGGATTCAGAGTCAACGAGGAGAAGTCAGACCTGGTCCCTTCTCAGTCGTTTTGTCATCTGGGGATGTCTTTCCAAACCAAATTCAATTTGGTGGCTGTTCCCCAGGCCAAGGCTGTGATTCTCTCAGCTTTTGCTCTGACTCTGTCCCAGTCCAGGTCCGTGACCGCTCGGAGTTTTCTCCGGCTGATCGGTCTCTGCGGTTCGGTGACGGATCTCATTCCTCTAGGTCGGCTGCGTGTCAGACCTCTCCAACACTTTCTGCTCAGTCGTTGGAGGCCGAATGTAGATTCTCTGGATCAGGTGCTTCCGTTTCCGGACTCTCTGTATCCTCACCTTCTTCCCTGGACAGATGTTCAGTGGATTACGCAGGGTGTTCCGCTGGACTTACCCACGTCCGATCACGTTCTGACGGCAGATGCCAGCGATCTCGGATGGGGTGCGACGTTGGATCCTCTCGGTCTTTCCCTACACGGGATGTGGGACCAGGATCAAGCAGCTCTACACATCAACCAGAAGGAGCTTCTTGCTCTTCTTCTGAGTTTCAGGCAGTGGATCCCTCACCTGTCGAATCGCCAGGTCCTTCTACTATCCGACAATTTGACAGTGGTTGCTTACATTCGGAACCAGGGCGGCACGCACTCGCTTCCGATGTACGAGTTAGCTCGGGATCTTCTACTGCTCGCTCAGGATGTTCATGCCGGAGTGGTTGTTCGTCACATTCCCGGTCGTCTGAACGTCCTAGCCGAATCCCTGTCCCGACAGGGCAGGGTTATTTCCACCGAGTGGATGCTTCACAGGGCAGTGTTCCAGTCGCTTTGCGATCTCTGGGGACGTCCCCACATCGACCTCTTTGCGACTCGTTGGAACCATCAGGTGGACACTTTCATGTCCCCATGTCCAGATCCTCTGGCTTTTGCCATGGACGCTCTGTCACTCGATTGGAACGGTCTAGTCGGCTACGCCTTCCCGCCGGTTCCGATTCTTCCTCAGGTTCTCGCCAAAATTCGAACCTGCAGTTGTCGAATCATTCTGATCGCTCCCTTGTCGCCTCAGCGGGTGTGGATCAATCAGCTCCGCTCGCTGATGGCGGCGGTTCCGGCACGTCTCCCGCTATGTCGCGATCTTCTTTGTCAAGGTCGCCCGAGGAGGTTTCACGTCGACCCGACTTCATTGTGCCTTCATGCATATCTTTTGTCAGGTCCTGTCTCCTCCGTAGAGGTTTTTCGGGACGAGCAGTGGAGTGCATTTCTTCTTCAAGGAGGCACTCCACTGGTTTAGCTTATGCAGCTAAATGGAAGGTCTTCTGTCGATGGTGTGCTGATCACTCTGTTGATTATGCCAATCCTTCGATTTCACAGATTGCAGAGTTTCTGGTATATCTGTTTGATTCTCGGGGTCTCCAGCCTGTTACCATCAAGGGTTACAGGTCTATGCTTTCAGAGACTTTTCTTATGTGGGGAAGCGTCGTATCGGCACTAATCCTTACCTCTCCAAGCTTGTTCAGCACTTTTCTTTGAAAAGGCCTTGGACTTTGCAGCTTACTCCACGATGGAATCTTTCGTGGGTGCTGCTTTGCTTGGGGGGGGGGGGGGGGGGGGGCACTGTTCGAACCTTTATCCCAGGTGGATATGCATTTTCTCACATATAAGACGGCTTTTCTGATGTCATTTGCTTCGGCCAGACGGGTTAGTGAGCTTCACGCCCTCTCGGATGACCCGGCCTTTTTTAGGAGCTCTCCCAACAGTGTTACTTTTACCACTGATTGCTCCTTTTTGGCTAAGAATCAGTTACCAGATACTACTCCTCCTCCTATCTGTATCAGGGCTCTTCCCTCTGTTGAGGGTGCTCGCCCTTTGCTCTGTCCGGTCCGTGCTATTCGCATTTATCTTGATCGGACACGCTTCATACGGAAAGGCAGAAGACGTTTTTTTCTGTCTCTCATTCCGGGTCGACAGAAGATCTCTCCTCAATCCATTTCTCGATGGATTTGTCTTGCTATTCGTACGGCTTATAGTCGTTTAGCAGCTGGCGATTGTATTACCAATCGTATTTCTGCCCACGAGGTGCGGGCACTGTCTACCTCTTGGGCTTATTCTAACTCTGTCAAGTTGTCGGATGTTATGCAGGCAGCCTACTGGAGAAATGCTTCTACTTTCTCCACCTTTTATTTGCGCCAGTTGCAGGAGCAGTCGGAGGACCTTTTTGCCCTGGGTCCTCTTTCTTCTGCTCAGGCTGTTGTCTGCCATAGCCATTAGGCTTCTTGAAGGTCAGTTTCAGCCTTGTGCTGTTACTGCCCTTTTTCTGTCTGTGTGTCACACAGGCTCATATGTCTCTTTTCATTGTCCTTTACCAATGATTGCGACATTATGGTTGATAAGCCTCGGGACCTCTTCCTTCTACTTCACGGTTCCAGTGCACTAGGGTTATGTGGGGGTTGGTTATGCGATTCCCTCCAGCCTTTTGTCTATTCAGCCTGTAGTAAACAATTGTGAGTAGGTTGATAAGAAATCTAAATTTTATAGTAAATTTCCTTTCTTATTATACCTACCACAATTGTTTACATGGAGGCCCTCCCATCTTCTTTACGGGTAAAGAATCTTTCCTCCCCGCTGATCACATAACTCTAACGTTTACGGATTCAAAAAGAATGAGTCTTTAGAGACGGTATATGCGCACTGGCAACGGAAGTCGTGGAGTTGTACTTGGGAGAGAGCGTCCCGTACTGGGTCTGCGCCGGTTGCACTCGACCCAGTTTTGGCTTATTTTTATTGGTGCTTTTGCACCACTTTTCTTTCCCAACTTGCTTGGGAAAGACAAAAATAGAGAGTATTTTATCCGAGTTAGGGACTTCCACTGTAGTGCAAGCCTGTAGTAAACAATTGTGGTAGGTATAATAAGAAAGGAAATTTACTATAAAATTTAGATTTTTTTTCTTTTTAGGCTTTCCCAAACTTCGTTTGGGAAAGACTATTGCTATTCTTAAATTTCAAAAAAAATTTGTCTGTAGCATAGCTCGAAGACAAGCTGAACGATTTCAACCAAATTTGGCACCAGGGTTGAGGTATTCGTATTCGGTATTCGTATTGGGAACAGGTCAAAACGTCACACGACCAAAACGTCACATTTCAAAATGGTCAAAATGTCACATATTTTGGTCAAAACGTCACATACTTTTGGTCAAAACGTCACATGCTTTTGGTCAAAATGTCACACACTTTTTGGTCAAAACGTCACATACTTTTGGTCAAAAAGTCAAACCTTTTATATTTATTATAAGTGGACAACTTATTAATGGGGGGGGGGGGGTGCTTGAAATTAGAGATGTGTTGGTGGGACCATTTGGATGTTGTGAAGTACGCAGAACTGAATTAGCCGCAGTGATTCGTGCCTCTCGGAGTTTATAGGCCAAGAAAAATGTCAACATTATGTGTACATTGCATACAAAACCGCACTTGTTAATACCCTGTCGTTTTCGCTGATATATGATTTGGATCCCCCCCACCCCCACCCCCCTAATTGAAGGTTGGATTGTCTCTGTCGAAATGATCTTGTCTTCATTCATTCTCGTAAATGAAATTATGGAATAGAACGCGTATTTCAGTGAATAAAATGTGTTCTGGGTGTTCCAAACCTATTAAATCAGCTTAAAAAATAAATAAACTCGAGTCTATTGAATTCCCCAACAAAGACCCCAAGAGCTCGAGCTCGTAACCGAGCTGACAAGTGTAGTTAACCCCGGTGGGCTCACTTCGCAACAATATAAGTAATATAAGTTTTTGGTTTGGTACATCCTTTGAACCAAAAACTTACATATTAAAGACTTTCATGTCATGTTTGGACAAACAAGTTTCATGCATCAATTCAAGATGAATACGTATTGCTCCTTTTGCCCTTTTTCTTGGTTTTATTGTTCCGGGTGAGTACTTCTTTCGTGTGTCTGTGGAAGTCCCGCTCCCTGACTTTCAAGGCCTCTAAGAGTTTCTCTTAATATGCTAGAACTCTAGTTTTATTTTCACCTTCTTCTGAGGTGTCCTCAATGTATTTCCTGAATTGACTGATGGAACCGACGAAGTCAAGCTTAAGGGATCAGTAGAGAGATCGATGGCGCGTTCATTCAGGAATTCTATGAATTCGGCCGATGGTATCTCCTCCTGGTTGCCTTCATCTTCCATGTCAGAGCCCAGGCTTCTTTCTGTTTTTCTGTCTCTGCTCTTCTCCCCTCTCGCCTGGCGTCCCGGCATTTGGTGGATGGTGACCTATGAAAAGCACAGTTGGGCGGGCCAATCAACCATAACGTTCAGCCAGTTTTTCATTTCATTCTTCTGTTGGCCTTCGCTTTCAACTCTCATGGATCCAGAAGCAAATAAAGTTATTCGGATCGCAAAGGTTCTCAAATTCAGGGAAATCTTTCGGCAAAGGAAACAAAATAAAATTCACAATCGGGAGCACCACCAAGGAAAAGGAAGAAAAAAGGACAAGCTCAGTAGGGTCGAAAGTGGTTGAACTGAAACTAAAACTTCGTTTATTCATGAGGCTGAACTCATCTGTTGCTCATTGTCCGTGAGCGCCTTTCATTCATTCGATTTGTTGATTGGGCAAAGAACAAGGAAAAGTTATCCTGCTGTCTAAGTGTGTGACGTTTTGACCAAAAGTATGTGACGTTTTGACCAAAAAGTGTGTGACGTTTTGACCAAAAATAGGTGACGTTTTGACCAAAAGTATGTGACGTTTTGACCAAAAAATGTGACGTTTTGACCATTTCGAAATGTGACGTTTTGGTCGTGTGACGTTTTGACCAGCACCCTTTGTATTCAGTCATATTCGAATACAGTTTATCAAGTATTCACATGTATTCAGTATTCACTGAATGTATTCATATTCGTATTCAAATACATTATAAAATTTGAGCTGTATTCATGAATACATTTTGAATATTTTTTGAATACTTCCCATATTTTGGAATTAAAGAACCATATACTGAATGAAAGGTTCTCACAGATCAAGCCCATTGACTCCAGACAACAAATTCACACCTCATATCAATATTAAAGACTCAATAATCCCTGATATTATTTATATACCACCAAACACCTTGTCTGAAATTTCTGCACTGAAAGCAGACAGAAGACTTAATTATCAATTAACTTATCACAATACAACCTATTTATGTAACAATGGCCACATATCCTCATGGCTTTTTAAATTGTTGAAAACATGGACAATAAAAATAAAAAAAAAACTTGTGTTATTGGACACAACTCAGTTATTCAATGAGATAAAATTCTAAAATTTTTGGGTTTATTTAAAGTTTTTCTATTTATCCATTATTTCACAGTGAAAATACATATTTATTTATTTATTTATTTATTTATTTATTCCTGTTTAAGGTCACCTTTGTACAGCTCAGTATGTCTAATTATAATCGGTGAAAGCACGTAAATATTATAAAGAAAATACTACTGCTGTTAGCAAACTTTCAGCCAACAGACCTCCAGGTTCAACCATGAAGTGCATTGGCTAAAACTGTACTGGTCCTTCTTATGTGGTGTCATTGCAATTGATACTTAACATCCAGGAGGAAACGCCAGTCTGTGATTTTTTAGAGATAATCCACTCACATTTTGTGATGTGTTGTCCATGGAGAGTAGTCTAATTACTGTGACACCAATAGAGTTTATTTCCCTTCAGGTAATTACTTTAGTTTTCCAACAAAGCATGGTAAGCACAATTAAAGCTTCAGCTAAAGGACCATCAGTTTAAAAATGACTTTTAACCCAACAAACAAAAAACTTAAAGGCCTTGCTATAAATACTTCTAATTTAAAAAGTATTTAAGTGTTCAAAAATGTATTCATGAATACATTGTAATGTATTTGTATTCGAATTCAAAAATATGTTTGAAAATTTGTGTATTTGTATTCGTATTCATGAAATTTCAAAGTATTCGTATTCAAATTCATTTACAAAGTATTCGCCCCAATCCTGTTTGGCACACTTATATAGCACCATGGGAACTCGCAAAATCCCATTTGCCATGTCTGTGAAAAGGCGTATTTTCAAAATATTCTGCCCAAACCTTCAAAATTTCACCATTTTTCAAATGTCTCAAAATTGTTTACAGTTGTTTAGCTCAAATTTTCCACACATTTAGAGCATAATATGATACACCACAATCACCACTCAAATCTTTCAACATTAACCCCCATTGTCCAAAAATGACATGAATATAGATTTTTTCTTCAAAATTGACCAAATTCAAGGGCAAATTTCTTTTATTACAAGGCTGTTGTAACAATTATTTTGGTATGGATAGATGCAACAATGATTGCGGACGAAAGTTACTGTTTACTTTTTAATCTCAGATTTAACCCTCAAGCACAATCATGGCGAGAATAAGAGTACCGTTTGAAAATGCCAAAATTAGCCAACTTTGGTTGATTTTTCTATCATTTTTGAAAGGGTTAATTTCAAACACTTTTCGTGTACGTATTCACAATTGACTACAGAGCATATTTGCAGTTGTAAGTTTGGTTGTAAAGTTTAACCCTATTCCATTCTGGTTGCATAAAAGTAGGTACCGTCCACAAAAACTCAATTTTTTTCAGAATTTTTTAAGTTTAGGTGACGATTTACTCCATTTTTAATTGATTGAGCTCTGAATGTTTTCTATAGCTGCATGCAGCAGTCCAAGTATGACAAATTTTGTTCTATATGCTATTATTAAAAGTTTAACCCTTGGCAGATTTGAGGGTACTGTCGGAATAATTGTTATTTTTGCCAACTTCAAGGGCAAATTTCTCTAATTACAAGTTAGTTGTAACAATTATTTTGGTATGGCTAGATGCAACAATGGTTGTGGAAGAAAGTTACTGTTTACTTCTTAATCTCAGACTTCACCCTCTAGCACAATGAGGGCGAGAATAAGAGTACCGTTTGAAAATGCCAAAATTAGCCATCTTTGCTTGCTTTTTCTATCATTTTGGAAAGTGTTAATTTCAAACACTTTTCATGTACGTATTCACAATTTACTACCAAGCATATTTGCTGTTGTAAGTTTGGTTGTAAAGTTTAACCCTATCCCATTCTGGTTGCATAAAAGTAGGTACCGTCCAAAAAAACTCCAATTTTTCAGAATTTATAAGTTTAAGTGACGATTTACTCCATTCCTTATTGATTGAGCGCTGAACGTTTTCTATGGCTGTATGCAGAAGTCATAGTATGAGAGCTTTTGTTAGCTCATCTTGACAAAGTCAAGCTGAGCTAATCTCATCGCTTGCCGTCCGTCGTCCATCGTCTGTCGTCCGTCGTCCGTCAACACCATGTTTTGGTCTTCTCCTCAAAAGCCACTGGGCCAATTCAAGTGAAAGTTTGTGTGAGTGATGGTCCCAAAGGGGTATTTCATTTTTGTTCAACTCAGCATGCCCAGCCCCATAGGGAGGGAGTGGGGGAAAATGCTCCAAAATATTTTAAAAATCTTCTTCTCAAGAACCAGTGTGTACAATGACTTGATATTTGCTATGGAGCTTCCATATGAGGTGTAGAATCAAGTTTGTTCAAACGAAGTTCATGAAGTAATATTTGGCTTTGTAATAGGAGGGGTAAGATTTTTGGCCCCGCCCAAAATTTCTATTTTCTGAACCGATGGTCCGGTATGAACCAAATTTGGTTTGTGGTAGTATTGGGTCATAAGTACTTGACCCATGCAAAAAAAAAAATTCCCGCATCCCCATGGGAACCCTGGGAGCTAAAAATAGAAATATTTTCAAACGCCCATATTTCCCAAACCCCACGGAACAGAGAGCTTTTACTTGGTATGAAGTATCCTTATGACCAGTAGAATTGAATGGTAAAAAAAAATTGCCATCGGTTATGTTAGGGTGTTCTGTAATGGGCATCGAAAAAATGCTGAGTCAGCATAATTGCAAAAATTAAAAAAAATCTTTTCTCCAGAACCAATCATCAGAATCTTTTGATATTTGGTATACAGCATTCATAGGGGGGTCAGATAAAAGTTTGTTGAAATAAAGCTCATTGGTTCATATTTGGGCTCTCTACAGGAGCCCGAAGTTTTAACATAGGGTAATATGGGGAATATTCTTTAAAAATCTTCTTCTTCAGAACCACCAGTCAGAATCTTTTAATATTTGGTATACATCACTGTTATGAGGGTCAGATTCTAGATTTTTCAAACCAAGTCCCTAGGTTAATATTTGGGCTTCCTATGGAAGCCCATATTTTATCTTTGTTCAATATGGAGGGTAATTTAAAAAAATCTTCTTCTTCAGATCCATCAGTCAGAATGCTTTGATATTTGGTATGCAACATCTCTATGGGGGTCAGATTCAAGTTTGTTCAAATCAGATCCCTAGGTATATATTTGGGCTCACTATGGTAGCCCAAATTTTTACTTAGTGCAATATGAGGAAATTTCTTTAAAAATCTTCTTCTTCAGATCGACCAGTCGGAATGCTTTTATATTTGGTATACAACATCTCTAGGGGGGTCAGATTCCAGGTTGTTCAATTCGAGTGCCTAGGTTAATATTTGGGCTCCATATGGGAACATGAAATTTAACTTAGTACAATATGAGGGAATTTCTTCAAAAATCTTCTACAGATTCACTTGTCAGAATGCTTTCACATTTGGTATACAACATCTCTTGGGGGGTCAGATTCAAGTTTGTTCAAATCGGATCCATATGTTAATATTTGGGCTCGCCATGGTAGCCCAAATTTGAACTTTTGCAATTCGAAGAAATTTCTTTACAGGCTCTCTATGGGAGCCGGAATTGGCCATTTTGCTGAAGAATTCAAAATTTTGTATTCAGTACCCTCTAGAGGTACTAAGATTAATCCACATAGGTTGTATCAAGGGGCTTCATAGGGGAGCTCTACATTTTACTTATGATCGACTGAAGAAAAGGCATGATGCCCAGAGTATTTTTGTCACTCCTGAGGGACTCAAGGATTGACAGTGTAGCCTATGGAGATGGCTTGCTTAATGCAGACTCATTCTTGGACTCTGTTTAAATTGTGTTCTGTACAAGATGAGCGCTTCAGGCCCCGTGGGGCCTCTTGTTTTCTATCCTTTTGGAAATGGTTAATTTTGAACACTTTGCTTTCCTATATGTAGAGACACTTAATGAATGAATCCACTGTTGTATGTTATGCTCTGTGGCTTAACCCAATCTATGCTTTGGGCACTTAAGAATAGTACTGTCCAAAAAAATTGATTTTTAGTGAATTTTGCAAATGTTTGTACTCATTTGCGCTAACTGCAAGGTTGTTGTAGCAATTATTTTGGTATGGATAGGTGCAAAAATGATTGCAGAAGAAAGTTACTGTTTATTTTTTAATCTCAGATTTAACCCTCAATCACAATAAGAGTGAGAATAAGAGTATCATTTGAAAATGCCAAAATTAGCCAACTTTGGATGCTTTTTTCTCTCATTTTCGAAAGGGTTGATTTCAAATACTTTGCTTTGCTATATGCTGTCTGCCTTTTCACATTAAAAAGTCGGGAAAGCCCGTAATTTGTCCAACAAATTACAAGTCTCTAGTTTTTAGCTCACCGAAGGGAGCTTAACTTATCACTTGCTGTCCGTCGTCGTCCGTCGTGGTGAACATTTTTCAAACGACTTCTCCTCTAAAACCACTGGTTCAATTTTCACGAAACTTCAGGTGGATGTTCATTACTATATGGCAATTCATGTTTGTTCAAATGAAATGGCCAGGTCCCTTGGGGGCTCTGTATGGGGCATAACTCTGATAGCACCGTATGAATTATAGAAAAATTATTAAAAAATCTTCTTCTCCAGAACCAGTGGGCAGAATCATTTGATATTTGGTATACAGCATTATGGGGTGGATCTGATTCAAGTTTGTTCAAGTTGGCCCCCTGGATTCATAATTGGGCTCAGTATAGAAGCCCAAATTCGATCTTAGTGCATTTCAGGCAAATTTCTTAAAAAATCTTCTTCTCCAGATCCAGCAGGCAGAATCTTTTGATATTTGGTATGCAACATTATGGGTTGGATCTGATTTAAGTTTGTTCAAATTGTCACCCTGGATTCATATTTGGGGTCACTACAGAAGCTCGAATTTGAACTTAGTGCATTTCAGGCATATTTCTTAAAAAAATCTTCTTCTCCAGATCCAGCAGGCAGAATCTTTTGATATTTGGTATTCAACATTGTGGGGAAGATCTGATTCAAGTTTGTTCAAATTGGCCCCCTGGGTTCATATTTGGGCTCAGTATAGGGGCTCAAATTTGAACTTAGTGCATTTCAGGCAAATTTCTTTAAAAATCTTCTTCTCAAGATTCAGCAGGCAGAATCTTTTGATATTGGGTATGCGGTATGCTTGGGGGGGGCGGGGGGGGGGGGGGGGGGGGATTTTGAGATTCAAGTTTGTTCAAGCCAAGTCCCTGGGTTCATATTTGGGCTCACTGTGGTAGCCCGAATTATAACTTAGTTCAAAATGAGGAATTTTCTTTAAAAATCTTCTTCTTCAGATCCAGCAGTCGGAATGTTTTGATATTTGGTATGCAGCACCCTTAGGGGGGTGAAATTCACGTTTGTTCAAACCATGTCCCTAGGTCCATATCTGGGCTCACTGTGGGAGCCCAAATGATAACTTAGTTCAAAATGAGGAATTTTCTTTAAAAATCTTCTTCAGATCCAGCAGTCAGAATGTTTTGATATTTGGTATGCAGCATTCTTAGGGGGGATGAGATTCATGTTTGTTCAAGCCATATCCCTATGTCCATATTTGGGCTCACTGTGGGAGCTTGAATTGTAACTTAGTTCGAAATGAGGAATTTTCTTAAAAAATCTTCTTCTTTAGATCCAGCAGTTGGAATGTTTTGATATGTGGTGTGTGGCATCCTTAGGGGGGGGGGGGGGGGTGAGATTCATGTTTGTTAAAGCCAAGTCCCTGGGTCCATATTTGGGCTCCCTGTGGGAGCCCGAATTATAACTTAGTCAATATGAGGAATTTTTCTTTAAATATCTTCTTCTTCAGATTCAGCAGTCGGAATGTTTTGATATGTGGCATGCAGCATCCTTAGGGGGTGAGATTCAAGTTTGTTCAAGCCAAGTCCCTGGGTTCATATTTGGGCTCACTGAGGGAGCCTGAATGATAACTTATTTCAAAATGAGGAATTTTCTTTAAAAATCTTCTTCTTCAAATCCAGCAGATGAATGCTTTTGATATTTGGTATGCAGCATCCTTCTGGGGGTAAGATTCAAGTTTGTTCAAGCCATGTCCCTAGTTCCATAAAATTTGTCTGTCATGACTTCATTCCTTTGTGGTGTTGATGAACCATGTCTAACTGAATGTGACCCCAAATACTTCTTTGAACCACTTTGTTTGAATCACTTTGCCCAGTGAGCGATTAAGGCCCCTTGGGGCCACTTGTTTTTTTTAGTTTTTTTTTTCCGCCGCCAATTTTGTCTGTTGCACTGCTCAAAAACAAGCTGTACAATTTTGACCAAATTTGGCATACTTATGTAATGTCGTAAAATCTAGTGAAATGCGGTATCGTCTTGTCTGTGAAAACGCGTATTTTCAAAATATTCTGCCCAAACCTTCAAAATTTCACCATTTTTCGAAAGTCTCAAAATTGTTTACAATTATTTAGCTCAAATTTTCCACACATTTAGAGCATAATAAGCTACACCACAATCACCACTCAAATCTTTCATCATTAACCCTCCACTGGCCAAAAACGACATGAATATAGCATTTGTTCTTCAAAATTGACCAACTTCAAGGGCAAATTTCTCAAATTGCAAGGTTGTTGTAACAATTATTTTGGTATGTATAGATGCAACAATGATTGCGGAAGAAAGTTACTGTTTACTTTTCAGTCTCAGATTTAACCCTCAAGCACAATGAGAGTGAGAATAAGTGTACTGTTTGAAAATGCCAAAATTAGCCATCTTTGATTGCTTTTTCTATCATTTTGGAAAGGGTTAATTTCAAACACTTTTCACGTATGTATTCACAATTGACTACCGAGCATATTTGCTGTTGTAAGTTAGGTTGTAAAGTTGAACCCTATCCCATTCTGGTTGCATAAAGGTAGGTACCATCCTAAAAAAATGCCATTTTTTCAGAATTTGGTAAGTTTAGGTGACGATTTACTCCATTTTTAATTGATTGAGCTCTGAGTGTTTTCTATAGCTGCATGCAGCAGTCAAAGTATGATAAATTTTGTTTTATATGTTATTATTAAAAGTTTAACCCTTGATTTGAGACTTCCCATAAGGGTACTGTCGGAATAATTGTTATTTTCACCAACTTTTACATGCGATTTCTCAGCACTGGAGCCATAGTTTCTCAAAACGTTTCCCATGAGAATATAGGGCATTCATCCAAGAACAATTTTGCTGTTATTTGTTTTATTCCAAGTTTTAATCCTCACCCTGTTGTCAGGCCTTGAATTCGAGTACCGTCAACTTGAACATGTTCATTCAAATACCAAGATTCAAGATTCCTCCATGTCTCTTATCAGACACTCAGTCTGTTCACACATTTAGAGCATAATATGATACACTAAAATCACCACACAAATATTTCAAAATTAACCCCTGTTGGGCACAAATGATATGAATATAGCATTTTATCTTCAAGATTGACAAACTTCAAGGGCAAATTTCTCTAATTGCAAGGTTGTTGTAACAATTTTTTTTGTATGCATAGATGCAACAATGCTTGCAGAAGAAAGTTACTGCTTCGTTCTTAATCTCATCTTTAACCCTCAAGCGCAATGAGGGTAGGAGTACCATTCGAAAATGCCAAAATTAGCTAACTTTGGTTGCATTTACTTGTAATTTTGGAAAGGGTTAATTTTTGAAAACTTTGGTAGGGATGCTTAATTAACAAATCCACTGCTGTGAGTTATGCTTTGGGCCTTAACCCAAAATATGCTTTGTCCACTTAAAGAATAGAACTGCCTGAAAGAAATTGATTTTTGGTGAATTTTGAAAACATCTGGATTCATTTCCTCTGATTGCAAGGTTGTTGTAGCAATTACTTTGGTATGGATAGATGCAACAATGATTGCAAAAGAAAGTTACTGTTTACGTTTTATTCTCAAGATTTAACCCCCAAGCACAATGAGGGTGAGAATAAGAGTACCATTATAGAATGCCAAAATTAGCCAACTTTGAATGCTTTTTGTGTATCATTTTGGAAATTTCAAACACGTGCTTCGCTATATGTAGTCTGCATTTTCACATTGGAAAGTTGGGAAAGCCCGTAATTTGTCCAACAAATTACAATTAATTCTCTAGTTTGACATTCAAATTGACCAGAACCAGTGTCAGATTTTCACCAATTGTGTCCAAACCATGCAAGGCAGCTACTTGAAATTCTCTGAATGTGTTCTACTCTCCCTGCTCAATCGTTTAGTATCTTTGTCGAGTGCCCAGACCGCATGGAAACACTGTGGATCACGTGGAAACCGAGGGGACGATTCGTCCCTACTTTATTCTCAATGTAATGACTTTTCCATTCATTATTTACCTGTCACCGGCCGAGTTTGGCATTATTTCTGTCTGTTTGATGAATTGTTCAACTTTGACTATTCGCACCTTTATATAGGACCAAAAGGCCGCTGCATGATTACCAATATATTCAGGGATTGATTTTACGAAAATAACAATTATTCCAACATGACCCACATGGGAACTCTCAACTCTGCCAAGGGTTAAATTTTAATAATTACATAAAAAACAAAAGTTGTCATGCTGTGCTTGCTGCATGCAGCCATAGATAATATTTTTCCTCAATCAATTAGGAATGGAGTAAAATGTCACTTAAACCTATGAAATTCTGAAAAAATTAGAGTTTTTTCTATGGCAACTCTTCTTATGCAAGTGAGACAGTGATTCAGTTAAACTTTACAGCAACCTTATAACAGAAAATATTCTTGGAATTGAACTGTGAATCCGAATTTCAAAGGCATTTTCAGATATTCTATTACAGACTATCACTGCACGCTTACCAATATTCAGTGATTTTTCGAAAATAACAATTATTCCGACAGTACCCACATGGGAAATACCAAATCTGGCAAGGGTTAAACTTTTAATAATAACCTATAAAACAAAAGTTGTCATACTTTGACTGCTGCATGCAGCCATAGAAAACATTCAGAAATGGAGTAAATTGTCACTTAAACTTACCAAATTCTGAAAAAATGAGTTATTTTCGACGGCACCTATATTTATGCAACCAAAACAGGGATTGAGTTAAACTTTACCGCAACCTTATAACAGAAAATATTCTTGGAATTGAACTGTGATTCTGAATATAATAAGCATTTTCAGATATTCTGTTCCAAAATACCACGCTAACAAATATTCAGTGATTTTACGAAAATAACAATTGTTCCGCCAGTTCTCTTATGGGACCTTTCAAATCTGCCAATGGTTAAACTTTAAATAATAACATATAGAACAAAAGTTGTCATACTCTGAGTGCTGCATGCGACCACAGAAAGCATTCAGTGCTCAATCAATTAGAAATGGGGGAATTTGTCACTTGAACATACCGAATTCTGAAACAAAATTAAGTTTTTTTGATGGCTCCTCTCTTTATGCAGCCAGAATGGGCATAGGGTTAAACCTTACAACAAAACTTACAACAGCAAATGTGTTTGATAGTTAACTGCGAAAACAGGCATGCAAATCATTTTTCGATATTCCATCGAAAGTGGCAGAAAAGTTAACTCGAAATGAGCCGATTTTATGAAGAATTTGAGAGTACTCCAATTCAAGGCCCGGAAACTGGGTGAAGGTTAAAACTTTGAATAAAGCATATAACAGCAAAATTGTTGTTGAATGAATGCCCTATCTTTCCATGGGAAACGTTTTGAGAAAATATGGCTCCAGTGCTGAGAAATCGCATGTGGAAATTGGCAAAAATGACAATTATTCCGACAGTACCCTTCCTAAAAGGAACTCTCAAATCTCTCAAGGGTTAAACTTTTAATAATAACATATCGAACAAAATTTGTCATACTATGACCACGTCATGCAGCCATGGAAAGCATTCAGCACTGTATCATTTAGGAATGGAGTAAATTAGCACATAAACTTACCAAATTCTGAAAAAATGGGAATTTTTTTTTGATGGCACATACCTTTACGCAACCATAATGGTCATAGGGTTAAACTTTACATGCAAACTTACAACAGCAAATATGCTGGGTAGGTAACTATGAAAATGGACATTCTTCGATATTCCATTCAAAAGTGGCAGAAAAGTTAACTCAAAATAAGCCAATTTTATGAAGGCCTGGAAATTGGCTGCAGATTAAAACTCTGAATAAAACATATAACAGCAAAATTGTTCCTGGATGAATGCCCAATCATTAGTGGAAGCGGAATTCACTGAGAATTATTTTTGTAGTAATATTGGTATTCAAAAAACAATCATTAACTTGTTTTGGGCTGGATAAACAGTGATATTCATCAAAAGCTTAAAATTCATGTTTTCCCTGGATTTCTCTGAAAACATCTTGTAGATTTTTAAGAAAAAATGGCCATTCGCAGTTCTTGGTGTGACATTACAAGTTGCATGAAAAAATATGCCTGTTAGCACTTGTTGACCCCCTACAAACTGCCAGACATCAATATTTTGGATACATTTGAGATAAAATGGACCATTTTCAACTAGCCACAGCACTCAGTGGGTATGTGTCAAACAAACATAACTCTTTTTGTGGGTCATTGACTTGTCGAACGACGATATTGATGTTAACCCTCTTCTCTATTAATGATGGTGTCAACCTAAACGTTTTGTTTATCAAACTCAGTCATTTGAGACTACTGTACCCACCTTTCTCATAACATCAATAAAGGAACTTCAGTGAGACAGTTAAAAACAATTCATCAGACACATGAAAAATCATGGAATCTCATCTGGAAAAGCCATGATTCTCCAGAATCATAAAGTCTAGTTTTCTCATTAAGTTCGTTCACATTGAAGAAAAATTTTACTTCTGCAAAACAGGAAAATAATCTATCATATTTTGTTTGATAGATCTCTACGAGCTCTGCCAAACAAAATATAATGGGTTATATCTATAGTTATTTTCATGATGAGATGTATCAA
The DNA here is from genome assembly GCA_031216915.1 of Pictodentalium vernedei. Classification (NCBI taxonomy): domain Eukaryota; kingdom Metazoa; phylum Mollusca; class Scaphopoda; order Dentaliida; family Dentaliidae; genus Pictodentalium; species Pictodentalium vernedei. The sequence continues at coordinate 592,547,210 of CM062297.1, read as the reverse complement.
AGATAAATGAATCGGTCAATAATATGCTCTTTGAAATAATCGGCAAGTACCTTGTCATCGAAGAGGTATAATTAGATGCTCAGACTTTTGGCAATTTAACAAAACAAAAGAAGAAAGCAATAAATACTATCCAAATGACATTTGGAAAGAGAAAAAAGAATAATTGATAACTCCACATTACACAATAGTTCCATCATTGACCTAATTTTTGTCATGAATAACACAAAATTAAAGGTATTATTTGGATTTTCCTTTGAAAAAGGAAAATACATTTGTTTTTCTTCGGATTCTTCTTTTTTTTTTTTTCCAACCCTTTTATAATCACTAAATCTCGAATACGATCTTTACGATTTTTTTTAAACTTGGGGAATGAGTGGAGCGTCCCAAAGTATATGCTTGTGTCGCTAAACTGTTCCGGGCTAAATTATCCTATGACCCTCTTTTGGAGCAAAAACGACCTCCGAAATGGCCCAAAAATCAACAAAAAAAAATTTGATTTTTTGTGTGCTTTGTATCAGTCATTAGCCCCAAAAACACCCCCCAAAATTTTTCCTCCCAAAACATTTCGATTCGGACTCCACGACCAAAAAACAAAAAATCGGTCTTTGGACTGGTAATTCGACCTGATTATACTGTACTACAGGAGTGGGTTAAAAACGACCGTGATTGAGAATGTGTAGCCCGTATATTGGTAAAAAAAATTCCCCTTAGTTTGGAAGCACAATTTTGTTGCGTTTGGCTTCGGGCGGTTGCCAAATGTACACTCTCAACGGTCTGTACACCCTCTTTTTGGCTTGAGAAGACTCGGCATTCTTGACTCGTATAAGGTTTCCGTGATTGAGATGGCAACAGTCACGGTCTCTTTAAACTTTTCCCCATCCCAAGGGAATAGGGTTTTATTTCACTTGGCTTCTAATGGCTGGAGAACTACCACTCCGGTTCAGACTTGGAAATTTTTGAACAAAAATCGGAATTTTTTTGGGGGGTTTTCTAAGCGTTTTGGTAAATTTTGAGACGAAACAGTTTTTTTTTTTTTACCTGGAAAGTTTTTGGTCCAGTTTGGACTTGGAAAATTTTTGCTCAAAAACCAAACTTTTTTCTTTCTATCGCCACTTTGACCTGACAAAACTGTACTACGAAGGCGGGTTAAAGTGGCCATTATTCAGAATTTGGATGTTGAGGCTCGTCCTTCACCCGTAAAACTATCCGACGCGACTGCCCAACCCCCACCTAACACAAACACCCATTAGTTGGACTCTACAGACTCTGGCGTCCAAGCCAGGAAACACGTCTCAAAAACATTGATCATTTAGCACCCGCCGACCTCAACTTCAGTGAAGGCTGTATATAACGTTACACGGTATTTTGTATCCTAAACTGAAATCGAAAGTAGAACAGTGAGAGTCTGTTATTTTTTATGGGCATATGACTCTAGCTACTCATCCCCTCCCCCGCCCTCATTGAATTTGATGACGGTGGCAAGTCCGACGGTATTGCCAAATGTCACAGCCAAATTAGATTTCTGCTGAACATTGTCACTTTCATTGTGATTCAAATTTATTTGGAATAAAAAATGTGATGGCATCGTATTGGCCTTCGATTGCCTTACTGACTTGAATACACTCCACAGGGGTCGCAGAGCAATTTGAACTTGTTTGTGTTGGGGCAGGGGAGGTTCCACCCCTAGAGAAGTTTCGAAAAAGCAGAGAAAGGCATTTCTAGCAATCGGGCACACCAAGACCGCTTCCTTTGTGAAAGTGGTAAGTGAGAACACGTTTTTACCAAATATTTGGTGTTGGTTTTTACAGAAGTGATGTATAAATTTGTTAGGAATATCATGAGCTTCGATAGGAGCCTAGTTCAATTCAAAAGTACAATTTCATTCCCTTGTCAAAGCCTTCTGTTTCAAAAATGCATTGTCATTCACTTCACGTGGATAGAAGTCTGTGCATTGTTCAACACAGTGTAATGACAGAATTTGTGCCTTTCTCATTGCGACATGCTGTCACTTGGATCTAAATATATACATTTATGGCAGAGAAGAACTTATTATTCAAATCGACAGAGAGATTTCCCAACACCAGACCAGAACCGAGGCCAGAAAGTGCGAGATTGGAAATCGAAAGTACAACCCTGAGAATCTATTACTTTTTATGAACATATGACTCCAGCCCCCCCCCCCCCCCCCCCACCTCAGTCCTCATTGAATTTGATGACAGTTGCAATTGCGACCTTAGTGCCAAAATTTAATGTCACAGCCAATTCAGAGGACTGGTTGTATATTGTCATTTTTTTCTTTGCGATTCAAATTTATTACGAATCAAATGTGTGGCGTCGTATTGTTTTAAATTGCCCAAACCGCTGTTGCTTGAATACACCCGGCAAGGGCCATGGAGCAATTAGAAAGTTCTAAGTTTGTGTGTGTGTTTGTGGGGGTGGGGGGGGGGGGGATCGCAGGTTTCTTCCGCAAAGTAACAGGTGGCCAACAGCAGTTGTTGGCCATGCTAGTGGGGTCTTTGGGCATGCTCCCATAGAAAAGTTTTGAAAAAGGACACTCTTAGAATGCATTTCTAGCGTTCTGGCATACGACAACCGCTTCCAAAATTGTTTGCTATCTGTGTGAAAATGGTGAGTCAAAACCTGTTTTTAACAAATATTACTATTTGTAGGTCTACTGGCTACAATAGCATTATGTTCATGTAATATCTGAAACTAAACAATCTTGAAAAAATATATTGTTTTGTAATGCGTATCCTTTAAATATTTTGTTCAACTTTTACATCAACTAAAATACCCACTCTCACGAAAGGCATGCACAATAGGGCTTACAATAGCTTGAAGGTATGTGTACCACCAACGTTCAGTTCAGTACGCCTTATAACAATGCACTTGCGAACGACAGTGCTGTGTACTATAAGGTATACTGCACTTGGATGGTGCACTTGTTTTCAACTGCTGCTAACTCTGCTCGTGCCGAGTTAGTACGTTGAGGAGCCTGACAGTTGCTTGCCACAGCCCATTGGTTCTCTCCAGCATCTCCGGTTTCTCCACCGTAAAACTGCCTGTAATATATAACGGACGATTCCGGCATCATTTATAGGAGCCTGGCAGGTGCAAACAGTGTTAACAAACATTTTCCCACAGAAACTGGATCTAAAAGTTCTACAATGTCCTCTGCAGACTACAGCACTTTCACATACTGGTTTATACTCTGGTTTATCACCTTTGAGTGTCTGACCATTTGTCAGTGCGTGACCCATTGTCATTCACTTTGCGTTAGAAGCCTATGCACTGCACAACACAGCGTAATGACAGAATTTGTGTTTGTCACATTGCGACATGCTTGCTCTCGGATCTAAATATATGCATTCATGACAGAGAAGTTGTTGAAACCGACTGAAAATCGAAGACTGACCTTTACTTGGTATAAAAGTGGCAGTGGGATACGATAATGACTCACATGTTTGTGATTATTTGAAATCAAAATTTTCAGTAAAACCCCCAGACATCGGAATTCATGTTTCTTTTAAATATTTAATATTAATATTAATATTACTTAATCAGTCCTTACCAATTCAAATGATTTGTTGTAATTTGTGATATATTCAGAAAAATATGTACTTTTAGATTATATAGGTTAGGCGTTCAGTGTCCTTTTACATTTTGAGTGAAAAATCATTGAAACTTTGGGGTATCTGATTACAGGAAATGTCCGGACAGTTACTTACATGCAAAAACCCATTTCTTTCGTAACATTCTGACATAGAAGCCAAAAATAATACAGCAACACGAAGGCCTGGAATTATACTTCTGAATGGGAATTACAACTGACATGGATTCCACTCGTAATGAAGTTGACAAAGTACTAATGCGCAGTTTGGAATGGCTATGATTGTTCCAATGTATGGAGCCTTGGCGGTCAGTACAGAATTTCATTAGATGCGACCTCTGGGAGCATAGAGGTCCTGCCAACATTGCTGCTGCTTTGATTCAGTAGCGTAGCCACAGAATTAAGGGGGGTGGGGGTGGGGAGTCCCCTAAATGTTTACTACAGCCCCCCACCCCCCACCTCCCCCCCCCCCAAAAAAAAAAACATTGACCCAATGCAATTTCACACAACTTAGAGCCCCCACAAAATCCTCTCCAATATTGGGCAGCACATGCTACAACTGCTCAGATTGAATCTTAAGAGTACTGAACTTGCAAAATATTCTCGAGGAGGCTTTGTCCTTAATAGGAGTCTAGGACCCTCTGGCCATTACCCCCTCCGCAAATTCCTCTGTCCTAATCCCGAAACCCAACAACAACCTTCCAAATATCAGGGTAGTTATCACATTTCTCTCCTGAGCAATAGCTGCCGGACAAATGAGAAGACACCAGTGATTTACATCAAACAGGGTTTCTGTAAAAAAAAAATCTTGCCGTTATATCGTCTACCGTCAATGTGTTAATAGATTCATCAAAAATCCGTTTTTCTGCGCTCTTCTCAATTTTGAGACGAAAAAGCCCAGGAGCTGAAAATAGGCGGAAAATCCTGTGTATTGTGCGGGTACAATCACTTCATCTAGTTTTGATTATTTTTTTTTCAGTGAACAGCACTGTTAATTTTAATACATATGCCATTATTATAAACTATTTTTATGAACTTTGAAAAAAAATCACATTGCCTGCGTATTCCTGCTTTTACACTGGGCTGACCCAATGTGTAAATATTTAAAGTTGGTGAGGATATTATTTACATCATACCTGTCAGCCAATGAATTTGCTAGATTACAGTCTGTCAGAAAATAATGAAAAATATTTGTTAGATATTTCCCTCTATCTTATAAGGTAGCATACAACAGAAGTTGTTATTTGTGATTCTACCACACAAAACCAATTGTTTTCCTGTTTGAAATATTTATGATATAATATTACTAACTTTTACTGAAAAAGAATTATCTTTAAAATTTTTTATGAGTTTTAAATTTGAAGAAGACCTTGTGGGTGATTGTCTTTTTACATTAGAACAATGATTACTTTTTAGCTCACCTGACTGCAAGTCAGTGGGAGCTATTGCCATCACTTTTGTCCGGCATCTGTCATCCGTTGTATGTTAACTTTTTGCGAACTTGACATCTTCTTCACAACCACTAGGCCATCTTCAAACATATATTGCACAGACCATCTATGGAGTATACCCTTTATATTTTGTTTAAATGAAGCAGCTGCCATATTCGGGCTCTGGCTTATGCCACAAAAGCTTAAAAACCTTTAAAAATCTTCTTCTCATGAACCACCAGAAGGAATGCCTTGATATTTGGTATGGAACATCCTTTGGTGTAGAAGATTAACATTTGTTTAAGGGAAGTTGATAGGTCAATATCTGGGCTCTCTGTGGGGGCATATCCATTTTGGGCTCTGCCCAAAATTTCTATTTCAAGAACCGTTGGGCCAATTTCAACCAAATGTGGCATGTAGTATAAGTGGGTCCTAAGTAATTGATAGATGCCTCCCCCCCCCCCCCCAAATTTTCACAGCCCTGTGGCAACCCCAGGGACTAAAAACAGAAAAAAGCCCATATATCTCAAACCAAAAGGAACAGAGAACTGTTATTTGGTCTGAAGCATACTTAGGACCGGTAGAAGGGATTGGTTAAAAAGATTGCCACCAGTTCAATCAGGGCGCCCGGTAGAATATTGAAAAATTGATGAGTCAGCATTTTTGCAATAGTTTATCCTGGACAAAAATTTTCATTCACTGAGAACCTTCATTGACATCTAGAATAACATATTGTTCTTAAAATAACAAATTGCTCCAGGCTCAGGCTAATCTTGTTATTGTAATCAGAAAATTATTCAGAAAATTTGACTTCAGTGTATTTTCCAAAGATTTTATTTCATGTTGAATGAACCCTTTCAATGCTGGAAACATATATGTGATTCCTGTATGTATGTCTTTAATTTAACCCTCTCAAGACAGCAATGTGGGTTCCAAAGATGTTATTGATGCCATGAACAAACCTTTCAATGCTGTATATGTTTTTTTCTGGTTCCTTGGGAAAAAAATTGATCTGATTCCTGTATGAATATCTATAATTTAACCCTCTGAAGGCTTCAATGTGGGTTCAAAAGATTTTATTTCATGTAATACTGTTAATGATAACCTATTTCTGATTTCTTTAAAAATATTTTACCCCCCTAAAATATGCAGAAATGAATGGCCAAAAAAGTTGCCTTTTGGTTGTGTTATAGCAAATAAAAAAAAAAAATTGCTCTTGCTGCTGAACACTTACTGATACACTCATCTCTTTTGACTCTTTTGACAACTTGAGCCAGGTGAGTGTTTTAGGCTCACTTGAGCCTCTGGTTTACTTATTAAGTTGAAATCCTCCCATTGCTCTGCATAGAATCTGCCATTCCGATTTTATTATCTCTCTGTTCAGTTCAAACAATAGCTCATAACCATTCACTAGAATGAGGTTGTTGAGATCATTAGTATGAGCACTCATATGCTGTTTGTTCTTCCCTTATATCCAGATTTCATCAATGCACCATCAAATATAGTTCTGGTAATGAGGTTTGTCACTTAATTTCCACCTTCCAAATTCCTATGTCACTTATTTCTTGTAATGCATATAATTGTTTCAATAAGAAATTTATTTAAAAAAGTCGAAGAAACCTAAACTGTTCATTCTCATGACACATTCTCACATGGGAGCATGTGGGACTCTAGTGGTTTTTTTCAGACATTACCTTCCATGGCAATGATTACCTGATATGATAATTTATAACAACAATAATTATCTTAGAAATTTTATATTGACTAATAAAAATGTAAAAAGATATTTTGAGGAGAAACAGAAATATGACACTACTCATGGCATGTGATATGGTACTTGGGCCTAATGCCTTTTTTTACATCAATCATGAGCATTTATTATAGACCTGAAATAATAATGCATTTTTGTTAATTATGGACTATGACAGAATTTTGATCATAACAATATTCATCAAACTGTTACAAACTATCTGTGTCATAAATCAAACATGGCATTTCATTTATAACTGCTTCTCAGACTCCACAAAGTTGTTCTGAGTTTCAGAATGTCACTGAGTACACGAAAATGCACATGCATACATTAACAGCCTCTTGGTATTTTATCCGTCTTTGACGAAATATCTCCATTTTTTTACAGCTTCTCGGTATTTTATCCATCTTTCATAACATATTAGGTGGGATACACTGTATCATTATTATTATTTTACAGCCTCTTGGTATTTTATCCATCTTAGAAGAAGAATGTATGTTCCCAAAGGCCACTGACATGACGTTTAAAGAGAAACTTTACAACAATCATTTGGGAAAATCTGACAACTTTGGAAAACCTACCAAACCTAAATCAGGAGGAGCTGAGTCCCACTTTGCTCTTCATCATTATGCTGGAACTGTAAGTTACTTTTCACACAAAAATTAATTGCATAAAACCATTTTTGTCAACGTGCACAAATATAATGATTGTACAGAATATAGAACTTTTCAACAACACTGACAGGGTTAGGACTAATGAAATGACAGTAAAAATAATAAGGAAAGTTACTTTCTCTGTATCTTAAGGTTTCTTCATTGTTGAATAGTAACTAATTATGTTTATTTTTTGTGGAAAATATAGACTGACATATTTTCCGTATCTCTCTTGAATTAAAGATTTCATTTCATCTGGCCACCATGTGCTTGTAAAATGTTAAAAATAGTTGTTTTTTTTATCAATAACAGGTAAACTACAACATTTTGGGATGGCTGGAAAAGAACAAGGATCCACTGAATGAAACTGTTGTTGGGTTGTTGTCTCAGTCAAAAGAACCATTAGTTGGTGTGCTTTTCACATCTAGTGGTTAGTATTGTTTCTTTCAATCTAAACTTCTATTTTTATTTGTGACAGAAGAGACAAACTTAAAGACTAAATCCCATTGCATTTGTCACTCTTGGGCTGCCTGAAAAACTGTTGTAATTGGTTTGAAAATTGTCTTTATGGTATTAATGTTTGCTGATTCTCATTTTATGAATGTAATATTTCAAGGATTAAATATAGCCTTAACAATGAAACAATTCTGCAGGTGGTGAAATCTGGAGTCCCCAGAGAAAAACAAACAAACACACACTAGTAGATAGTTGTCTGCCATTTCACTTTATTGAACTAATCCCACCCAAGCAGGCTCAAGTTGGGGTTGGTTTGGTTGAGAAATGTGTACATCTCTATTCCTGGCAGAGCATTGTAGAGCATTTGTAATAAAGTGTCTTATTCAATACGTATATTTCCCAAGGATAAACACAACATATTTTTATGACATAATAAATCATCATGTAAATATCATCTGTAACATGTCTGATGAAAACGGGACTTTGTCAGAAGTTAATGTGACATTGTAACATAGCTTATGACCCCTCATTGGAATGAGCTCATGGGGGGGGGGGGGGAGCATGCAAATGAGGGTTATAAGCTATGTTTTTGAAGCAAAAAAGTAAAAAAAAAATAATAAAATTTGGTTGTCTTTTTGTGATTAGCACTGGTCATTTTTGCCCATTAAGTTTCTTTAAAGGTTTAAATTCCACATGTGATAGAAAGGATCTCAAACTCATCACGATTTGATATGAAATTTCTGAATCTTATTCTCTAAAATTGATCTGAGCTTCCATAAACCTTGGCTCAGATCAAATTTAGTAAACTCTGTTCAAAAATTTCATATCGAATCATAACTAATTAGAGGTCCTTTATTTATCTCAAAAAACATGCTCTGCTATATGTGTAAATAATACTCTTATATGGTGTCACCCAGAAAGACGTAGCTTCACTATGGAAGCAGTTTCTTCTTTTTCAGAATGTTTTAATTGAAACCGCAATATCTTTTCAGCTGGACATTTATGTGATAACAAGAATCTCAAGCTTGTCCACTAAATTTGATTCCAGCTGAAGTTTATCTTAGAGATGCTCTATCTGTATCTATGTTTGTGCTTTTAAAATCTCATTGTGTAAGATGTTTAGCCTTAACAGAGTGTCACCTAACAGAAAATCATCAGCTCAACCCTCCACACACTGTTGTCAAAATTTCAGTCTGCAAATAATTCCCATGATGCATATAGAAATTTAATCAACTTATTCTTGTTTAACAGAGATCATTGAGCTCTGTCAAACAAGATTGAATTGGATGAATTCTTAGATGCATTATGGAAAAAATGTGCAGCTTGAAAATTTGTTATTTTGACATCTGTTAGCAGAGGGTTAGCTCTTAATATGACTAGAAGATGACAGTTGCAAAAAAGTATTTTGAAAAAATAATAATTGGAAGAAGTCAGATGAGCTCATTTCAATGAGGTGTCATAAGCTATCTTTTGAAGGCAAAAATTTAAACATTAATAAAACTTGAAAGGCAGTTTTTTGTGAGTAGCACTGGTCAGATTTGGTCATTACATTTGGTAAATGGTAATGGGGATAGCTTTTAAAATAAGCTTGGTTATTCTCTACTGATCAGATTAGTTTTGACACTAAACCAGTTAAAATAAGACCATTTTGGAAAACTCTGTATTTAGTAATTTCCAAAATATTTTTTTTGAAAAAGTAGAGGTTATGGTGAAGCAATGAAACATGTTCAACAGGTTTGATTTAATGATCTCTTATGAGTAATCTTCAGACAATGAAGAGTTAAGGAAAATGTATTGGGGCAGTTTTAATGAAACTTCCAGACTGGTTTTGTCATTTTTTGTTTGGAAAAGTCTTATGCGATTGTTTCTAATTTATTCTCTGTTAAATGGCAAGTATCTCAGGTGCATCCAAATATGTCAAACAAACTGTTAAAAGAAATTTATAGTTCATCAAGCATAAAATATCTCAAAACAAACATCATGGCTTTTATCTGATATTTCATGAACAAACATTTTTGACCATATTCCACTATGTTATAATTCAGATTACTTCAGTGAATTTAAATATTATCTCAGAAACATTATTAAAGCCACTATTCTACCCAGTGAGTTCTGAAAGTGACATTTGAGCAATATTGTATATCCTCAGGGATGCAACATAAAACTTAACTGCTGTTTCTAAGTATTTCAGAAGGAGACCTTTTTTATATTTGATCATGGTAAAATCATTGCCAGATTACATTCCTTTTTAGCTCACCTGGCCTAAAAGGCCATGTGAGCTTTTCTCATCACTTGGCATCCGTCATCGTCCAGCATCTGTCATCCATAAACTTTTCATATTTTCATCATCTCTCTGTAACTGCTGAGCCGGTGTGAACCAAACTTGGCTGGAATGGTCAATGGGAGGTCCTCTTCAAACAATCCTCATTTTGTTCCCTTCAGATGAAAAACATGGCTTCCAGAGGCATTATTTGATTCTGGTTGGTGGATTTTCAAAAATCTTCTCCTCTGAAACTGCCAGGCCAAATGTTTTGAAACTTCATGTAAATGATGACTGGGACACCCTCTACGAATGATACTCATTTAATGTTGATCGGGTTACAAACATGGCTGCAATTGCGGCTTACAGTTCCTATAGAAACCCTATGGGAAATCACATTATCATCTTCTTCTCTGGAACTGCTGAGCCGACGTGAACCAAACTTGACAGGAATGATCTATGGGAGGTCCTTTAGAAACGATCCTCATTTTGTTCCCGTGGGTTGAAAAACATGGCTGCCAGAGGCTTTGATTCTGATTGGTGGATTTTCAAAAATCTTCCCCTCTGAAACTACCAGGCCAAATGTTTTGATATAAATGATGACTGGGACACCCTCTACCAACGATCCTCATTTAATGTTGACCAGATTGTAAACATGGCTGCAATTGTGACTTATAGTTACTGTAGAAACCCTATGGGAAATCACATTTTCATCTTCTTCTCTGGAACTACTGAGCCGACGTGAACCAAACCTGGCAGGGATAGTCTATGGGAGGTCTTCTACAAATGCTCCTCATTTTTGTTTTACCATGCATCAAAAAACATGGCTGCCAGAAGCATTTTTTGATTCTGATTGGTGGATTTTGAAAAATTTTTCTCCTCTGAAACCACTGGGCCAAATGTTTTGAAACTTTGCATGGTTGATGACTGGGACACCCTCTGCCAACGATCCTCATTTAATGTTGATCATGTTGCAAACATGGCCACAATTGTGGCTTATAGTTACTATAGAAACCCTATGGGAAATCACATTTTCATCTTCTCTGGAACTACTGAGCCGACATGAACCAAATTAGCAGGAATGGTCTGTAGGAGTCCCTCTACAAATGGTCCTCTTTTTGTTCCCGTTGGTTGGAAAATATGGCCACCAGAGACATTCTCTGATCCTGATTGATGGATTTTGCAAAAATTTTCCCCTTTGAAACTACAAAGTCAAATGTTTTGAAACTTCACACATGATTGAGGACTGGGACACCTTCTTCATGTAATGTTGATGTAATGTTGTTAACATGGCCACAATTGCAGCTAATAGTTGCCATGGAAAGCCTAGATGGGAAATCACATTTTTATATGTAGTTCCAGGTGAGTGATTACAGGCTCTTTAGAGCTACCACGAGTAATTATGGACTTCCATAATTCCTTAGTAAGAAAGATTGTTCTTAATATCACTTCAACTTTCCTTCAAAAGCTTATTTTCCTTAAGGCAAGCATTAAAAACTTGTTTCTGACTCACAGCATTAAAATGCTATATTCTGGAAATCGGAGTCATTTCATGAATCCACTGAAAAGGTCATAGCGATTGGAGTAATTTTTTAACTAATCTGGCCGAAAAGGTCATGTGAGCTTTTGCAATCACTTGGCGTCCGTCGTCGTCCGTAAACTTTTCACATTATTATCTTCTTCTCTGGAACCACTGATCTGATGTGAACCAAACTTGGCAGGAATAGTCAATGAGAGGTTCTCTACAAATAATCCTAATTTTGTTCCCATCGGATGAAAAACATGGTCACCAGAGGCATTCTTGGTTTCTGGTTGGTGGATTTTCAAAAATCTTCCCCTCTGAAAGTACAAAGACAAATTCTTTTAAAGTTTGCATGATCGATCACTGGGCCCCCTCTACCAATGATCCTCATCTAATGTTGATCGGATTGCAAACATGGCTGCAATTGTGTCTTATAGTTACCATTGAAACCCTATGGGAAATCACATTTTCATCTTCTTCCCTGGAACTACTGAGCCAAGGTGAACCAACCTTGGCAGGAATGGTCTATGGGAGGTCCTCTACAAATGATCCTAATTTTGTTCCCGTCGGTTGAAAAACTTGGCCGTCAGAGGCATTATTTGATTCTGATAGGTGGATTTGGAAAAATTTTCTCCTCTGAAACTACAAGGCCAAATGTTTTGAAACTTTGCATTATTGATGACAGGGACACCCTCTGCCAATGATCCTCATTTAATGTTGATCGGTGTACAAACATGGCCACAATTGCGGCTTATAGTTACTATTGGAACCCTATGGGAAATCACATTTTCATTTTCTTCTCTGGCAGGAATGGTCTATGGGAGGTACTCTATGACGAGTCCTCATTTTGTTCCCGTCGGGTGGAAAACATGGCCACCAGGGGCATTCTTTGATTCTTATTGGTGGATTTTTTAAAATCTTCTACTCTAAAACCACAAGGCGAACATGTTTTGAAACTTCACATGACTGATGACTGGGACACCCTCTACCAACACTCCTCATTTAATGTTGATCAGGTTGCAAACATGACTGCAATTGCAGCTTATAGTTACTATAGAAACCATATGGGAAATCACATTTTCATCTTCTTCTCTGAAACTACTGAGCCGATGTAAACCAGCCGTGGCAGAAATGGTCTATGGGTTGGTTCTCTACAACTGTTTCTCATTTTGTTCCTGTTGGATGAAAAACATGGCTGCCAGAGTCATTCTTTAATTCTGATTGATCTGTTGAGTATCTCTTTGGTACTTACCTTTTTTAAACAACATTATTCCTTATTGCTTATACCTTTAGAATAGTAGTAGATTATGTCACCCAATATTATTAGTACTGTTATGATGAGCTCAGGTATTTTATCATGACGTACCTGATAAAAATCCTACAAAGAAACACCTATGCTTGCTCATCTGAATGAAGGTCAGGGTGAGCTTTTGTCATCACTTGGTGGCATCTGCCATCAGTCAGTTAACAGGCATCTTTTAACTTTTGCTGTTCAGACATCTTCTCAAGAACAATTGAGCAACATCCAATAAAACTTGGCATGCATCATCCTCGAGTGAGCATAATTTACTTTTGTTCATATAAGCTGTTTCTTCCAGTGGGTTTTGGGCTCAGGCAAAAATGGCCAAAATTCTAAAAAAATCTTCCTCTCATGAACCATGGTAGCAATTATAGGACTTTGGATATTCCCTTCCTTATGTGTTCAAGATTTAATTTCTGTTCAGACAAACTTTCTATGGCATATCTTACATTGCTCTGGGATTACAATGTTTTTTCCATCCCCCCAGATTTGCATTTTTGGCATGCTTTGATTAGATAGATAGATGCTTTGATTAGTTAGTTTAGTTAGTTAGTTTAGTTAGTTAGTTAGTTAGTTAGTTAGTTAGTTAGATAGATAGATAGATAGATAGATAGATAGATAGATAGATAGATAGATAGATAGATAGATATAGATAGATAGATAGATAGATAGATAGATAGATAGATAGATAGATAGATAGATAGATAGATAGATAGATATTTTTCAAAACAAAGAAGCACGGGCGCAGGTCGGTAAATCGATTTCTGTTGTAAATTATTTCTATGGAATTCAATGTTGTTTTAATATTTTTGAAGTTATATGACTTTATGACAAAATGAACTCATCTCAGAAGTGCTTTCACAAGAATGTTTCGAAGACTGGGATTTTTCTTATAAGCTATGATGCATCGTTTGTTAATGGCTTCTGGCAGTTTTGTGTTTAATTCCGTAAAGTTGTTTTTGAAAATTTTTGCAATTTCGACATTGCGTCGATTATAAACCAAAGGAAAACAAATAATTTTATTTGGCAACCCAGAGTACTCTCTATTGAGTCCGTATGGGAGATAGGTCCTGAGCTTACCAATCCAATAGTTTTCACGCTCAAGTCGTTTGTCTGTTGTGGTTTCATCATCGTCCAAAAACGGAATTTGCTCAATGGGTTGGAAACTAAAATGTGACTTAATGTCATGACCCGGGAGGTTAAAGTGGTCTGAGACTGCCTTTCCTGAATCTAAACGGATATTTGATAAATGGTTTTGCATTCTGACGCGCAGAGGGTTTTTCGTCTGGCCGACATATTGGATATGGCATAATTTACATGTGATTAAATAAATGATGTTTTCAGAATCACAGTTGAAGCTGTTTCTAACTTGGTAAAACATACGGGTTTGTTCGCTAAAGAATGTTTTACCGGTATTCATGTAGTTCATACGATGTATGTAACAAATTTTGCGTTGACATAGATTTACTGATCCATTTCCCAGAACAGGGCGGTTATGCCGAATTTTCGTGGGGTGCGTTGGCTCAGAGTCCCGAATGGGTGTCTCTATCTCACGGATTGTATCAGATTTAATTTTTCGCAAAAGTCGTTTTGAGTAACCGCGTTTAACAAGTGTTTTGAAAAGAATTGAACATGCGTGATTGAGGTCGCTTCTGTTCGTACAATTTCTATGGAATCGAATGATTTGAGATTTTACCAACCCATTGAATAGTTTGGGTGGGTGGTAAGAAGCTCTATGGAGAAGTTGGTGAGAATCGGTCGGTTTAAAAAAGACTTTTGTGTCTAGTACGTTGCTATGCCGGAACTGAGGGCCCTTGAATACAGTCACATCCAGAAAATCAATGGTATTTTCTGAAATGCAGGGCTGTAATTTAATGGATTCATCGTGGTTGTTAAGGATTTCCAAGAATTCGTTGAAGTCATCACGGCCATGGGGCCATATGATGAAAATGTCGTCTTGGAACCTGTGATAACATAATGGCTGTTTTCTTGCTTTAGCAAGAGCGCCTCTCTCCCATTCTGCAACAAAAATATTAGCAAAATTTGGACTGAATTTTTTACCCATACTACATCCACTTATTTGGAGATAAAATTTATTGTTAAATTCAAAGTCGTTACCTTTCAATGATAATTCTAACAATTGCAGGATTTCTTCCGATGGCCTGTTTGGGTCATCGTACCTTTTGAATGATTTTTTTATTGCCTCTAGACCAGCGTCAATACCAATGTTAGTATACATACTTTCAATGTCTAGGGTAATGAGGAGACTGTCGGAAGGAACCTGCAATTTGTTAATTTTCATTAAAAAGTCCTCAGTGTCTTTGAGGAAGCTCGGATGGCAGCAAGCAATTGGTTTTAAATAAAAATCAATATACTGTGAAATGTGGTAAGATTCCGAGCCACAGTCGCTGACAATAGGCCGACCAGGAGGGGTAAATTCGTCACTCCAACTGCTGAGTGGTTTATGTATTTTAGGCAAGAGGTAAAACTTACGATTGTTTGAATCCCTCTCTGCAATTAAATACTCGACATGTTTTTTCTCAATGAAGTCGTGGTCCAGCAAGCTTTTTAGAATTCCATTAAATTTTGAACAATTTTCTTGCCAAATTGGTGCTTCTAAAGGTTTGTAATATTTTGGGTTATTTAATTGGCGTTCAGCTTCTTTAATATAATTATCTTTTGACATTAGAACTGTAGCAGATCCTTTGTCACAAGGCTTGATGATAATTTGTTTGTTGTTTTTCAGCGTCTTCAGGGCGTTTCTTTCGATTTGGTTCAAATTTTGTTTGTCTTTCAAAAATGATTCCGGGATTTGGCTTACTTGTTCTTTAACTTTTTGAGAAATCTCATTAATTTCAGGTTTAACTTTCCGAGGTGATGGGCACCACCCGGTTGGATTGGCAAAGAGGTCTTTTGAGCCTGTTGAATTTCGAAATTTATCTGCCAATGCTGTTGCCCTAAAAAATTGTTGGCTTGCTGGACCACCGTTCATTTCGTTAATGTAACTGTAATCATCCATGACAACTGCACCTGTTCCAAAATCTACGGTTTTGGGCTTAGGTTTTAATGGGGCTGGGGCGGGAACGAAAGTTAAACCATACCTGAGTAGATCTTTCTCACCTTCAGTTAATTTTAGATCAGGAACCAAGTTGACTATTTCGGTTCCTAGTCCTACTTTCTCTCCATGGCTGATGCCTTCTTCTGTAATTAGTTTAAAGGCTGCTCTTTGATGTATGGTTCTATGCGTGGCAGCCATCCTTGGTAGATTTTATTCGCTGTTTCCGTCGACCAGTGGATGGGATCACCTGGGCAACATTTAAACTGACTTGCTGGAATTGCCGGGATTATCTCCAAATTCTTTGTTGACTTCGCAGCCTCGTTGATAACAGTCAAATTTTGTTGGTCCCTAGAACATAAACTAGAAGAAAAATTATGTTCCTGAAAAAGAAGTTTTGTATTAGGGTAACATTTGCGGAAATTGCTTATCATATTACCTAGTCTACCTGTTGATGTGTGACCAATCTTTTTTCTGTTCTGCACGTCTATGCGCCAGTCTTCTCTATTGTTGACCCCAACGTTGAATAGAATTGCTTTGGGATGTTGTCGATCTTTCTCTTTTTCCATGTTCTTAGCCATCTGCCGGATGTGGTTTAAGGTTCCACCAGAGTATGATGCGATGAACGTGTTGGGTGGAGGGTTGGCATCAATCCTCGAGATGTTCGATGATCCGATGATCCAAACAGGTTTGTTTGGCTTGACTGGCAGGGTCCAGCTGTTCTTGTTTTCACCAGATTTCCAGAATCGGTAGAATGACGACTTGCCGTTTGTAGATGGTTTCTTTTGAGGTGGTGTTTTGACTATGCTGGCGTACGATGGCGATTCCGGTGTTGTGGAGCAACGTGCTGTAAATGATGGTTTTTTGGTCGCTGGTGCTGTAGGAGAGATGGTTTCTCGTCTTTTCCTTTTCGATGGAGTTTCTCTGGAAGTAGAAAATAAAATTTGCTGGCGGGCCACCGGCGATTTAGAACGAGCACGTTGATTGAAAGCGGTCTGACTAATGACCGCTGGTTTTTTGAACTGGGACAGAAGTTGATCCGAAAGAGAATAAAATTTGTCAATAGTACTTTCTTGTAGTCGATTACCAAAATTCTTCTGTCCCCATTTAACTGCCGTATTCCGTGCTCGTGGAAAGTCCTGGGGTTTTAGAAAAGGAGCCGAAAGAACCAGGTCTTGTTTTTCTTTTAGAGTTTTTTTGTAATAATCTACCAAAGTTTTTATAACTTCAAAAGCCCATTTTTTTGTAAGATTGTTGAGCGCGTCCGAAATATAAATGGTTGGCAGAGCCGGCCGAAAAGTTTTGTTGCGCTCGTCCACTGTTTTTTGGAATGATTTTGGGAGGACTTTCTGTGCCAAACAGTCCTCGAGAAATGCCAAATGGTGAAATAATTGAAGAATTTGGTAAAGGGATTTTACCAATTGTGCATGAGCCGAATATGCCGGGTCTTTTTGCCGCTCTTGGCGGTTAACAGATTTAACATTTGTGGAATTTTTAGCCATTTTCCCGGACTTAATTTAGGCTGAAATAAATGATTATTAGAACAAGTCAAAATGATGAAAAAGTGGTGAAAAAATGAAGCAAAAATGAAAATGAACGAATAAATGAAATGTGAATACCTAATGAAAATGTTGATGAAATAAATAGAGCGCACTGTCGTTGCCTCGACGTTTCGGGTTAAATGCCCTTCTTCAGGAAGCAGGTGAATTCGATTTTCCAATTATCCCAAAGCGTTTAAATACCTTTACTTCATCTGTTGATGTGGCCAAACTGGCCAATCACTGTGACTGAGATGGATTCACTCAGTGATTAGTGGAAAACAACCATTCAAATGTCATCAAACTTTAGCGGTATTTCTACTGTTAATGTTTGATGGCATTTGAATGACTTGTGTTCACTGGCTGAAGACTGTTGGAAATCAAACTCATGACAATGCGCAAAACTAATCGACAGATAATTAATGTTTTTATAATAGAAATAATTCAAAGGTCTGGCACTGGCGGATAGATATTTTTCAAAACAAAGAAGCACGGGCGCAGGTCGGTAAATCGATTTCTGTTGTAAATTATTTCTATGGAATTCAATGTTGTTTTAATATTTTTGAAGTTATATGACTTTATGACAAAATGAACTCATCTCAGAAGTGCTTTCACAAGAATGTTTCGAAGACTGGGATTTTTCTTATAAGCTATGATGCATCGTTTGTTAATGGCTTCTGGCAGTTTTGTGTTTAATTCCGTAAAGTTGTTTTTGAAAATTTTTGCAATTTCGACATTGCGTCGATTATAAACCAAAGGAAAACAAATAATTTTATTTGGCAACCCAGAGTACTCTCTATTGAGTCCGTATGGGAGATAGGTCCTGAGCTTACCAATCCAATAGTTTTCACGCTCAAGTCGTTTGTCTGTTGTGGTTTCATCATCGTCCAAAAACGGAATTTGCTCAATGGGTTGGAAACTAAAATGTGACTTAATGTCATGACCCGGGAGGTTAAAGTGGTCTGAGACTGCCTTTCCTGAATCTAAACGGATATTTGATAAATGGTTTTGCATTCTGACGCGCAGAGGGTTTTTCGTCTGGCCGACATATTGGATATGGCATAATTTACATGTGATTAAATAAATGATGTTTTCAGAATCACAGTTGAAGCTGTTTCTAACTTGGTAAAACATACGGGTTTGTTCGCTAAAGAATGTTTTACCGGTATTCATGTAGTTCATACGATGTATGTAACAAATTTTGCGTTGACATAGATTTACTGATCCATTTCCCAGAACAGGGCGGTTATGCCGAATTTTCGTGGGGTGCGTTGGCTCAGAGTCCCGAATGGGTGTCTCTATCTCACGGATTGTATCAGATTTAATTTTTCGCAAAAGTCGTTTTGAGTAACCGCGTTTAACAAGTGTTTTGAAAAGAATTGAACATGCGTGATTGAGGTCGCTTCTGTTCGTACAATTTCTATGGAATCGAATGATTTGAGATTTTACCAACCAATTGAATAGTTTGGGTGGGTGGTAAGAAGCTCTATGGAGAAGTTGGTGAGAATCGGTCGGTTTAAAAAAGACTTTTGTGTCTAGTACGTTGCTATGCCGGAACTGAGGGCCCTTGAATACAGTCACATCCAGAAAATCAATGGTATTTTCTGAAATGCAGGGCTGTAATTTAATGGATTCATCGTGGTTGTTAAGGATTTCCAAGAATTCGTTGAAGTCATCACGGCCATGGGGCCATATGATGAAAATGTCGTCTTGGAACCTGTGATAACATAATGGCTGTTTTCTTGCTTTAGCAAGAGCGCCTCTCTCCCATTCTGCAACAAAAATATTAGCAAAATTTGGACTGAATTTTTTACCCATACTACATCCACTTATTTGGAGATAAAATTTATTGTTAAATTCAAAGTCGTTACCTTTCAATGATAATTCTAACAATTGCAGGATTTCTTCCGATGGCCTGTTTGGGTCATCGTACCTTTTGAATGATTTTTTTATTGCCTCTAGACCAGCGTCAATACCAATGTTAGTATACATACTTTCAATGTCTAGGGTAATGAGGAGACTGTCGGAAGGAACCTGCAATTTGTTAATTTTCATTAAAAAGTCCTCAGTGTCTTTGAGGAAGCTCGGATGGCGGCAAGCAATTGGTTTTAAATAAAAATCAATATACTGTGAAATGTGGTAAGATTCCGAGCCACAGTCGCTGACAATAGGCCGACCAGGAGGGGTAAATTCGTCACTCCAACTGCTGAGTGGTTTATGTATTTTAGGCAAGAGGTAAAACTTACGATTGTTTGAATCCCTCTCTGCAATTAAATACTCGACATGTTTTTTCTCAATGAAGTCGTGGTCCAGCAAGCTTTTTAGAATTCCATTAAATTTTGAACAATTTTCTTGCCAAATTGGTGCTTCTAAAGGTTTGTAATATTTTGGGTTATTTAATTGGCGTTCAGCTTCTTTAATATAATTATCTTTTGACATTAGAACTGTAGCAGATCCTTTGTCACAAGGCTTGATGATAATTTGTTTGTTGTTTTTCAGCGTCTTCAGGGCGTTTCTTTCGATTTGGTTCAAATTTTGTTTGTCTTTCAAAAATGATTCCGGGATTTGGCTTACTTGTTCTTTAACTTTTTGAGAAATCTCATTAATTTCAGGTTTAACTTTCCGAGGTGATGGGCACCACCCGGTTGGATTGGCAAAGAGGTCTTTTGAGCCTGTTGAGTTTCGAAATTTATCTGCCAATGCTGTTGCCCTAAAAAATTGTTGGCTTGCTGGACCACCGTTCATTTCGTTAATGTAACTGTAATCATCCATGACAACTGCACCTGTTCCAAAATCTACGGTTTTGGGCTTAGGTTTTAATGGGGCTGGGGCGGGAACGAAAGTTAAACCATACCTGAGTAGATCTTTCTCACCTTCAGTTAATTTTAGATCAGGAACCAAGTTGACTATTTCGGTTCCTAGTCCTACTTTCTCTCCATGGCTGATGCCTTCTTCTGTAATTAGTTTAAAGGCTGCTCTTTGATGTATGGTTCTATGCGTGGCAGCCATCCTTGGTAGATTTTATTCGCTGTTTCCGTCGACCAGTGGATGGGATCACCTGGGCAACATTTAAACTGACTTGCTGGAATTGCCGGGATTATCTCCAAATTCTTTGTTGACTTCGCAGCCTCGTTGATAACAGTCAAATTTTGTTGGTCCCTAGAACATAAACTAGAAGAAAAATTATGTTCCTGAAAAAGAAGTTTTGTATTAGGGTAACATTTGCGGAAATTGCTTATCATATTACCTAGTCTACCTGTTGATGTGTGACCAATCTTTTTTCTGTTCTGCACGTCTATGCGCCAGTCTTCTCTATTGTTGACCCCAACGTTGAATAGAATTGCTTTGGGATGTTGTCGATCTTTCTCTTTTTCCATGTTCTTAGCCATCTGCCGGATGTGGTTTAAGGTTCCACCAGAGTATGATGCGATGAACGTGTTGGGTGGAGGGTTGGCATCAATCCTCGAGATGTTCGATGATCCGATGATCCAAACAGGTTTGTTTGGCTTGACTGGCAGGGTCCAGCTGTTCTTGTTTTCACCAGATTTCCAGAATCGGTAGAATGACGACTTGCCGTTTGTAGATGGTTTCTTTTGAGGTGGTGTTTTGACTATGCTGGCGTACGATGGCGATTCCGGTGTTGTGGAGCAACGTGCTGTAAATGATGGTTTTTTGGTCGCTGGTGCTGTAGGAGAGATGGTTTCTCGTCTTTTCCTTTTCGATGGAGTTTCTCTGGAAGTAGAAAATAAAATTTGCTGGCGGGCCACCGGCGATTTAGAACGAGCACGTTGATTGAAAGCGGTCTGACTAATGACCGCTGGTTTTTTGAACTGGGACAGAAGTTGATCCGAAAGAGAATAAAATTTGTCAATAGTACTTTCTTGTAGTCGATTACCAAAATTCTTCTGTCCCCATTTAACTGCCGTATTCCGTGCTCGTGGAAAGTCCTGGGGTTTTAGAAAAGGAGCCGAAAGAACCAGGTCTTGTTTTTCTTTTAGAGTTTTTTTGTAATAATCTACCAAAGTTTTTATAACTTCAAAAGCCCATTTTTTTGTAAGATTGTTGAGCGCGTCCGAAATATAAATGGTTGGCAGAGCCGGCCGAAAAGTTTTGTTGCGCTCGTCCACTGTTTTTTGGAATGATTTTGGGAGGACTTTCTGTGCCAAACAGTCCTCGAGAAATGCCAAATGGTGAAATAATTGAAGAATTTGGTAAAGGGATTTTACCAATTGTGCATGAGCCGAATATGCCGGGTCTTTTTGCCGCTCTTGGCGGTTAACAGATTTAACATTTGTGGAATTTTTAGCCATTTTCCCGGAGTTAATTTAGGCTGAAATAAATGATTATTAGAACAAGTCAAAATGATGAAAAAGTGGTGAAAAAATGAAGCAAAAATGAAAATGAACGAATAAATGAAATGTGAATACCTAATGAAAATGTTGATGAAATAAATAGAGCGCACTGTCGTTGCCTCGACGTTTCGGGTTAAATGCCCTTCTTCAGGAAGCAGGTGAATTCGATTTTCCAATTATCCCAAAGCGTTTAAATACCTTTACTTCATCTGTTGATGTGGCCAAACTGGCCAATCACTGTGACTGAGATGGATTCACTCAGTGATTAGTGGAAAACAACCATTCAAAAGTCATCAAACTTTAGCGGTATTTCTACTGTTAATGTTTGATGGCATTTGAATGACTTGTGTTCACTGGCTGAAGACTGTTGGAAATCAAATTCATGACAATGCGCAAAACTAATCGACAGATAATTAATGTTTTTATAATAGAAATAATTCAAAGGTCTGGCACTGGCGGATAGATATTTTTCAAAACAAAGAAGCACGGGCGCAGGTCGGTAAATCGATTTCTGTTGTAAATTATTTCTATGGAATTCAATGTTGTTATAATATTTTTGAAGTTATGACTTTATGACAAAACGAACTCATCTCAGAAGTGCTTTCACAAGAATGTTTCGAAGACTGGGATTTTTCTTATAAGCTATGATGCATCGTTTGTTAATGGCCTCTGGCAGTTTTGTATTTAATTCTGTGAAGTTGTTTTTGAAAATTTTTGCAATTTCGACATTGCGTCGATTATAAACCAAAGGAAAACAAATAATTTTATTTGGCAACCCAGAGTACTCTCTATTGAGTCCGTATGGGAGATAGGTCCTGAGCTTACCAATCCAATAGTTTTCACGCTCAAGTCGTTTGTCTGTTGTGGTTTCATCATCGTCCAAAAACGGAATTTGCTCAATGGGTTGGAAACTAAAATGTGACTTAATGTCATGACCCGGGAGGTTAAAGTGGTCTGAGACTGCCTTTCCTGAATCTAAACGGATATTTGATAAATGGTTTTGCATTCTGACGCGCAGAGGGTTTTTCGTCTGGCCGACATATTGGATATGGCATAATTTACATGTGATTAAATAAATGATGTTTTCAGAATCACAGTTGAAGCTGTTTCTAACTTGGTAAAACATACGGGTTTGTTCGCTAAAGAATGTTTTACCGGTATTCATGTAGTTCATACGATGTATGTAACAAATTTTGCGTTGACATAGATTTACTGATCCATTTCCCAGAACTGGGCGGTTATGCCAAATTTTCGTGGGGTGCGTTGGCTCAGAGTCCCGAATGGGTGTCTCTATCTCACGGATTGTATCAGATTTAATTTTTCGCAAAAGTCGTTTTGAGTAACCGCGTTTAACAAGTGTTTTGAAAAGAATTGAACATGCGTGATTGAGGTCGCTTCTGTTCGTACAATTTCTATGGAATCGAATGATTTGAGATTTTACCAACCCATTGAATAGTTTGGGTGGGTGGTAAGAAGCTCTATGGAGAAGTTGGTGAGAATCGGTCGGTTTAAAAAAGACTTTCGTGTCTAGTACGTTGCTATGCCGGAACTGAGGGCCCTTGAATACAGTCACATCCAGAAAATCAATGGTATTTTCTGAAATGCAGGGCTGTAATTTAATGGATTCATCGTGGTTGTTCAGGATTTCCAAGAATTCGTTGAAGTCATCACGGCCATGGGGTAATATGATGAAAATGTCGTCTTGGAACCTGTGATAACATAATGGCTGTTTTCTTGCTTTAGCAAGAGCACCTCTCTCCCATTCTGCAACAAAAATATTAGCAAAATTTGGACTGAATTTTTTACCCATACTACATCCACTTATTTGGAGGTAAAATTTATTGTTAAATTCAAAATCGTTACCTTTCAATGATAATTCTAACAATTGCAGGATTTCTTCCGATGGCCTGTTTGGGTCATCGTACCTTTTGAATGATTTTTTTATTGCCTCTAGACCAGCGTCAATACCAATGTTAGTATACATACTTTCAATGTCTAGGGTAATGAGGAGACTGTCGGAAGGAACCTGCAATTTGTTAATTTTCATTAAAAAGTCCTCAGTGTCTTTGAGGAAGCTCGGATGGCGGCAAGCAATTGGTTTTAAATAAAAATCAATATACTGTGAAATGTGGTAAGATTCCGAGCCACAGTCGCTGACAATAGGCCGACCAGGAGGGGTAAATTCGTCACTCCAACTGCTGAGTGGTTCATGTATTTTAGGCAAGAGGTAAAACTTACGATTGTTTGAATCCCTCTCTGCAATTAAATACTCGACATGTTTTTTCTCAATGAAGTCGTGAAGTCGTGGTCCAGCAAGCTTTTTAGAATTCCATTAAATTTTGAACAATTTTCTTGCCAAATTGGTGCTTTTAAAGGTTTGTAATATTTTGGGTTATTTAATTGGCGTTCAGCTTCTTTAATATAATTATCTTTTGACATCAGAACTGTAGCAGATCCTTTGTCACAAGGCTTGATGATAATTTGTTTGTTGTTTTTCAGAGTCTTCAGGGCGTTTCTTTCGATTTGGTTCAAATTTTGTTTGCCTTTCAAAAATGATTCCGGGATTTGGCTTACTTGTTCTTTAACTTTTTGAGAAATCTCATTAATTTCAGGTTTAACTTTCCGAGGTGATGGGCACCACCCGGTTGGATTGGCAAAGAGGTCTTTTGAGCCTGTTGAGTTTCGAAATTTATCTGCCAATGCTGTTGCCCTAAAAAATTGTTGGCTTGCTGGACCACCGTTCATTTCGTTAATGTAACTGTAATCATCCATGACAACTGCACCTGTCCCAAAATCTACGGTTTTGGGCTTAGGTTTTAATGGGGCTGGGGCGGGAACGAAAGTTAAACCATACCTGAGTAGATCTTTCTCACCTTCAGTTAATTTTAGATCAGGAACCAAGTTAACTATTTCGGTTCCGAGTCCTACTTTCTCTCCATGGCTGATGCCTTCTTCTGTAATTAGTTTAAAGGCTGCTCTTTGATGTATGGTTCTATGCGTGGCAGCCATCCTTGGTAGATTTTATTCGCTGTTTCCGTCGACCAGTGGATGGGATCACCTGGGCAACATTTAAACTGGCTTGCTGGAATTGCCGGGATTATCTCCAAATTCTTTGTTGACTTCGCAGCCTCGTTGATAACAGTCAAATTTTGTTGGTCCCTAGAACATAAACTAGAAGAAAAATTATGTTCCTGAAAAAGACGTTTTGTATTAGGGTAACATTTGCGGAAATTGCTTACCATATTACCTAGTCTACCTGTTGATGTGTGACCAATCTTTTTTCTGTTCTGCACGTCTATGCGCCAGTCTTCTCTATTGTTGACCCCAACGTTAAATAAAATTGCTTTGGGATGTTGTCGATCTTTTTCCTTTTCCATGTTCTTAGCCATCTGACGAATGTGATTTAAGGTTCCACCAGAGTATGATGCGATGAACGTGTTGGGTGGAGGGTTGGCATCAATCCTCGAGATGTTCGATGATCCGATGATCCAAACAGGTTTGTTTGGCTTGACTGGCAGGGTCCAGCTGTTCTTGTTTTCACCAGATTTCCAGAATCGGTAGAATGACGACTTGCCGTTTGTAGATGGTTTCCTTTGAGGTGGTGTCTTAACGATGCTGGCGTACGATGGCGATTCCGGTGTTTTGGAGCAACGTGCTGCAAATGATGGTTTTTTGGTTGCTGGTGCTGTTGGAGAGATGGTTTCCCGTCTTTTTCTTTTCGATGGAGTTTCTCTGGAAGTAGAAAATGAAATTTGCTGGCGAGCCACCGGCGATTTAGAACGAGCACGTTGATCGAAAGAGGTCTGGCTAATGACCGCTGGTTTTTTGAACTGGGACAGAAGTTGATCCGAAAGAGAATAAAATTTGTCAATAGTACTTTCTTGTAGTCGATTACCAAAATTCTTCTGTCCCCATTTAACTGCCGTATTCCGTGCTCGTGGAAAGTCCTGGGGTTTTAGAAAAGGAGCCGAAAGAACCAGGTCTTGTTTTTCTTTTAGAGTATTTTTGTAATAATCTACCAAAGTTTGTATAACTTCAAAAGCCCATTTTTTGGTTAAATTGTTGAGCGCGTCCGAAATATAAATGGTTGGCAGAGCCGGCCGAAAGGTTTTATTGCGCTCGTCCACTGTTTTTTGGAATGATTTTGGGAGGACTTTCTGTGCCAAACAGTCCTCGAGAAATGCCAAATGGTGAAATAGTTGTAGAATGTGGTAAAGGGATTTTACCAATTGTGCATGAGCCGAATATGCCGGGTCTTTTTGCCGCTCTTGGCGGTTAACAGATTTAACATTTGTGGAATTTTTAGCCATTTTCCCGGACTTAATTTAGGCTGAA
This sequence comes from Pictodentalium vernedei, assembly GCA_031216915.1. Lineage (NCBI taxonomy): Eukaryota > Metazoa > Mollusca > Scaphopoda > Dentaliida > Dentaliidae > Pictodentalium > Pictodentalium vernedei. The sequence continues at coordinate 592,520,949 of CM062297.1, read as the reverse complement.
ATAAATGATTATTAGAACAAGTCAAAATGATGAAAAAGTGATGAAAAAATGAAGCAAAAATGAAAATGAACGAATAAATGAACTGTGAATACCTAATGAAAATGTTGATGAAATAAATAGAGCGCACTGTCGTTGCCCCGACGTTTCGGGTTAAATGCCCTTCTTCAGGAAGCAGATGAATTCGATTTTCCAATTATCCCAAAGCGTTTAAATACCTTTACTTCATCTGTTGATGAGGCCAAACTGGCCAATCACTGTGTGTGAGATGGATCCACTCAGTGATTAGTGGAAAACAACCTTTCAAATGTCATCAAACTTTAGCGGTATTTCTACTGTTAATGCTTGATGGCATTTGAATGACTTGTGATCACTGGCTGAAGACCGTTGGAAATCAAACTCATGACAATGCGCAAAACAAATCGACAGATAATTAATGTTTTTATAATAGAAATAATTCAAATAGTCTGGCACTGGCGGATAGATATTTTTCAAAACAAAGAAGCATGGGCGCAGGTCGGAAAATCGATTTCTGTTGTAAATTATTTCTATGGAATTCAATGTTGTTTTAATATTTTTGAAGAGTTATATGACTTTATGACAAAATGAACTCATCTCAGAAGTGCTTTCACAAGAATGTTTCGAAGACTGGGATTTTTCTCTTGTAAGCTATGATGCATCGTTTGTTAATGGCTTCTGGCAGTTTTGTATTTAATTCTGTGAAGTTGTTTTTGAAAATTTTTGCAATTTCGACATTGCGTCGATTATAAACCAAAGGAAAACAAATAATTTTATTTGGCAACCCAGAGTACTCTCTATTGAGTCCGTATGGGAGATAGGTCCTGAGCTTACCAATCCAATAGTTTTCACGCTCAAGTCGTTTGTCTGTTGTGGTTTCATCATCGTCCAAAAACGGAATTTGCTCAATGGGTTGAAAACTGAAATGTGACTTAATGTCATGACCCGGGAGGTTAAAGTGGTCTGAGACTGCCTTTCTTGAATCTAAACGGATATTTGATAAATGGTTTTGCATTCTGACGCGCAGAGGGTTTTTCGTCTGGCCGACATATTGGATATGGCATAATTTACATGTGATTAAATAAATAATGTTTTCAGAATCACAGTTGAAGCTGTTTCTAACTTGGTAAAACATACGAGTTTGTTCGCAAAAAAATGTTTTACCGGTATTCATGTAGTTCATACGATGTATGTAACAAATTTTGCGTTGACATAGATTTACTGATCCATTTCCCAGAACAGGGTGGTTATGCCGAATTTTCGTGGGGTGCGTTGGCTCAGAGTCCCGAATGGGTGTCTCTATCTCACGGATTGTATCAGATTTAATTTTTCGCAAAAGTCGTTTTGAGTAACCGCGATTAACAAGTGTTTTGAAAAGAATTGAACAGGCGTGATTGAGGTCGCTTCTGTTCGTACAATTTCTATGGAATCGAATAATTTGAGATTTTACCAACCCATTGAATAGTTTGGGTGGGTGGTAAGAAGCTCTATGGAGAAGTTGGTGAGAATCGGTCGGTTTAAAAAAGACTTTTGTGTCTAGTACGTTGATATGCCGGAACTGAGGGCCCTTGAATACAGTCACATCCAGAAAATCAATGGTATTTTCTGAAATGCAGGGCTGTAATTTAATGGATTCATCGTGGTTGTTCAGGATTTCCAAGAATTCGTTGAAGTCATCACGGCCATGGGGCTATATGATGAAAATGTCGTCTTGGAACCTGTGATAACATAATGGCTGTTTTCTTGCTTTAGCAAGAGCACCTCTCACCCATTCTGCAACAAAAATATTAGCAAAATTTGGACTGAATTTTTTACCCATACTACATCCACTTATTTGGAGGTAAAATTTATTGTTAAATTCAAAGTCGTTACCTTTCAATGATAATTCTAACAATTGCAGGATTTCTTCCGATGGCCTGTTTGGGTCATCGTACCTTTTGAATGATTTTTTTATCGCCTCTAGACCAGCGTCAATACCAATGTTAGTATACATACTTTCAATGTCTAGGGTAATGAGGAGACTGTCGGAAGGAACCTGCAATTTGTTAATTTTCATTAAAAAGTCCTCAGTGTCTTTGAGGAAGCTCGGATGGCGGCAAGCAATTGGTTTTAAATAAAAATCAATATACTGTGAAATGTGGTAAGATTCCGAGCCACAGTCGCTGACAATAGGCCGACCAGGAGGGGTAAATTCGTCACTCCAACTGCTGAGTGGTTTATGTATTTTAGGCAAGAGGTAAAACTTATGATTGTTTGAATCCCTCTCTGCAATTAAATACTCGACAAGTTTTTTCTCAATGAAGTCGTGGTCCAGCAAGCTTTTTAGAATTCCATTAAATTTTGAACAATTTTCTTGCCAAATTGGTGCTTCTAAAGGTTTGTAATATTTTGGGTTATTTAATTGGCGTTCAGCTTCTTTAATATAATTATCTTTTGACATCAGAACTGTAGCACCTCCTTTGTCACAAGGCTTGATGATAATTTGTTTGTTGTTTTTCAGCGTCTTCAGGGCGTTTCTTTCGATTTGGTTCAAATTTTGTTTGTCTTTCAAAAATAATTCCGGGATTTGGCTTACTTGTTCTTTAACTTTTTGAGAAATCTCATTAATTTCAGGTTTAACTTTCCGAGGTGATGGGCACCACCCGGTTGGATTGGCAAAGAGGTCTTTTGAGCCTGTTGAATTTCGAAATTTATCTGCCAATGCTGTTGCCCTAAAAAATTGTTGGCTTGCTGGACCACCGTTCATTTCGTTAATGTAACTGTAATCACCCATGACAACTGCACCTGTCCCAAAATCTACGATTTTGGGCTTAGGTTTTAATGGGGCTGGGGCGGGAACGAAAGTTAAACCATACCAGAGTAGATCTTTCTCACCTTCAGTTAATTTTAGATCAGGAACCAAGTTAACTATTTCGGTTCCTAGTCCTACTTTCTCCCCATGGCTGATGCCTTCTTCTGTAATTAGTTTAAAGGCTGCTCTTTGATGTACGGTTCTATGTGTGGCAGCCATCCTTGGTAGATTTTATTCGCTGTTTCCGTCGACCAGTGGATGGGATCACCTGGGCAACATTTAAACTGGCTTGCTGGAATTGCCGGGATTATCTCCAAATTCTTTGTTGACTTCGCAGCCTCGTTGATAACAGTCAAATTTTGTTGGTCCCTAGAACATAAACTAGAAGAAAAATTATGTTCCTGAAAAAGAAGTTTTGTATTAAGGTAACATTTGCGGAAATTACTTATCATATTACCTAGTCTACCTGTTGATGTGTGACCAATCTTTTTTCTGTTGTGTACGTCTATGCGCCAGTCTTCTCTATTGTTGACCCCAACGTTGAATAAAATTGCTTTGGGATGTTGTCGATCTTTCTCTTTTTCCATGTTCTTAGCCATCTGTCAAATGTGGTTTAAGGTTCCACCAGAGTATGATGTGATGAAGGTGTTGGGTGGGGGGGTTGGCATTAATCCTCGAGATGTTCGATGATCCGATGATCCAAACAGGTTTGTTTGGCTTGACTAGCAGGGTCCAGCTATTCTTGTTTTCACCAGATTTCCAGAATCGGTAGAATGATGACTTGCCGTTTGTAGATGGTTTCTTTTGAGGTGGTATCTTGACTATGCTAGCGTACGATGGCGATTCCGGTGTTGTGGAGCAACGTGCTGCAAATGATGGTTTTTTGGTCGCTGGTGCTGTAGGAGAGATGGTTTCTCGTCTTTTTCTTTTCGATGGAGTTTCTCTGGAAGTAGAAAATGAAATTTGCTGGCGGGCCACCGGCGATTTAGAACGAGCACGTTGGTTGAAAGAGGTTTGGCTAATGACCGCTGGTTTTTTGAACTGGGACAGAAGTTGATCCGAAAGAGAATAAAATTTGTCAATAGTACTTTCTTGTAGTCGATTACCAAAATGCTTCTGTCCCCATTTAATTGCCGTATTCTGTGCTCGTGGAAAGTCCTGGGGTTTTAGAAAAGGAGCCGAAAGAACCAGGTCTTGTTTTTCTTTTAGAGTTTTTTTGTAATAATCTACCAAAGTTTGTATAACTTCAAAAGCCCATTTTTTTGTTAAATTGTTGAGCACGTCTGAAATATAAATGGTTGGCAGAGCCGGCCGAAAGGTTTTGTTGTGCTCGTCCACTGTTTTTTTTAATAATTTTGGGAGGACTTTCTGTGCCAAACAGTCCTCGAGAAATGCCAAATGGTGAAATAGTTGAAGAATTTGGTAAATGGATTTTACCAATTGTGCATGAGCCGAATATGCCGGGTCTTTTTGCCGCTCTTGACGGTTAACAGATTTAACATTTGTGGAATTTTTAGCCATTTTCCCGGACTTAATTTAGGCTGAAATAAATAATTATTAGTACAAGTCAAAATGATGAAAAAGTGATGAAAAAATGATGCAAAAATGATTTAATGATCTCTTATGAGTAATCTTCAGACAATGAAAGAGGAAAATGTATTGGGGCAGTTTTAATGAAACTTCCAGACTGGTTTTGTCATTTTTTGTTTGGAAAACAGAGAGCGGAACACAGAGCTTTTATTTGGTATGAAGTATCAGCATATTTGCAAAAATTTAAAAAAATCTTCTCTCCAGAACCAATCATCAGAATCTGTTGATATTTGGTATACAGCATTCATAGGGGGGTCAGATAAAAGTTTGTTGAAATAAAGCTCATTGGTTCATATTTGGGCTCTCTACAGGAGCCCGAAGTTTTAACAATATGGATACTTGCACCTTCTCTTACTAGGAGTGGGATCCAAAAGAATATATTTGGTTTTATGTGCATTTAGAACTAGCTGATTTGCTGAGCACCATTCATATAAGTTTTTCAATTCATTATTAAATCTAGTGCCCAGGAGATCAACATTAGAGTCGGAATCATAGACTGTTGTGTCATCTGCAAAAGATAACAGGTTTAATGATGTTGAAGAACAAATATCATTAATATATAGGAGAAATAGGGTAGGTCCAAGTATAGAACCCTGAGGAACACCACACTTTATTTCCATCGGATCGGATTTTTTATCACCGTATTCAGCATACTGAACCCTGTCTGACAGATAACCTTTGAACCAGTTGTTGCTGATGCATCTAAAGCCATATTTGTCTAGTTTAGTGAGCAAGATGTCGTGCTTGATTGTATCAAAAGCCTTAGAAAGATCCAGGAATATAGCCATTGTTTTGTTATTACCTTCAGTATTATTTTCCCATCCTATATGTTTGAGGAGTTGCATTATTGAGTGTATAGTAGAGTGATATTTTCTAAATCCATATTGGTGTTGGTATAACATGCCAAATTTATCAAGATAACTTGTGATTCTATTCAACATGAGTTTTTCTAATACTTTAGAAAAGACTGGTAGAACACTGATGGGCCTATAATTATTAAATTTCTGATCATCACCACTTTTGAAAATTGGAATTACTTTAGCAATTTTCATCCTATTTGGGACACTCCCATGGACGAATGAGTTGTTAATGATATGTGACAGCGGTATTGCCATTATGTTAATTATTTTTTTAAGAAGGCTTGTCATCATACCATCGCAATCATCACTATTTTTGGACTTCATTGAACTTGTGACATTTATTACCTCTTGTGGTGATGTTGAAGTTATAGAAAAAATTATGTGGAGAATTATTTTTCATGTGGTCAAGAAAATGTTTTTGAGGTTTCTTTATTTGTTTACTCGTGCGCTCTCCAATATGGACGAAAAAGCTATTGAACTCTTGGGCTATTTCAGCAGGTTCCCTTATTTCTTTACCATCTTCTTTTACAAAAGAATAACGTAATCCAGACACTCGTTTTGTTTTGTGAATGGCTTCATTTAAGATTGTCCATGTTTTCCGCAGATTGGTTTTATTTTGTAATAAGATATTTTTATAATACATAGCTTTAGTTTGTCTTTTTATTTTATTGAATATTCTACAATAATTTTTGTAATTTGCAATATTCTCTTCTGTAGGACATTTTAGTTTTTTGTTATAAAATTTGGATTTAGTGTGTGATGAGATTGAGAGTCCTTTGGTCATCCATGGGTTTTGCTTCACTAATCCTTTTTTTATGTGTACCCATACTATGTATGGTACACATAATGCCGGCATCCGGGGTGGCCATCCATCGTTTGTCCATCCTTTGTCCATCTGTCTGTCCATCCGGCCGTCCGTCCATCTGTCCATCTGTCCGTCTGTCCATCCGGTATCCGTATCCATTTCTTTGGCATTCGATAACTTGAAAAATATTGCTTGGATTGTCAAGTTACTTTATATTTGTGTTCAGGTTACTGATGTGCTGAGCTGTATAGTTTTTGGTGTAAATCTGATAATTTGATCCTGAGATATTAACTCTTTATCCTTCAAATTGAGAATTTTTCCAATCCCTTTGGCATGAGATAATTCAAAAAATATCAATCCAATTGTCATGTCACTTTATATATATCTTCAGGCTACTGATGTTCTGAGCTGTATAGTTTTTGGAGTAAATCTGTTATTTTGATCCCGAGATATTAACCCTTTATTCTTCAAATTGAAAATTCCTCCAATTTGGCATTCGATAACTTGAAAAATATTGCTTGGATTGTCTAGTTACTTTATATTTGTGTTCAGGTTACTGATTTGCCATGCTGTATAGTTTTTGGTGTAAATCTGATGATTTGATCCTGAGATATTAACCCTTTATCCTTCAATTTGAAAATTACTCCAATCCCTTTGGCATTCGATAACTTGAAAAATATTGCTTGGATTGTCAAGTTACTTTATATTTGTGTTCAGGTTACTGATGTACTGAGCTATATAGTTTTTGGTGTGCATCTGTTATTTTGATCCTGAGATATTAACCCTTAATCCTTCAAATTGAAAATTCCTCCAATCCCTTTGGCATTCGATAACTTGAAAAATATTGATTGGATTGTCTAGTTACTTTCTATTTGTGTTCAGGTTACTGATGTACCAAGCTGTATAGTTTTTGGTGTAAATTTGTTATTTTGATCCTGAGATATTAACCCTTTATCCTTCAAATTGAAAATTCCTCAAATCCCTTTGGCATTCAATAACTTGAAAAATATTGCTTGGATTGTCAAGTTACTTTATATTTGTGTTCAGGTTACTGATGTACCAAGCTGTATAGTTTTTGGTGTAAATCTGATAATTTGATCCTGAGATATTAACCCTTTATCCTTCAAATTGAAAATTCCTCCAATCCCTTTGGCATGAGATAACTCAAAAAATATCAATCCAATTGTCATGTTACTTTATATATGTATTCGGGTTACTGATGTGCTGTGCTGTATAGTTTTTTAGCTCAACTTTGGCGAAGCCAAATTTGAGCTTATGCCATGGCCGTCTGTCCGTCTGTCCGTCAACAATTCAATAAATACGGTTCGGGCTAGAGGCTGTATTTATGAACCAATCTTTACGAAACTTCTTGGGTACCTTTGTTATGACCGTGGGACGAGAACGAGTGTTTTTGGGTCCGATCCGAAATGCAAGTTGGCCGCTGGTGGCCATTTTGTTCAGACTTAGGTGAAATCAGATTTTTGCGCAGAACTTGCATATGAAAGCGCTGATTTGAATAATTTTTTGTATGAATGTTTAGTACCATGGGATACATCACATATAATACGGGTTTTTTTCTCGTGCAGAAATTATGCAAATTAGATGAACTTTGATTTTTTCAGTGCTACTTATACACTGTAAGTGCACATGTCAATACGGCTCAGGCTAGAGGCTGTATTTATCAACCGATCTTCACGAAACTTCTTGGGTACCTTTGTTATCACCTTGGGACGAGAACAAGTGTTTCTGTGTGCGGTCCAAAATTCAAGATGGCTGCCAGAGGCCATTTTGTACCGCAATTAGGTCCAATCAGTTTTTTGTCACAACTTCTATACAACTCGTATTTATGAACTGATCTTCACGAAACTTCTTGGGTACCTTTGTTTTCACCTTGGGACAGGAATGAGTGTGTTTTGGGGTGCCTTTGTTATCACTGTGCTATGAGAACAAATATTTTGGGGTTCAGTCAGACCAACTCTGGGACTCAAAGATTTCTTTTCTAGTTTAGCATCTGACTGTCACCCACCTTTACAATACTTGACCTCTACTTTTGTTACAGTCTACGGTCAGTATTTATGTACAGACTGTTACAATACTTTATATGTACCTTTGTTATCAGGTCATTACCTAGATGTTTGTCATCGCTGTGTCACATACTATACATGTACATGTCTTAACAAGTTGAGCTACACTGTCATTGACACTTTCATTTTATTTTTTAGGCTTTCCTGAACCCAGTTTGGGAAAGACTCTTGTTATTCTTCTTTTTCAAAACTTTTCTTCTACTCTTGTTATTCTTTTTCAAAATTTTTCTTCTTTATTTAGACTTTCCCAAACCCTGTTTGGGAAAGACTCTTGTTATTGTTCTTTTTCAAAATTTTTCTTCTCTATTTTTAGGCTTTCCCAAACTTCATTTGGGAAAGACTATTGTTATTCTTAAATTTCAAAAAAATTTTCCTTGTTAGGCTTCCCCAAACTTTGTTTGGGAAGACTATTGTTATTCTTAAATTTCAAAAAAATTTTCCTTGTTATTTTTTTTTTTTTTTTTCTTCCCCCCTAATTTTGTCCGTGGCATAGCTCGAAAACTAGCTGAACAATTTCAACCAAATTTGGCACACTTATGTAGCACCATCGGAACTCGCAAAATCCCATTTGCCATATCTGTGAAAATGTGTATTTTCAAAATATTCTGCCAAAACTTTCAAAATTTTACCATTTTTGAAAGTTTCAAAACTGTTTACAGTTATTTAGCTCAAATTTTCCACACATTTAGAGCATAATATGATACACCACAATCAACACTCAAATCTTCCAATATTAACCCTGTTGGCCAAAAATGACATGAATATAGCTTTTTTCTTCAAAATTGACCAACTTCAAGGGCAAATTTCTCGAATTACAAGGTAGTTGTAACAATTATTTTGGTATGGCTAGATGCAACAATGATTGTGGAAGAAAGTTGCTGTTTACTTTTTAATCTCAGATTCAACTCTCAAGCACAATGAGGGCGAGAATAAGAGTACCATTTGAAAATGCCAAAATTAGCCATCTTTGGTTGCTTTTTCTATCATTTTGGAAAGGGTTAATTTCAAACACTTTACTGACTAGATTTCAGAAACACTAGTGTATACACACAAAGTAAACCCTGACGATCATCATTAATGTACAGAAAAATCGGGTTAAATAATTAATATGGCTGATAGTTTCATGTGTACACAAAACCGCCTTCTTTTTCACATTAATAAGTTGGGAAACCCCGTAATTTGGTCAACAAATTTCAATTTTCTAGTTAGGCTTTACCAAACTTTGTTTGGGAAAGACTATTGTTATTCTTAAATTTCAAAAAATTTTCCTTGTTATTTTTTTTCTTCCCCCCCCTAATTTTGTCTGTGGCATAGCTCGAAAACTAGCGGAACGATTTCAACCAAATTTGGCACACTTATGTAGTACCATGGGAACTTGCAAAATCCCATTTGCCATGTCTGTGAAAACGCGTATTTTCAAAATATTCTGCCGAAACCTTCAAAATTTCACCATTTTTCGAATGTCTCAAAATTGTTTACAGTTATGTAGCTCAAATTTTCCACACATTTAGAGCATAATATGATACACCACAATCAAAACTCAAATCTTTCAACATTAACCCCCATTGTCCAAAAATGACATGAATATAGAATTTTTCTTCAAAATTGACCAACTTCAAGGGCAAATTTCTCTAATTGCAAGGTTGTTGTAGCAATTATTTTGGTATGGATAGATGAAACAATGATTGCGGAAGAAAGTTACTGTTTACTTTTTAATCTCAGATTTAACCCTAAAGCACAATGAGGGCAAGAATAAGAATACTGTTTGAAAATGCCAAAATTAGCCATCTTTGGTTGCTTTTTCTATCATTTTGGAAAGGGTTAATTTCAAACACTTTTCATGTACATATTTACAATTGATTACTGAACATATTTGCTATTGTAAGTTTGGTTGTAAAGTTTAACCCTATCCCATTTTGGTTGCATAAAAGTAGGTACCGTCCAAAAAAAATCCAATTTTTTCAGAATTTGGTAAGTTTTGGTGACGATTTACTCCATTTTTAATTGATTGAGCTCTGAATGTTTTCTATAGCTGTATGCAGCAGTCAAAGGATGACAAATTTTGTTTTATACATTATTATTAAAAGTTTAACCCTTGGCAGATTTGAGACTTCCCATAAGGGTACTGTCGGAATAATTGTTATTTTCGCTAACTTTTACATGCAATTTCTCAGCACAGGAGCCATATTTTCTCAAAATGTTTTCCATGACAAGATAGGGCATTCATCCAAGAACAATTTTGCTGCTATATGTTTTATTCCAAGTTTTAACCCTCACCAGTTGTCAGGCCTTGAATTGGAGTACCCTCAACTTGTACATGTTCATTCAAATACCAAGATTCAAGATTAGTCCATGTCTCTTTTCAGACACCCAGTCTGTGATTGATGTTCACACATTAAGAGCATAATATGATACACTAAAATCACCACACGAATGTTGGGAGGAGAGGAGAAGCGTGGTAACAGGGAGGCAGTTGGGAGTTCAGGGGTAACCAAGGCCCTCCCGTCCGAGAACCGCAACAAATCAGCGGCTGGCCAAAGTGTTATTATTATTAAATATTTCAAAATTAACCCCTACTGGCCAAAATGATATGAATATATCATTCTATCTTCAAGAACTTCAAGGGCAAATTTCTCTTAATTGCGAGGTTGTTGTAACAATTATTTTTGTATGCATAGATGCAAAAATGCTTGCAGAAGAAACTTACTGTTTAGTTTTTAATCTCGACTTTAACCCTCAAGCAATTCCCCCCTAATTTTGTCTGTGGCATAGCTCGAAAACTAGCTGAACGATTTGAACCAAATTCGGCACACTTATGTAGCACCATGGGAATTCGCCAAATCCCATTTGCCACATGCCACAATATGCCCATTTTTTAGAAATTTTGCCAAAACCCTCGAAAATTAGCATTTTTGGTGTTTTCTTTAATACCTCGAAATCTGGCTAAAGTATTGTACTCATATTCAGGAAATATTTAATAAAGTATATCTCCCAGGAGATAGTTATCTCAGTATGTGCCTGAAAACGATAGTTTTCCCAAAATTCAGCCAAAACTTTAAAAAACTGAAATTTTTCAAATCTTTAGTGGATTTGAAAATCCATCATTTTGTCCACTAATATTCTTGACACTATCAAGGAAAGCTAAACTGATAAGAAGTTTTAAGCATGCCCCCCAAGGGTTTGGGGCCAGGGGCCTTAAGGTACTTTTTGAAATAAATGTTAATTTAATGCTAATATAATAAAATTAGCATCATTTAATTAAAGAATTACCTCGAGTAGCTCAGAGCGATTTAGCATAATGAATTTCAGGAGTTAGGCACAAAGAGCTTAAGAGCTAGGCTCTTCTAAAGAGCTCATTCTGCAAAATATCTTGAAAAATCAACTTTTTCTGAAATTTCTCAAATATTTTCAGTGTTGTTCAAATCAGAGGTTCCACAAATTTAGAGCACAATAGGATACACCAAAACTAGCACACAAATTTTTCAATGTTAACCCCTATCGGCCACAGCCGATGCCAATGCAGTGATTTTTACCTGCGTCGCCAGCGGTAGAGCAGGTCTAGTAACCGCTCGACTCCATCCGTCAGTCCATCCAAAACACTTCTTCCGTCAAAGTTTTCTTGGCTTCTATGAAAGAGAATGATTTTATATTTGGTCTGCTGCTTCATAATGATGAGTTGTATTGTGTATCTAATTTTCAGATATGCCGTGCAGCCACTTCCTGTTTGCCAATACTTTGAAGTCTGTTCATCTCTGTAATCAATTGCATGCAGCGACGCAGGTCCAGACCCGGTATTGGTCTTGGCTTGTTTGGTGAAATTGAATGCTTTTCAAACACTATTTTCCGTTAATTTGGGCATGGTGTGATGAAGAGTTGGGTATGGATAGATGCAGTAGCGATAGTGGAACAAAGTTACCAATAACGTTTTTCTGCGATATTTAACCCTCTAGCCTTCTGATAACTAGAATAAGAGTACTGTTTGAAAATACCCAAATTTGTTTATTTTATTCGTTATTTTGTGTCAAGTTGGTGAGGGTTAATCTGAAACACTTTGCTCCATGGTTTGCAGTAATGCCTACTGAACATATCTCCTGTTGTACGTTTTGCAGTTAGGCTTAACCTATAACTGCTTTGGCTGCTTAATTAATGGTACTATCATTCTGCAAGTACACATAGAACAAAATCAAAATTAACCCCTATTGGCCACAAATGATATGAATATAGCATTTTATCTTCAAGATTGACTAAAATCAAGGGCCAATTTGCTCTAACTGCAAGGCTGTTGTAACAGTTATTTTGGAATGGATAGATGCCAAAAAGATTTCAGAAGAAATTTACTGTTTACTTTTTACCCTCAGATTTAACCCTCATACACAATGAGGGCGAGAATAAAAGTACCGTTTAAAAATGCCAAAATTAATCAAGTATGGTTGCTCTTTTCTGTCATTTTGGAAAGGGTTAATTTCAAACTCTTTGCTTTGCCATATGCAGAGATGCGTAATGAACACATCCGCTGTTGTAAGTAACGCTTTGGGGTTTAGAAAAATTGATTTTTAGTGAATTTGGCAAATTTTGGCACTCATTTGGCCATTTGGCCAAAAGCAAAAACAAGAGGCCCCAGGGGGCCTATGGGTGCTCACCTGACATGGTAGCCTAAATATCAACCCAAGGAATTGATTTCAAACAAGTTGCATCTGCCCCACCTAAGAAAAGCTTATACCAAACATCCAAAGATTCTGACCAGTGGATCTAAAAAGAAAGATTTTTTAAGGAATATTCCTCATATTGAATTAAGTAATAATTCAGGTTCCCACAGGGAGCCCATATATGAACCCAGGGACTTCGTTTGAACAATCCTGAATCTTACCTCCAGTGGAATGCTGTATACCAAATATCAAAAAATTGAACTAAGTTATAATTCGGGCTCCCACAGTGAGCCCAAATATGAACCCAGGGACTTGGCTTGAACAAACTTGAATCTCACCCCCCTAAGGATGCAAGGATGCTGCATACCAAATATTAAAACATTCCGACCTCTGAATCTGAAGAAAAATATTTTTAAAGAAAGATTCCTCATATTGAACTAAGTTCTAATTCAGGCTTCCACAGAAGAAAATTCCTCATTTTGAACTAAGTTATAATTTGGGCTCCAACAGTGAGCCCAAATATGAACCCAGGGACTTAGCTTGAACAAACTTGAATCTCACCTCCTAAGCATGCTGCATACCAAATATCAAAAGATTCTGATTGGTAGATCTGAAGAAGATTTTTAAAGAAGATTCCTCATTCTGCACTAATTTAAACATTTGAGCTCCCATAAGGAGCCCAAATATGGATCTAGGGATTTGATTTCAATAAAACCTGTGAAACAATCTTCCAAAGATGTTATATGTGAAATTTGAAAGCTTTTGGAGCAGTTGTTTGGGAGAAAAGTAGTCTTAAATGTTTTTCCCATTACTACCCACAGTGTTAAAAAATGCTGACTCTGCACTTTTTAAAAGTCCCGAAAAAGTACCCCATGATAAAACTGATGGCAATTTTTTTTTACCATTCCATTCTGTTGGTCCTAAGGAAGCTGCACACCAAATAAGAATTCTCAGTGCTGTGTAGTTTTGGAGATATGGGAGTTTTAATTTTTTTTCTATTTTTAGCTCCTGTGGTTCCCATGGGGTGACGGGAGAAAAGATCTGGGCACAAATTAAGTACTTATGACCCAATAAACCCTCATATCAAATTTGGTTCAAATCTGCCTCTCGGTTTGGAAAATAGAAATTTTGGGCAGGGCGAAAATTCTTGCCCCTCCCATAAAGAAGGCAGATATAGCTCTTCGAACTTCTCTTGAACAAATCTGAGTCTACACCTCAAAAGGAAGCTGCACACCAAATATCAAGTCTCTGCTACTGCTGGTTCATGAGAAGATTTTTTAAGATTTTAGCACACTTTTTGGGTGTGGCCCTACCGAGGGGCGTGGCAACTTGATTTGAACAAAATCAAATTGCGATGTCAATACAAACTATTATCTCAAATATCAATTAAATTGGTTCAGTGGGAGGAGAAGACGTAAACACCATGTTCACGGACGACGACGGACGGTGAGTGATCAATATAGCTCTCCTGACTGAAAGTCAGGTGAGCTAATGAAAGATCTTATTGTGCTTTCCATAACTGCATTCAAAAATCATTGGGAACAAATTTTGTGTTATATGTTTTTGTGTCCAACTTTATCCAGTACCAGTTCGGGGGCATTGTGGTGTTGCAGTAACCAGTTCTCGTCAGATCACCAAAGTTAAGCAACGTCAAACCTGGTTATTCCTTGGATGGGTGACCGTCTGAACAAACGATTCGGACTCCCGCTTTGTGTCCTTGGGCAAGGCACTTCACCCTGATTGTCCACATGGGGGCCTGATGATGCCGTGTACTAAGGCATACTGCACATCGATGGTGCGCATGTCTTCAACCAATCTAACCCAGCCTGTGCTACAGTGCTGAGTCACTATGTTGGGGAGCTGGCAGCTGCTCGTCATTGCTCGGTGGTTCTCTCTGGGTACTCCGGCTTCCTCCACCCGTAATACTGTCACCGACATGATATGACCTTGGCTGTTAATGTGTCGTTGAACCTTAATAAATAAATAAATAAATAAATAAATAAATCCAGTACCAGTTTTGCTCGTACAAATATGAGTACCGTCAGACAAAATTCATTTTCCGATTAATTTTGATCTTTTCTGTACTCACCTTCCCTGAGTAAGATTGGTAAATTTTTTCAGTCTCAGATTTAATCCTAAAGCACAATGAGAGCGAGAATAAGAGTACCATTTGGAAATACCCAAATTATCCAACTTTGGTTACTCTCTACTATCATTTTGGAATGGGTTAATTTGAAACACTTCGCTTTGCTATATGCAGAGATGTTTAATCAATAAAACCGGTTTTAGTTATGCTCTGAGACTTAATGAACCATGTGCTTTGGCCACTTAAAAATAGGACTGTCTGCAAAAAAATGACTTTGAGTGAATTTTGCCAATTTCTGTACTCACTTGTCCAAAAACAAAAAGGAAAGAGCTATTTGTGCTTTCCATAACTGCATTTAAAAATCAATGGGGAACAAATTTTGTGTTATATGTTTTGGTGTTCCATGTTATCCAACACCACTTTGGCCATACAAATATGAGTACTGCCAGGAAAGGGAGCACAGTGGCTCAGTGGTAGACTGTTTGACTTCTATGATAGAGGTCCCGAGTTTGATCCCTGTCTGGGACGACCCACGTAATGTACTTGGGCAAGGCACTTTATCCCGATTTCCAACATGGATGCCATGTACTAAGGCGTACTGCATGTCGATGGTGCACATGTTTTCAACCGCTGGTACCCTGCTTGTTCGGAGCTTGGACATAGTTAGAATGTTGAGCTGACAGTTGCTCATCGATGCTTGGTGGTTCTCTCTGGGTCCTCCTACTTTCTCCACCCGTAAAACTGTCACGGTCACGATTAGCCATTGTGGATAAGTATGTGATCGTAAACACTAATAAATAAATACCATCAGGGAAACCCTCTGTAAAATCCTTCTGTCAATAAATAGCAAAGTAGTAATGTAATGCAAGAAATATTAACAAGCTGTTCAACATCCCTTTAATCAACTCATTTTGACTTGAACTGTACCTCTCACTGTGTATACTAGCTCTCTAGATGGTTTAAACCATATCAAATAAACATCTAATTTGTGTGTGACAGTAACTCATATTACATGTATTTCATTGTATCTGAAACAGATATGTTGGAAAAATTGTGAAATCATGGAGTGGGAAGCTTACCCTCGTTTGTTGATAAATCCCACGCATTCACCAACAGACAGAATGATAGAGAATAAATTAATTATTGATATTTAAGGTCACTTTCAGCATCTAAATCTATATCATGACCATAATATAGGTATTTATTCAATGGGAGGGGGGGGGGGGGGTGCTGAACCCTTTTAGCCCGAAAAAGTTGAATCTCAGGAGGAGATGCCAAATGTGGGTATGGGAAGGGGGGGTCTCCTTTTTTTTTTTAAATTGGATGGCCTGAGAACAATTTTGAGGCTCCCAAAGCATGTATTCAAGACATTTTCGGGAGTTTATATGACTTAATTTTAGCAGAAATAGTCTTAATATACTACTCAAAGTTTGTTAAGCACCACATATTTGATACATCATTGTGAAATTTTCTTGTGACACATTAGCGATATTTTTGGTGGATATGATTGAGGAATGTATTGAGATGGTCCCCAGTGTTTACATTAGCTCTCTTGACAGGCAGACTTTTCGTGACAGTTATGGAAAGCATGTACCCCTTGATTTCCATGATGTTTTTGTGTACTGTCTACATGTACATGAGATGTGTAGGGTATTTAGTCTTCATTTCAACACAAACCCTTGTGATTTAATGATTGAATATGGCGAATGCAAATGTAAGAAGACATTTGTCTGAAGCAGAAATGTGGTGGGCTGTAGGGATGGTGGAACAAGGGGCTACCCATCGTCAGGTTAGTGAAGCCCTTGGTGTGCACCATACGGTGATCACCAGAGCTTGGGCAAGATTTCAGCAGTATGGCACACCAGTCAGACCACATGATTGTGGCAGAGTCATCGCAACATCTGCAGCTGAAGACCGGTTTTTGGTCATTCAGGCCCGTCGGAACCAATTTGACACAGCAACCCAGCTTCTCAGTGACCTCCAGAATGCATCCGGGGTAAATGTTTCGACGCAGACTAACCGGGGAAGATTTCACGAAGGTGGTCACCGATTGGGAAGACCATGTATTCGCATTCAGCTGTCCCAGAACCACCGCCAGGCACGATATGAATGGGTCATGGATCATGTTGGATGGACCAGAGAAGATTGACGACCTGTCCTTTTTACAGTTGAGTCAAGGTACTGCCAAGACAACACAGATAGGCATTATAGGGTGTGGAGAAGACCAGGAGAGCGATTCCATGCAGCCAACATTGCTGAGCATGACCGCTATGGGGGAGGGTCAATAATGGTCTGTGGCGGCATCAGCTGGGATGGACGTACAGAGCTCTGTGTCCTTGACCGTGGTACATTGACTGCACAGCGGTATATTGATGAGATCCTGGATGCCCACGTCAGATTGTATGCAGGTGCAGTGGGTGATAGATTCATTCTGATGGACGATAATGCCCGTCCTTGTGTTGGCCATGCTGTCCGGGAGTACCGACAGAGGGAGGGGATTGAGCATATGGACTGGCCAGCAAGATCCCCTGACCTCAATCCAATCGAACATGTCTGGAATGGGTTGCAGCTTGCAATTTCAGTCAGTCCAGTCCAACCAAGAAGTGTCCAGGAGCTTGGTGCCATGCTGGTCCAAGAATGGAACAACATCCCACAAAGGACCATCTGGAATCTGATTGGGAGCATGAGAAGGCATTGTCAAGCTGTAATTAACAATAATGGGTCTCATACTCAATATTGAACCCATATCAGTTCGCTCCGTCAACTTTTTGGCAAATCTTAAAAATTTCCTCTTTAACCAATAATATCCATTTTCCATGGTCATCATATTCAAAAGCTAAAAAATAATGTCAAACACAAACAAAATCTCGATTTCTGTGCTTAAATCATAAAAGATATAATTAAATATAAAATATACACTTTTCATAACAATATTTCTACTACAACATAAAACAGGTAGTTGGATATACTTGGTGCTAAGCAAACTTTGAGTAGTATACATCAGAATCCATTAAATTTTGTATCCCAGATACCCCATTGAAATTGATATATTTAGGCTTTCCCAAACCCAGTTTGGGAAAGACTCTTGTTATTCTTCTTTTTCAAAATTTTTCTTTTCTATTTTATTTTTTGTAGGCTTTCCCAAACCCAGTTTGGGAAAGACTATTGTTATTCTTCTTTTTCAAAATTTTTCTTCCCTATTTTTTTTGTTTTTGTTTTTTTTTTTTTAATTTGTTAGGCTTTCCCAAACCCAGTTTGGGAAAGACTATTGTTATTCTTCTTTTTCAAAATTTTTCTTCTCTATTTTTCTTTTTTTTTTCCTCCCTGAATTTTGTCTGTTGAACTGCTCGAAAACAAGCTGTACATTTTGACCAAATTTGGCACACTTATGTAATGTCATAAAATCTAGTGAAATGTGGTATTGTCATATCTGTGAAAACGCGTGTTTTCAAAATATTCTACCAAAACCTTCAAAATTTCACCATTTTTCGAAAGTCTCAAAATTGTTTACAGTTATTTAGCTCAAATTTTCCACACATTTAGAGCATAATATTATACACCACAATTACCACTCAGATCTTTCAACTTTAACCCCCACTGGCCAAAAATGACATGAATATAGAATTTTTCTTCAAAATTGACCAACTTCAAGGGCAAATTTCTCTAATAACATGGTTGTTGTAACAATTATTTTGGTTTGGATAGATGCAACAATGAATGCGGAAGAAAGTTACTGTTTCCTTTTTAATCTCAGATTTAACCCTCAAGCACAATGAGGGTGAGAATAAGAATACCGTTTGAAAATGCCAAAATTAGCCAACTTTGGTTGCTTTTTCCATCATTTTGGAAAAGGGTCAATTTCAAACACTTTTCGTATACGTGTTCACAATTGACTACTGAGCATATTTGCTGTTGTAAGTTTGGTTGTAAAGTTTAACCCTATCCCATTCTGGTTGCATAAAAGTAGGTACCGTCCAAAAAAACTCCAATTTTTTCAGAATTTGGTAAGTTTAGGTGACGATTTACTCCATTTTTTAATTGCTTGAGCTCTGAATGTTTTCTATAGCTGCTTGCAGCAGTCCAAGTAAGACAAATTTTGTTCTATATGTTATTATTAAAAGTTTAATCCTTGGCAGATTTGAGACTTCCCATAAGGGTACTGTCGGCATATTTGTTATTTTCGCCAGCTTCAAGAGCAAATTTTTCTAATTAAAAGGTAGTTGTAATAATTATTTTGGTATGGCTAGATGCAACAATGATTGTGGAAGAAAGTTACTGTTTACTTCTTAATCTCAGATTTAACCCTCTAGCACAATGAGGGCGAGAATAAGAGTACTGTTTGAAAATGCCAAAATTAGCCATTTTTGGTTGCCTTTTCTATCATTTTGGAAAGGGTCAATTTCAAACACTTTTCATTTACATATTCACAATTGACTATCAAGCATATTTGCTGTTGTTAGTTTGGTTGTAAAGTTTAACCCTATCCCATTCTGGTTGCATAAAAGTAGGTACCGTCCCAAAATTTTCCAATTTTTTCTGAATTTGGTAAATTTAGGTGGCGATTTACTCCATTTTTAATTGCTTGAGCTCTGAATGTTTTCTATAGCTACTTGCAGCAGTCAAAGTATGACAAATTTTGTTCTATATGTTATTATTAAAAGTTTAACCCTTGGCAGATTTGAGACTTCCAATAAGGGTACTGTCAGAATAATTGTTATTTTTGCCAATGTTTATATGCACTTTCTCAGCACTGGAGCCATATTGTCTCAAAACCTTTTCCATGAGAGGATTGGGCCTTCATCCAAGAACAATTTTGCTGTTATATATTTTATTCAAAGTTTTAACCTTCACCCAGTTTTCGGGCCTTGAATTTGAGTGCCCTAAAATTCTTCATAAAATTGGCTAATTTGGAGCTCACTTTTCTTCCATTTTCGAAAGGAATATCGAAAAATGATTTACATGTTCGTATTTACAATGCCTGCCGAGCATATTTGCTGTTGTAAGTTTGGTTGTAAAGTTTAACCCTATGCTCGTTCTGTTTGATTAAAGATAGGTGCAGTCCAAAAAAACTATCATTTTTCAGAATTTGGTAAGTTTAAGTGACGATTTACTCCATTCCTAATTGATTGAGCGCTGAACATTTTCTGTGGCTGTATGCAGCAGTCATAGTATGACAACTTTTGTTTTATATGTCATTATTAGAAGTTTAACCATTGGCAGATTCAAGACTGCCCATATGGGTATGGTCGGAATAATTTTAATTTTCATAAAATCACTGAATATTGATAAGCGTGCAGTGGTAGTTTGGAATAGAATATCCGAAAATGCTTTCAAAATTCGGATTCACAGTTCAATTCCAAGAATATTTTCTGTTATAAGGTTGCTGTAAAGTTTAACGCAATCCATGTCTCAGATCCATAATGGTAGATGCCGTCGAAAAAAACTAATTTTTTCAGAATTTCGTAGGTTTAAGTGACAATTTACTCCATTCCTAATTCATTGAGCGCTGAATGTTTTCTATGCCTGCATGCAGCAAGCATAGCATGACAACTTCTGTTTTATACGTCATTATCAAAAGTTTAACCCTTGGCATATTTAGGAGTTCCCATGTGGGTATAGTCGGAATAATTGTTATTTTCATAAAATCAATCCCTGTATATGTTGGTAACTGTGCAGTGGCCTTTCAGTGGTGCAACATGAAGCCGCAGATAGTTAAGGTTGAAAAGTTCATCAAATAGACAAATAATACCTAACTCAGCCGGTGGCAGGTAAATAATGAATGGAAAAGTCGTTGAGTTGAGAATAAAGTAGGGACGAATCGTGCCCTCGGTTTCTACCTGATCCACGGTATTTCCACGCGGTCTCGGCACTTGACAAAGATACTAAACTGTCGGGCAGGGACAGTAGGAAACATTCTGAGAATTTCAAGTTGCTGCCTTGCATGATCGGGACATAATTGGAATATATCCAACATTGTATCTGTCGGATATATTCCAATTATGTCCTGATCACTTCACCCCGACTGTCTGCATGGGGGCACCATGGCGCTGCGTACTAAGGCATACTGCACGTCGATGGTGCGCATGTCTTCAACCAATCTAACCCTGCCTGTGCTACAGTGTGGAGGCACTATGTTGGGGAGCTGGCAGTTGCTCGTCATTGCTCGGTGGTTCTCTCTGGGTATGTCGGCTTCCTCCATCCATACAGCTGTCACCGACATAATATGACCTTGGCTGTTAATGTGTCGTTAAAACCTAATAAATAAATAAATAAATCCAGTACCAGTTTTGCTCGTACAAATATTAGTACCGTCAGACAAAATTCATTTTCTGATTAATTTCATACTTTTCTGAACTCACCTTCCCTGAGTAAGATTGGTATACCTTTTCAATCTCAGATTTAACCCTCAAGCACAATGAGAGTGAGAATAAGTGTACCATTTGGAAATACCCAAATTATCCAACTTTGGTTACTCTCTACTAATCATTTTGGAATGGGTTAATTTGAGACACTTTGCTTTGCTATATGCAGAGATGTTTAATCAATAAATCTGGCTTTAGTTATGTTCTGGGACTTAATGAAACATGTGCGTTGGCCATTTAAAAATAGCACTGTCTGCAAAAAATGACTTTTAGTGAATACTCACTTGTCCAAAAACAAAAAGGAAAGAGCTCTTTGAGCTTTTCATAACTGCTTTCAAAAATCAATAGGGAACAAATTTTGTGTTATATGTTTTGGTGTTCCGTGTTATCCAACACCAGTTTGGCCATACAAATATGAATACCGCCAGGAAAGAAAGCACATTTTCTCAGTGGTAGACGGTAGACTGTTTGACTTCTATGATAGAGGTCCCGAGTTTGATCCCTATCTGGGACGACCCACGTAATGTCCTTGGGCAAGGCACTTTATCCCGGTTGCCAACATGGGGGCACGATGATGCCATGTACTAAGGCGTTCTGCATGTCAATGGTGCACATGTCTTCAACCGCTGGTACCCTGCTTCAGCGGAGCTTGAACATAATTAGAATGTTGAGCTGACAGTTGCTCATCGATGCTCAGTGGTTCTCTCTGGGTCCTCCGACTTCCCCCACCCGTAAAACTGTCATGGTCACGTTTAGCCATTGTGGATAAGTATGTGACCGTATACACCAATAAATAAATACCGTCAGGGAAACCCTCTGTGAAATCCTTCTGTCAATAAATAGCAAAGTAGTAATGTAATGCAAGAAATATTAACAAGCTGTTCAACATCCCTTTAATCAACTCATTTTGACTTGAACTGTACCCATCACTGTGTATACTAGCTCTCTAGATGCTTTAAACCATAGCAAATAAACAACTAATTTGTACTGTGACAGTAACTCATATTACATGTATTTCATTGTATCTGAAACAGATATGTTGGAAAAATTGTGAAATCATGGAGTAGGAAGCTTACCCTCGTTTGTTGACAAATCCCACACATTCACAAACAGACAAAATGATAGAGAATCAATTAATTATTGATATTTAAGGTCACTTTCAGCATCTAGAGCTATATCATGACCATAATATAGGTATTTATTCAAGTCCAGGTATTCATTGCATAGGCGTACAGAGCTTTTTTTCAGGGGTGGGGGGGGGGGGGGATGAACCCTTTTAGCCCCAAAAAGTTGAATCTCAGGAGGAAATGCCAAATGTGGGTATGGGAGGGAGGGGGGGGGCGTCTCCCTTCCATTGAGTACCTGGAGAGAACCACCGAGCAATGGCAAGCAACTCAGACTCCCCAACATACTAACTCCACAAAAGCAGGGTTAGCATTGATTGAAAACAAGTGCACTATCAAAGTACCCTTAGTACACATCGCCATCATGCCCCCCCCCCCCCCCCTCCCCACGTGGGAAATTAAATTGGGATGAAGTGTCTTGCTCAAGGACACAATGTGGTTGCCACAGGCAGGATTCAAACTGAGGACTTCTTGGATTGCAACAATCATCTCTACCTTCTGAGCCACCGTGCCCCCGTAATATGCAGTAATAGAGCTCTTTATGTGTACTTGTGTGATTATAAATGAATAAAATTAACGTGGATACGGTTCCACTGAATCAACTTGTACAGTATAATGGTCAGTTTACTTGCAACTTCTAAGTGATGAGATAGGAAAACAATATTTTGTGTGGAAAATCAAAATGTTTTGTGGTCATTTCTGGCAACTAAATTGTCCGAAATATTCTGGCATATTGGCCAAAAAATTGGCTCCTTCCTGACTCAGGGGTGTGTTGGGGCACAGTCCTTCATGAAACCTCGGCCCGTACGCCCATGATTCATACGTACTAATTTTTTCCAAAGCACAAAGGACATCGCTTGTTTTGCTTTCTATGAAAATATTCTGTAATTATTGAAGAGCAAATTTTGTGTTAAATGTTTTGGTGTCCTGCTGTATCTCAAATATCTGTTTTGGCTGCATAAAAACTAGTAGCATCACAAAAACTTTGATTTCCACTAAATTTTCTGTTTTCAAAACTGATCGATAGTTTTGTGTACAATACAGTTTGCCTTTTCACATAAAAA
The DNA here is from genome assembly GCA_031216915.1 of Pictodentalium vernedei. Lineage (NCBI taxonomy): Eukaryota > Metazoa > Mollusca > Scaphopoda > Dentaliida > Dentaliidae > Pictodentalium > Pictodentalium vernedei. The sequence goes on along the minus strand of CM062297.1, from coordinate 592,497,522 downwards.
AGTTGGGAAAGCCTGTAATTTGTCCAACAAATTACAATTCTCTATTTTTTTTTTAGTTTTTTTAGGTTTTCTTGTTATTCTTCTTTTTCAAAATTTTTCTTCTCTATTTTTGGCTCAACTTTGACGAAGTCAAATTTGAGCTATTGTCATGGCCCGTCGTCCGTCTGTCTGTCCGTCCGTCTGTACGTCTGTCCGTACATCAACAATTGGCTATGGCTCGGGCTAGAGGTCATATTTATGAACCGATCTTTACGAAACTTCTTGTGTACCTTTGTTATGACCCTGGGACGGGAACGAGTGTTTTTAGGTGTGGTCCGAAATTCAAGATGGCTGCCAGTGGCCATTTTGTACCGATGATGCAAAAATCAGTTTTTTGTACAGAACTTCTGAATGAAAGTTCTGATTTGAATAAAGTTTTGTATAAATGTTTAGTACCATGGGATACATCACATATAATACGGGTTTTTTTCTCGTGTGTAAATTATGCAAATTGGACTGACTTTGATTTATTTAGTGTTACTTTCAGAGCTGTAAGTGCCAAGCTGCTATGGCTCGGGCTAGAGGCCGTACTTATGAACCGATCTTTACGAAACTTCTTGGGTACCTTTGTTATGACAGTGGGACGAGAACGAGTGTTTTGGGGTTTGGTCCGAAATTCAAGATGGCTGCCAGCCGCCATTTTGTACCGCTGATGCAGAAATCTGTTTTTTGTACAGAACTTCCATATGAAAGCTATGATTTGAATAATTTTTTGTATGAATGTTTAGTACCATGGGATACATCACATATAATACAGGTTTTTTTCTCGTGTGTAAATTATGCAAATTAGACTAACTTTGATGTTTTTTGGTGTTACTTTCAGCACGGTAAGTGCAAATGCCAATACGGCTCGGGCTAGAGGCCGTATTTATGAACCGATCTTTACGAAATTCCCTGGGTACCTTTGTTATCACCGTGGGACGAGAACGAGGGTTTTTGGGTCCGGTCCAAAATTCAAGATGGCCGATGGCAGCCATTTTGTACAAAATTTGGTGCAATCAGATTTTTGCACAGAACTTCCATATGAAAGCGCTGATTTGAATAATTTTTTGTGTGAATGTTTAGTACCATGGGATACATCACATATAATACGGGGTTTTTTCTCGTGCAGAAATTATGCAAATTAGATGAACTTTGATTTTTTTCAGTGCAGCTTACACACAGTAAGTACACATGTCAATACGGCTCGGGCTAGAGTCTGTATTTATGAACCGATCTTCACAAAACGTCTTGGGTACCTTTGTTATCACCTTGGGACGAGAACGAGTGTTTCTGGGTGCGGTCCAAAATTCAAGATGGCTGCCAGTGGCCATTTTGTACCGAAATTAGGTCTAATCAGTTTTTTGTACACAACTTCTATATACGACTCAGGCTAGAGGCCGTATTTATGAACCGATCTTTACGAAACTTCTTGGGTACCTTTGTTATCACCGTGGGATGAGAACGAGTGTTTTTGGGTGTGGTCCAAAATTCAAGATGGCCACCAGCAGCCATTTTGTACCAAAATTAGTGCAATCAGTCGTTTGTGCAGAACTTCTGTATGAAAGTTTTGATTTGAATATATTTTTGTATGAATGTTTAGTAACATGGAATACATCACATATAGTACGGGTTTTTTCTCGTGCAGAAATTATGCAAATTAGATGAACTTTGATTTATTCAGTGCTACTTATACACTGTAAGTGCACATGTCAATACGGCTCGGGCTAGAGGCTGTATTTATGAACTGATCTTCACAAAACTTCTTGGGTACCTTTGTTATCTCCTTGGGACAAGAACAAGTGTTTCTGGGTGCAGTCCAGAATTCAAGATGGCTGCCAGTGGCCATTTTGTACCGAAATTAGGTCCAATCAGTTTTTTGTCACAACTTCTACACAGCTCATATTTGTGAACTATCTTCACGAAACTTCTTGGGTACCTTTGTTTTCACCTTGGGACAGGAATGAGTGTGTTTTGGGGTGCCTTTGTTATCACTGTGCTATGAGAACAAATATTTTGGGGTTCAGTCAGACCCACTCTGGGACTCAAAGATTTTTTTCTAGTTGAGCATCTGACTGTCACCCACCTTTACAATACTTTACCTATACATTTGTTACAGGCAACGGTCAGTATTTATGTACAGACCGTTACAATACTTTATATGTACCTTTGTTATCAGGTCATTACCTAGATGTTTGTCATTGCTGTGTCATATACTCTACATGTACATGTCTTTGTCTTGACAAGTTGAGCTACAGTGTCATTGACACTTTCATTTTTTTCTTTTTTTTTTTTTTTCCTCTGTAAATTTTGTCTGTTGAACTGCTCAAAAACAAGCTGTTCGATTTTAACCAAATTTGGCATACTTATGTAATGTCATAAAATCTAGTTAAATGCGGTATCGACATGTCTGTGAAAACGCGTATTTTCAAAATATTCTGCCAAAACCGTCAAAATTTCAACATTTTTCGAAAGTCTCAAAATTGTTTACAGTTATTTAGCTCAAATTTTCCACACATTTAGAGCATAATTTGATACACCACAATCACCACTCAAATCTTTCAACATTAACCCCCATTGGCCAAAAATGACATGAATATAGCTTTTTTCTTCAAAATTGACCAACTTTAAAGGCAAATTTCTCTAATTACAAGGTTGTTGTAACAATTATTTTGGTATGTATAGATGCAACAATGATTGTGAAAGAAAGTTACTGTTTACTTTTTAATCTCAGATTTAACTTTCAAGCACAATGAGGGCGAGAATAAGAGTACCATTTGAAAATGCCAAAATTAGCCAACTGTGGTTTCTTTTTCTGTCATTTTGGAAAGGGTTAATTTCAAACACTGTTCATGAACGTATTCACAGTTGATTACCGAGCATATTTGCTGTGGTAAGTTTGGTTGTAAGGTTTAACCCTATCCCATTCTGGGTGCATAAAAGTAGGTACCTTCCAAAAAAACTCCCATTTTTTCAGAATTTGGTAAGTGTATGTGATGATTTACTCCATTTTTAATTACTTGAGCTCTGAATGTTTTCTATAGCTGTATGCAGCAGTCAAAGTATGACAAATTTTGTTTTATATGTTATTATTAAAAAGTTTAACCCTTGCAGATATGAGACTTCCCATAAGGGCACTGTCGGAATAATTGTTATTTTCGCCAACTTTTACATACAATTTCTCAGTACTGGAGCCATATTTTCTCAAAACGGTTCCTGAGGGAAGATAAGGCATTTATCCAAGAACTATTTTGCAGTTATATGCTTTATTCCAAGTTTTAACCCTCACCCAGTTGTCGGGCCTTGACTTGGAGTACCCTCAACTATTTTGCAGTTATATGCTTTATTCCAAGTTTTAACCCTCACTCAGTTGTCGGGCCTTGACTTGGAGTACCCTCAACAAATACCAAGATTCAAGATTCCTCCATACCAAGATTCAAGATTCCTCCATGTCTCTTATCAGACACTCAATCTGTGATTGGTGTCCACACACTTAGAGCATAATATGATACTCTAAAATCACACACAAATATTTAAAAATTAACCCCAATTGGGCACATATGATATGAATATAGCATTTTATCTTTGAGATTGACTAACTTCAAGCACAAATTCTCAAATTGCAAGGTTGTTGTAACAATTATTTTTATATGCATAGATGCAGCAATGCTTGCAGAAGAACGTTACTGTTTAGTTTTTAATTTCATCTTTAACCCTCAAGCACAATGAGGGTAAGAGTTCCATTCAAAAATGCTAAAATTAGCCAACTTTGGTTGCATTTTCCTGTCATTTTGGAAGGGTTAATTTTAAACGCTTTGTTTTGCTATAGGTAGAGATCCTTAATGAACAAATCCACTGTTGTAAGTTATGCTTTGGGGCTTAAGCCAACATATGCTTTGGTGACATAAAGAATAGTATTGTCCGACAAAAATTGATTTTCGGTGAATTTTGCGAACATATGTACTCATTTCCTCTAATTGCAAGGTTGTTGTAGCAATTATTGTGGTATGGATAGATGCAACAATGATTGCAGAAGAAAGTTACTGTTTACTTTTTTAATCTCAAGATTTAACACCCAAGCACAATGAGGGTTAGAATAAGAGTACCGTTATAGAATGCCAAAATTACCCAAGTTTGGATGCTTTTTAGGCTTTCCCAAACCCCGTTTGGGAAAGACTCTTGTTATTCTTCTTTTTCAAAATTTTTCTTCTCTATTTTTTTTTTTTTTCTTCCTCCTTGAATTTTGTCTGTTGAACTCCTCAAAAACAAGCTGTACGATTTTGACCAAATTTGGCATACTTATGTAATGACATAAAATCTAGTGAAATGCGGTATTGTCATATCTGTGAAAACGCATATTTTCAAAACATTCTGCCAAAACCGTCAAAATTTCACCACTTTTCAAATGTCTCAAAATTGTTTACAGTTATTTAGCTCAAATTTTCCACACATTTAGAGCATTATATACTACACCACGAACACCACTCCAATCTTTCAACTTTAACCCCCATTTGCCAAAAATGACATGAATATAGATTTTTTCTTCAAAATTGACCAACTTTAAGAGCAAATTTCTCTAATTACAAGGTTGTTGTAACAATTATTTTGGTATAGATAGATGCAACAATGATTGTGCAAGAAAGTTACTGTTTACTTTTTAATCTCAGATTTAACCCTCAAACACAATGAGTGCAAGAATAAGCGTACCATTTGAAAATTCCAAAATTAGCCAACTTTGGTTGCTTTTTCTATCATTTTGGAAAGGGTTAATTTCAAACAAAGACTTCCCATAAGGGTACTGTCGGAATAATTGTGATTTTCACCAACATTTACATGCAATTTTTCAGCACTAGAGCCATATTGTCTCAAAACCTTTCACATGAGAAGATAGAGCATTCATCCAAGAACAATTTTGCTGAAATATGTTTTATTCCAAGTTTTAACCCTCACCCAGTTGTCAGGCCTTGAATTGGAGTACCCTCAACTTGTACATGTTCATTCAAATACCAAAATTCAAGATTAGTCCATGTCTCTTTTCAGACACTCATTCTGTCATTGATGTTCACACATTTATGGCATAATATGACACACTAAAATCACCACACAAATATTTCAAAATTAACTCCTATTGGCCACAAATGATATGAATATATCATTTTATCTTCAAGATTTACTAACTTCAAGGGCAAATTTCTCATAATTGCGAGGTTGTTGTAACAATTATTTTTGTATGCATAGATGTAACAATGCTTGCAGAAGAATGTTACTGTTTAGTTTTTAATCTCATCTTTAACCCTCAAGCAAATGAGATAAGAGTACCATCTGAGAATACCAAAATTAGCTAACTGTGGTTGCATCTTCCTGCCATTTTTGAAAGGGCTAATTCTAAACACTTTGTTTTGCTATAGGTAGAGATGCCTAATGAACAAATCCTCTGCTGTAAGTTATGCTTTGAGGCTTAACACAACATAAGCTTTGGCCATGTGAAGAATAGTACTGTTAGAAAAAAAATTGATTTTCAGTGAATTTTGCAAACATCTGTACTCATTTCCTCTAATTGCAAGGTTGTAGAAGAAAGTTACTGTTTACTTTTTAATCTCAAGATTTAACCCCCAAGAAAAATGAAGGCGTGAATAAGAGAACCGTGAGAGAATGTCAAAATTAACCAACTTTGGATGCTTTTTGTCTATCATTTTGGAAATGGTTAATTTCAAACACTTTGCTTTGCAAAATGTATTCTGCATTTTCACTTTGGAAAGTTGGGAAAGCCCATAATTTGTCCAACAAATTACAATTCTCTAGTTGTATATCATTTTGGAAATGGTTAATTTCAAACACTTTGCTTTGCTATATGTGGTCTGCATTTTCACATTGGAAAGTTGGAAAAGCCCGTAATTGGTTGAACAAATTACAATTCTCTAGTTTTCTTTTTTTTAGGCTTTCCCAAACTTTGTTTGGGAAAGATTATTGTTTTTCTTAAATTTCAAAAAAATTTTCCTTCTTATTTTTTATGCTTTCCCAAACCCAGTTTGGGAAAGACTCTTGTTATTCTTCTTTTTCAAAATTTTTCTTCTCTATTTTTATTATTTTTTTTTTAATTTTCTTTTTCCTCCCTGAATTTTGTCTGTTGAACTGCTCGAAAACAGGCAGTATGATTTTGACCAAAATTGGCACACTTATGTAATGTCATAAAATCTAGTGAAGTGCGGTATCCTCATATCTGTGAAAATTTGTATTTTCAAAATATTCTGCCAAAACCTTCAAAATTTCACCATTTTTCGAATGTCTCAAAATTGTTTACAGTTATTTAGCTCAAATTTTCCACACATTTAGAGCATAATATGATACACCACAATCACCACTCAAATCTTTCAACATTAACCCCACTGGCCAAAAATGACATGAATATACATTTTTTCTTCAAAATTGACCAACTTCAAGGGCAAATTTCTCTAACAACAAGGTTGTTGTAACAATTATTTTGGTTTGGATAGATGCAACAATGATTGCAGAAGAAAGTTACTGTTTACTTTTTAATTGCAGTTTTAACCCTCAAGCACAATGAGGGTGAGGATAAGAGTACCATTTGAAAGTGCTACAATTAGCCAACTTTGGTTGCTTTTTCTATCATTTTGGAAAGGGTTAATTTTAAACACTTTTCATGTACGTATTCACATTTGACTACCGAGTATATTTGCTGTTATAAGTTTGGTTGTAAAGTTTAACCCTATCCCATTTTGGTTGCATAAAAGTAGGTACCGTCCACAAAAACTCCAATTTTTTTCAAAATTTGGTAAGTTTAGGTGACGATTTACTCCATTTTTAATTGATTGAGCTCTGAGTGTTTTCTGTAGCTGCATGCAGCAGTCAAAGTATGACAAATTTTGTTATTATTAAAAGTTTAACCCTTGGCAGATTTGAGACTTCCCATAAGGGTACTGTCGGAATAATTGTTATTTTTGCCAATGTTTACATGCACTTTCTCAGCACTGGAGCCTTATTGTCTCGAAAGCTTTTCCATGAGAGGATTGGGCCTTCATCCAAGAACAATTTTGCTGATATATATTTTATTCAAAGTTTTAACCTTCACCCAGTTTTCGGGCCTTGAATTTGAGTGCCCTAAAATTCTTCATAAAATTGGCTAATTTGGAGCTCACTTTTCTTCCATTTTCGAAAGGAATATTGAAAAATGATTTACATGTTCGTATCTACAATTGCCTACCGAGCATATTTGCTGTTGTAAGTTTAGTTGTAAAGTTTAACCCTATGCTCGTTCTGTTTGCATAAAGATAGGTGCAGTCCAAAAAAACTATCGTTTTTCAGAATTTGGTAAGTTTAAGTGACGATTTACTACATTCCTAATTGATTGAGTGCTGAACGTTTTCTTTGGCTTATGCAGCAGTCATAGTATGACAACTTTTGTTTTATATGTCATTAAAAGTTTAACCGTTGGCAGATTTGAGACTGCCCATACAGTACGGTCGGAATAATTGATATTTTCATAAAATCACTGAATATTGATAAGCGTGCAGTGGTAGTTTGGAATAGAATATCTGAAAATGCTTTCGAAATTCAGATTCACAGTTCAATTCCAAGAATATTTTCTGTTATAAGGTTGCTGTAAAATTTAACGCCATCCCTGTCTCAGATGCATAAAAATTGTTGCCGTCGAAAAAAACTCATTTTTTCAGAATTCCGTAGGTTTAAGTGACAATTTACTCCATTCCTAATTCATTGAGCGCTGAATGTTTTCTGTTCCTGCATGCAGCAAGCATAGCATGAAAACTTCTGTTTTATACGTTATTATCAAAAGTTTAACCATTGGCATATTTAGGAGTTCCCATGTGGGTTTAGTCGGAATAATTGTAATTTTCGTAAAATCAATCCCTAAATATATTGGTAACCATGCAGTGGCCTTTCGGAGGTGCTACATGAAGCAGCAAATAGTTAAGGTTGAAAAGTTCATCAAAAAGACAGACATAATGCCTAACTCAGTCACTAAACTTACCAAATTCTGAAAAACGAGACTTTTTTTGGACTGCACCTATCTTTATGCAAACAGAATGAGCATAGGGTTAAACTTTACAACCAAACAAACAACAGCAAATATGCTCGGTAGGCAATTGTAAATACGAACGTGTAAATCATTTTTCGATATTCCTTTCAAAAATGGAAGAAATGTGAGCACCAAATTAGCCAATTCATGAAGAATTTTAGGGCACTCAAATTCAATGCCCGGAAACTGGGTGAAGGTTAAAACTTTGAATAAAATATGTAACAGCAAAATTGTTCTTGGATGAAAGCCCAATCCTCTCATGGAAAAGGTTTTGAGACAATATGGCTCCAGTGCTGAGAAAGTGCATGTAAACGTTGGCGAAAATAACAATTATTCTGACAGTACCCTTATTGGAAGTCTCAAATCTGCCAAGGGTTAAACTTTTAATAATAACATATAGAACAAAATTTGTCATACTTTGACTGCTGCAAGCAGCTATAGAAAACATTCAGTGCTCAAGCAATTGAAAATGGAGTAAATCGCCACCTAAACTTACTAAATTCTGAAAAATTGGAGTTTTTTTGGACTGTACCGACTTTTTTATGCAACCAGAATGGGATAGGGTTAAACTTTACAACCAAACTTACAACAGCAAATATGCATTTTGGAAAGGGTTAATTCTAAACACTTTGTTTTGCTGTAGGTAGAGATGCCTAATGAACAAATCCTCTGCTGTAAGTTATGCTTTGGGGCTAAACAGAACATAAGCTTTGGCCATGTAAAGAATAGTACTGTCAGAAAAAAAAATTGATTTTCAGTGAATTTTGCAAACATCTGTACTCATTTCCTCTAATTGCAAGGTTGTTGTAGCAATTATTTTGGTATGGATAGATGCAACAATGATTGTAGAAGAAAGTTACTGTTTACATTTTACTCTCAAGATTTAACCCCCAAGCAAAATGAGGGCGTGAATAAGAGAACCGTGAGAGAATGCCAGAATTACCCAAGTTTGGATGCTTTCTGTCTATCATTTTGGAAATGGTTAATTTCAAACACTTTACTTTGCTATATGTAGTCTGCATTTTCACATTGGAAAGTTGGGAAAGCCCGTAATTTGTCCAACAAATTACAATTTTCTAGTTTATTAGGCTTTCCCAAACCCAGTTTGGGAGAGACTATTGTTATTTTTCTTTTTCAAAATTTTTCTTCCCTTTTTTTTTTTTTTTTTTTTTTTGTTTTTTTTTTTTTTTTTTTTTTTTTTTTAGGTTTTCCCAAACCCAGTTTGAAAATTTTTCTTCTCTGTTTTTTTTTTTTTTTTTTTTTATTTTTTTAATTTTTTAATTTTTTTTTTTTTTCAATTTTTTTTTTTCCTACCTGAATTTTGTCTGTTGAACTGCTCGAAAACGAGCTGTACAATTATGACCAAATTTGGCACACTTATGTAATGTCATACAGTCTCATGAAATGTGGTATCGTCATATCTGTGAAAACGAGTATTTTCAAAATATTCTGCCAAAACCTTCACCATTTTTCAAATGTCTCAAAATTTTTTACAGTTATTTAGCTCAAATTTTCCACACATTTACAGCATAATATGATATACCACAATTACCACTCAAATCTTTCAACATTAACCCCCACTGGCCAAAAATGACATGAATATAGATTTTTTCTTCAAAATTGACCAACTTCAAGGGCAAATTTCTCTAATAGCAAAGTTGTTGTAACAATTATTTTGGTTTGGATAGATGCAACGGTGATTGCGGAAGAAAGTTATTGTTTACTTTTTAATTTCAGATTTAACCCTCAATCACTATGAGGGCGAGGATAAGAGTACCATTTGAAAATGCCAAAATTAGCCAACTTTGGTTGCTTTTTCTACCTTTTTGGAAAGGGTTAATTTCAAACACTTTTCATGTACACATATTCACAATTGACTACCGAGCATATTTGCTGTTGGAAGTTTGGTTGTAAAGTTTAATCCTCTGCCATTCTGGTTGCATAAAAGTAGGTACCATCCAAAAAACTCCGATTTTTTCAGAATTTGGTAAGTTTCGGTGTCGATTTACTCCATTTTTAATTGCTTGAGCTCTGAATGTTTTCTGTAGCTGCTTACAGCAGTCAAAGTATGACAAATTTTGTTCTATATGTTATTATTAAAAGTTTAACCCTTGGCAGATTTGAGACTTCCCACAAGGGTACTGTCGGAATAATTGTTATTTTCGCCAACTTCAAGGGCAAATTTCTCTAATTACAAGGTAGTTGTAACAATTATTTTGGTATGGCTAGATGCAACAATGATTGTGGAAGAAAATTACTGTTTACTTCTTAATCTCAGATTTAACCCTCAAGCACAATGAGGGCGAGAATAAGAGTACCATTTGAAAATGCCAAAATTAGCCATCGTTGGTATTGCTTTTTCTATCATTTTGAAAACGGTTAATTTCAAAAACTTTTCATGTACATATTCACAATTGACTACCGAGCATATTTGCTGTTGTAAGTTTGGTTGTAAAGTTTAACCCTATGCCCATTGTGGTTGCATAAATATAGGTACCATCCAGAAAAACTCCAATTTTTTCAGAATTTGATAAGTTTAAGTGACAATTTACTCCATTTCTAATTTATTGAGCTCTGAATGTTTTCTATGGCTGCATGTAGCACTCAAAGTATAAAATATTTTGTTTTATATGTTATTATTAAACATTTTACCCTTGGCAGATTTGAGACTTCCCATAAGGTGCTGTCAGAATAATTGTTATTTTCACATGTTTACATGCGAATTCTCAGCACTGAAGCCATATTCTCAAAACGTTCCCCATGAAAAGATAGGGCATTCATCCAAGAATAATTTTGCTGTTATATGTTTAATTCACAGTTTTAGCCCTCACCCACTTGTCAGGCCTTGAATTGGAGTACCCTCAACTTGTACATGTTCATTCAAATACCAAGATTCAAGATTCCTCCATGTCTCTTATCAGACACTCAGTCTATGATTGATGTTCACACATTTAGAGCATAATATGATACACCAAATTCACTACACAAATATTTCAAAATTAACCCCTATTGGCCACAAATGATATGAATATAGCATTTTATCTTCAAGATTGACTAACTTTCAAGGGTATATTTCTCGAATTGCAAGGTTGTTGTAACATTTATTTTCGTATGCATAGATGCAACAATGATTGCAGAAGAATGTTACTCTTTACTATATTAATCTCATCTTTAACCCTCAAGCACAATGAGAGCGAGCGAGTACCATTCGAAAAAGCCCAAATTAGCTAACATCTTTTGATTTTACCTATCATTTTGGAAAGGGTTAATTTTTTGTTTTGCTATAGGTAGAGATGCTTAATGATCAAATCCGCTGCTGTAAGTTATGCTTTGGGGCTTAACCCAACATATGCTTTGGCCACTTAAAAGAACAGTACTGTCCGAAAAAAATTGATTTTCGGTGAATTTTGCAAACATATGTACTCATTTGCTCAGATTGCAAGGCCAATGTAGCAATTATTTTGGTATGGATAGATGCAACAATGATTGCAGAAGAAAGTTACTGTTTACTTTTTAATCTCAAGATTTAACCCCCAAGCACAATGACAAATTTTGTTCTATATGTTATTATTAAAAGTTTAACCCTTGGCAGATTTGAGACTTCCCATAAGGGTACTGTCGAAATAATTGTTATTTTTGCCAACTTCAAGGGCAAATTTCTCTAATTACAAGTTAGCTGTAACAATTATTTTGGTATGGGTAGATGCAACAATGGTTGTTTACTTCTTAATCTCAGATTTAACCATCAAGCACAATGAGGGTGAGAATAAGCGCACCGTTATAAAATGCCCAAATTAGCCAACATTGGATGCTTTTTGTCTGTCATTTTGGAAATGGTTAATTTCAAACACTTTGTTTTGCTATGTGTAGTCTGCATTTTCACATTGGAAAGCCCATAATTTGTCCAACAAATTACAGCTATCTAGTTTACTTTTTTTTCTTTTTTTCTTTCTTCTGTCAATTTTGTCTGTTGCACAACTCAAAAACAAGCTCTACGATTTTAACCAAATTTGGCATACTTATGTAATTCCATAAAATCTAGTGAAATGAGGTATCATCATATCTGTGAAAACACTTATTTTCAAAATATTCTGCTAAAACCTTCAAAATTTCAACATTTTTTAAACATGGCACAAAAACAAGCTGTACGATTTCAACCAAATTTGGCAAACTTATGTACTGTCACAAAATCAACTGAAATGAGGTATTGTCATATTCGTGAAAATGCTTATTTTAAAAATTGTCTGTCAAAACCATCAGAAGTTCACCGTTTTTCAAAAGTTTCAAACTTTTTTACAGTTATCTTGCTAAAATTTTGCAAACTTTTAGAGCATAACATCATTCACCAAAATCACCACACAAATATTTCAAAACCCCTATTGGCCCAAAATAATATGAATATAGAATTTTTGTCTTCAAAATTGACCAACTTCAAGGGCTAATTTCCCTGACTGCAAGGTGGTTGTAACAATGTTTTGGGTTTGGATAGATGCAACAATGATGGCAGAAGAAAGTTAATGCTTATTTTTTTATTTTAGATTAATCTAACCCTCAAGCACAATGAGTTGAGAATAAGAGTACCATTTGAAAATGTCAAAATTAAACAACTTTGGTCGCTTTTTTCTGTCATTTTGGAATGGGTTTAATTCAAACACTTTGCATGTCCGCATTCACAGTTGACTACCAAGCATATTTGCTGTTGTAAGTTTGGTTGTAAAGTTGAACCCTATGCCCATTCAGGTTGCATAAAAGTAGGTACCAACCAAAAAAGCTCCCATTTTTTCAGAATTTGGTGAGTTTAAATGACAATTTACTCCATTTCTAATTGATTGAGCATTGAATGTTTTCTATTGCTGCATGCAGCAGTCAGAGTATGACAAATTTTGTTTTATATGTTACGATTAAAAGTTTAACCCTCGCCAGATTTGAGACGTCTCATAAAGGTACTGTCGGAATAATTGTTATTTTTGCCAATGTTTATATACAATTTCTCGGCACTGGAGCCATATTTCCTGAAAATGTTTTCAATGAGAAGATAGGGCATTCACCCAAGAAGAGTTTTGCTGTTATATGTTATATTCAAAAATTTAACCCTCACTCAGTTGTCAGGCCTTGAATTCGAGTACCCTCAACTTGTACATGTTCTTTCAAATACCAAGATTCAAGATTCCTCCATGTCTCTTATCAGGCACCCAGTCTGTGATTGATGTCCACACATTTAGTGCATAATATGATACACCAAAATCACCACCTAAATATTTCAAAATTAACCCCTATTGTCCAAAACTGATATAAATTTCAAAATTGACTTACTTCATGGGCCATTGTATCTAATTGCAAGGCTATTTTAACAATTATTTTGGTGAGGATAGATACAGCAATGACTACAGAAGAAAGTTACTGTTTACTTTTAACCTCAGATTTAATCCTCAAGCACAAATGGAAAAATGTGTAGAGAATGGGGATAGGGTTGGGGTGGGAGAGTATATGTCAATAAGAAAAAAAAACTCAAGAGGAAAGAAGACTAAAAGAATCCTTCAATTACCTTTGGGTTGTACAATATCAAGAGGTATCGGAGATTTGCTATTCAGTTCAGGTAGGTTGTGGCAAGCTGAACACAGGAAGAAATCGGTTCTTTGGGTTTTGAAAGAGTGTGTGTTGTTTCTGGTAAGGTCATAGAAGTACATTCTCACGGAATCCAGTTATGGCTCCCCTGGGCTGAAAATCATGTTACTCTTATGTTAATGAAATGATTTTCATAATTTTTTGCAGAGGACACATCAGGAACTGGAAGGAAGAAGAAGAGTTCATCTTTCCAGACTATTTCTGCTACTCACAGGGTACATATTATTAATTATTCCGAAATTGAGCATTTGAATATATCCAGTGTAGTGAGATTGTTCTCAACTCAGTAATACACTAGTGGTACAGTCAAATTTACAGTATCAAGATTAATTTATTTTTACAGGATGAAGTGCAACCATGTGATACACAGCCAAAAATGGCACAATGACCTTTATCTTTGGCATATTGCTTACGAGTACAGTGGGTTCAATTTATAGACAGAACAGCATACACATTCGATCTGTCATTTTTTGATGCACGAGATCGTTCTGGGCAGAGGGATAATATTGAATGAGAAGCTTTGGCTTCTCATTCAGTATTATCCCTCCGCCCAAATTGATTGAGTGCAGTAAAAATCAGATCGAATGCATATACTGTTTTGCATTTATTGCATGCCTACAGTTTACTAAAAAAATATTAATTGATTTCAGCAGAAGGATTATATTGAACACGAAGCCTTTGGCTTCTTGTTCAATATTATCCCTCTGTCGAAATCTATCCCATGCTGTAAAAAATGACAGTTCGAACACGTATGCTGTTTTGTATTTATTGCATGCCAACAATTAACTAAAAAATTATTAAAAACACAAATTATTTCCCAAAATAATCAAAACGTACAAAAAGAAATAGTTAAATAGTCTGCGCACATGATCCGTATTGTTCAAGGACAATACAAAACTATTTATTTTTCGCTTCAGTTTTTGCAGAAAAAGCATGTATTTTATGAAAATAAAAGCACAGGCATGTAATAAAATTTGATATTGCCTAATAGAAGAACCCTGTTAATTGCAAGTAGCTTTCAAACTCCAAACCATTTATCATTCCTTGAATACAAATATGCCCTGTTATTTGTACATAGATGGATGAGTAAATCCTTGTTAATCAAATAAAATATACTTTGATTTCTCAAAAAACTGTACAAACCACCCCATCAATCCTGTTGACCGAATATAACCTTCAAACACAAAACCATTTACCATACCTTCATTACAAATATACTACTCAAAGTTTGCTAAGCACCAAATATTTGATACATCATTGTGAAATTTGCTGGTGACATATTTGCGATATTTTGGGTGGATACGATTGAGGAATGTATTGAGATGGTCCCCAGTTTTTACATTAGCTCTCTTGACAGGCAGACTTTTCGTGACAGTCATGGAAAGCATGTACCCCTTGATTTTTATGATGTTTTCATGTACTGTCTACATGTACATGACATGTGTAGGGTATTCAGTCTTCATTTCAACACAAACCCTTGTGATTTAATGATTGAATATGGCAAATGCAAATGTAAGAAGACATTTGTCTGAAGCAGAAATGTGGTGGGCTGTAGGGATGGTGGAGGAAGGGGGCTACCCATCGTCAGATTGGTGAAGCGCTTAGTGTGTACCATACGGTGATCACCAGAGCCTGGGCAACATTTCAGCAGTATGGCACATCAGTAAGACGACATGGTGGCACAGACAGGGCAACTTCTGCAGCTGAAGACCAGTTCTTGATCATTCAGACCTGTAGGAACAGCTACGCCACAGCAACCCAGCTTCGCAGTGACCTTCAGAATGCATCTGGGGTAAATGTTTCGATGCAGACCATACAGGCAAGGTTGCACGAAGGTGGTCTACGATCGAGAAGACCATGAATTCGCATTCTGCTGTCCCAGAACCATCGCCAGGCATGATATGAATGGGCCATGGACCACGTTGGATGGACCAGAGAAGATTGGTGACCTGTCCTTTTTACAGATGAGTCAAGATACTGCCTAGACCACACAGATAGGCGTTCTAGGGTATGGAGAAGACCAGGAGAGTGATTCCATGCAGCCAACATTGCTGCGAATGATCACTATGGTGGAGGGTCAATCATGGTCTGGGGCAGCATCAGCTGGGATGGACGTACAGAGCTTTGTGTCCTTGAATGTGGTACATTGACTGCACAACGGTATATTGATGAGATCCTGGATGTCCACGTCAGATTGTATGCAGGTGCAGTGGGTGATAGATTAATTCTGATGGACGATAATGCCTGTCCTCGTGTTGCCCATGCTGTCGGGGAGTACCGGCAGAGGGAGGGGATTGAGCGTATGGACTGGCCAGCAAGATCTCCTGACCTCAATCCAATCGAACATGCCCGGAATAAGTTGCAGCTTGCAATTTCAGCCCATCCAGTCATGCCAAGAAGTGTCCAGGAGCTTAGTGCCATGCTGGTCCAAAAATGCAACAACATCCCACAAAGGACCACCAGGAACCTGATTGGGAGCATGAGAAGGCGTTGTCAAGCTGTAATTAACAGTAATAGGTCTCATACTCGATATTGAACCCATACCAGTTCGCTCCGTCAACTTTTTGGCATGTTGAAAAATTTCCTCTTTTACCAATAATATCCATTTTACATGGTTATCGTATTCAAAAGCTAAAAAATAATGTCAAACACAAACAAAATCTTAATTTCTGTACTTGAATGATTAAAGATATAAATAAATAAAAAATATCTACACTTTTCATTACAATATTTCAACTAAAACGTAAAACAGATAGTTGGATATACTTGGTGCTTAGCAAACTTTGAGTAGTATATGATTTTTTCAGTGCATATAGGTTTTAGAGTAAACTCCTGTTAATTGAATAAAAAATCTTGTAAGATGATGAGAAATTACCCTGACAATCTGTTAAAAGACCTATTTGACCTCAGCACATCCAGTGCAGGCATTTAATCTATTATATCTTGTTTGACTGAGCTCCATGAGCTCTGTCTGACAAAATATGACCAAATCCTTCTTAATTGAACACTCCTGTTAATTGAATAGTTTTCTTTGGCAAAGTGGTCTTTCAATTTACATGGTTCCACTGAATAACAAACTGCTGAAAAGGGCTCTTAAATAATTCAATCCACAAAAGCAAAGATACAAATTAATGTTTTCCCAATTCTAGAATAGGCTGCAACACAAAAACAGTTTAAAAGTTAATCACTTGAAATATCATCAACGAGTAGTAGATGAAGTGTATTCTAGCAAACTGTCTTTAAATTTATCACATGATTTAACCACTTTTCCAACCATTAAACTCATATTATAACATTGGTAATGCACAACCTTTCAATAACATTACAGAAGTAGCCACAGGTTCACCTTGTTGCTTTCTTGCACAAAACATGAACACTGAACTCTGGTCATTTATTCACAATCTGTATTATTAGCTCACCTGACTGCAAGTCAGTGTGAGCTATTGCCATCACTTGGCGTCCGTTAACTTTTGCAAACTTGGCTTCTTCTTCACAGCCATTCAGCCTAATTCAAACATATATTGCACAAACCATCCCTGGAGTATACCCTTTCAATTTTGTTCAAATGAAGAGGCTGCCTTCTTTGGGCTCTGGACAATGATACCAAAGCCTAAAAATCTTTAAAAATCTTCTTCTCATGAACCACCAGAGAGATTGCCTTGATATATGGTATGGAACACTCTTTGGTGTTGAAGATTAAAGTTGTTCAAGGGAAGTTGGTAGATCAATATTTGGGCTCTCTGTGGGCACATACCCATTTTGGGCTCCGCCCCAAATTTCTGTTTCAAGAAACGAGCCGATTTGAACCAAATTTGGCATGTAGTATACGTGGGTCCAAAGTACTTGATTAATGCCCCAATTTTTTTTTTTCGTAGCCCCGTGGGTACCCTGGGGGCTAAAAATAGAAAAAATTCAAATGCCCATATTTCCCAAACTACACGGAACAGAGAACTGTTATTTGGTATGGAGAATCAATTTTGACCAGTAGAATAGATTTTTAAAAAATGGCCATCAGTTGTGTCAGGGTGTTCTGTTGGGACGTTTGAAAAAATGCTGAGTCAGCATATTTGCAAAGATTGAAAAAATTTTTTCTTCCGAACTGCTGATCAGAATCTTTTGATATTTGGTATACAGCATCCAGGGATGGTCAAATACAAGTGTGTTCAAATTGAACCCCTCGGTTCATATTTGAGCTCAACACAGGAGCCCAAATAATTAACTTAGGGCGCTATGAGGAATAAGCTTTAAAAATCTTCTTCTTCAGATCAAACAAGGGTTGAACAATATACAACAAGGGTCAGATTGAAGTTTGTTCAAATTGAGTCCCTGGGTTAATATTTGGGCTTCCTATGGGATCCTGAATATTAACTTGGTGCAATATGGGGAATAATCTTTAAAAATCTTCTTCTTCAGATCCACCAGTCAGATTCTTTTAATATTTGGTATGCAGCATCTCTAGGGGGGTTAGATTCAAGTTTGTTCAAATGGGATGCCTGGATGAATATTTGGGCTCTTTATTGGAGCCCAAATTTTAACTTAGTGCAATATGAGAAAATTTCTTAAAAATACTTCTTTTTGAGCCCCACTAGTGAAAATCCTTTCATATTTAGTATGTGACATCTCTAGAGGTGTAAGGTTCAAATTTGTTCAAATCCAGTTCCTGGGTTAATATTTGGGTTCCCCAAGGGAGGCCAAATAATTTCTTAGTGCAATATGGAGAATTATTGTTTAAAATCATCTCCTTCAGATCCATCAGTCAGAATCTTTTGATATTTGGTGTACAACACCTCTGGGAGGGTTAGATTGAAGGTTGTTCACATCAGGTCCGTGGGTTAATATTTGGGCTTTTTATTGAAGCCCAAAGTTTAACTTAGTGCAATATGAGAAAATTTCTTGAAAATTCTTTTTTCTTGAGGACCACCAGTGAGAATCCTTTCATATTTGGTATGTAACATCTCTAGGGGTGTCAAATGCACGTTTGTTCAAAGCAAGTCGCTTGTTATACCCCCCGCAAACAAAGTTTGAGGGGGGTATATAGGAATCACTCTGTCCGTCCATCTGTCTGTCCATCTGTCCGTCTGTCCATCCTTATAAGCGCAACTCCTCCTAAACCGTTAGAAGAATTTTCATGAAACTTTACACAATGGAAGAACTCATATGAAGATGTGCATGAACCAATATAATTCCGTTCTGACATTTCCAAGGGGAGATAATCTAACTTATACATTCGGGGGGTATCACATTGTGAGCTTGCTCACAGTACCTCTAGTTTTTTTTGTTTTTTTTAATTTTGTTTTTTGGGAGGAATGGGGGAGGGAGCTAGAGGTTGTGTCATAGCAAATAAAAAAATTGCTTTTGCTGCTGATTACTTACTGATACACTCATCTCTGTTGACAATTTGAGCCAGGTGAATGTTTTAGGCTCACTTGAGCCTCTGGTTTTGTTTTTGTTTTGTTCTTTTGGGGGGTAGGGGGCTAGAGAGAATGACAGTAGTTGAAAACAAAACAAAAATTTCGTTCAGTTGTTGTTTTTCAATACTTCACAGAACAGAGCTTGTTAGGAAGCTTTCCTAGGACCAGCAGAAATGAATGGCCAAAAAAGTTGCCTTTGGTTGTGTCATAGCAAATCAAAAAAATTGCTCTTGATGCTGATCACTTACTGATACACTCATCTCTGTTGACAGTTTGAGCCAGGTGAGCATTTTAGGCTCACTTGAGCCTCTGGTTATTATTTATTGATGTTTAATACTACATCAGCATGATGAGAAAACTATAGAAATTAAAATGTTAATTATGAAGTAAAAAAGAATGAATAAAAACATGACATAATCGCAATAGAAATGCCACAAAGACAAGTGTTGTCTGAATAGTAATGAGTAAGGATAAAAGAAAAGTGAAAATGTATAAATCAGCCTGATGATTTTTAGACTTGAAGAGTCTAGTTTAAAAGAATAAAAACAATGTTAAAATTTATTAAAATGGTTGATTACTAAGAGAAATGATAGAACTTTGTGTGGGCTAGTTTGATAAAATAGATCGCTTAGAGACCCAACAGTGAAATACTACCCTCTGACATGATTAAAAACATCCACAGAATATGAAGTCTTTAAGTTCCAGTACCTGCACTTCAGAATATAGCCCAAATATGGGATTCTAGCACTTAACCAGTTAAAGTGTCATCCCCATAAAATTCTGTTTTAGAATGCTTAACAATATTTACGTACTGGGCGTTATTTATGAAGCAGATGGTCTGTTAAACAGTGGTTTACAAAAAGTAATTTGAGGCCATATTAGAACCCTTACTTGTTTCTGGACCCATCCAGCACCTTCTATCAGGTTTTGGATCAAGCAATAAGTGTAATCTTCCACTCATCCCAAGTTTCGAGTATTAGCAGTGAGGACTTAGAGCTCACCTGGTGTTTGCACATGCTCCTCCTAAACTGCTGAACCAATTTTAGTTAAATTTGAGATAATTGCTTGTTCTGACATCGCATTTTGTTTTTGTTCAAGAGAAGGGGTGGGGGAAAATGCTCCAAAATTCTTTAAAAATCTTCTCATGAACCAGTGGGTATAATGACTTGGTATTTGGTATGGAGCTTCCTTTGGAGGTGTAGAATGGTAGGAGTAAGATTTTTGGCCCTGCCCAAAATTTCTATTTTCTGAACCGATGGTCCGAATTGAACCAAATGTGATATGTGGTATTACTGAGTCATAAGTACTTGATTCGAGGAAAATTTTTTTTCCATGTCCCCATTGGAACTCCAGGAGCTAAAAATAGAAATATTTTCAAATGCCCATATTTCCCAAACCACATGGAACAGAGAACTACTATTTGGTATGAAGCATCCTTAGGACTAGTAAAATTGATTGGTACAAAAAATGGCCATGAGTTGTGTCAGGGTGTTCTATAGGGCAGGGGAGGGGGGGGGGGGGGCATCAAAAAAATCTGAGTCAGCATATTTGCAAAAAATTGAAAAAAATTTTCTCCAGAACTACAAATCAGAATCTTTTTATATTTGATATACAGCATCCGTGAGGGTGGGTGGGAGGGGGGGGGGGCAGATACAAGTGTGTTAAAATGAGCCCCTTGGTTCATATTTGGGCTCAATACAGGAGGCCGAATTTTTAACTTTGGGCAATATGGGGAATGATATTTAAAAATCTTCTTCAGATCCACCAGTCAGAATGCTTTCATATTTGGTATGCAACATCTTTATGAGGGTCAGATTCAAGTTTGTTCAATTTGGGTCCCTGTGTTAATATTTGGGCTCCCCATGTAGCTCGAATTTTAACTTAGTGCAGTATGGGGGAATTTCTTTAAATATCTTCTTCTTCAGGTCCACCAGTCAGAAGGCTTTCATATTCGGTATACAACATCTCTAGGGTGTTGAGATTAACATTTGTTCAAATCGAGTGCCTGGGTTAATATTTGGGCTCCCTATGGTAGCCCAAATTTTAACTTAGTGCAATATGAGGAAATTTCTTTAATAATCTTCTTCTTCAGATACACCAGTTAGAATGCTTTCATATTTGGTATACAACATCTTTAGGGGGGTCAGATTCCAGTTTGTTCAGATGGAGTGCCTGGGTTAATATTTGGGCTCCCTATGGTAGCCCAAATTTTAACTTGCAATATGAGGGAATTTTTAGCTCACCTGACTGAAAATCAGGGTGAGCTATTCTGATCACTTTTTGTCCGTCGTCCGTCGTGAAGGTGGCGTTTGGGCTTTTTCTCCCAAACCACTGGCCGCATATTAATGAAATTTCATGTGAGTAGGGGTTATATAAGTGGATTTTGATTTTTTATCAAATTAGGTTTCAGCTCACATTGAGCAGAGGGATGGGGCAAAAATGCTCCAATTCTTAAAAAATCTTCTCAAGAACCAGCAATAGCAGAGACTTGATATTTGGTATGCAGCTTCCTTTTGAGGTTTAGATTCAAGTTTGTTCAAGAGAAGTTGGAGGGGCTATATTTGACGATGTTAAAGGAGGGGCAAAAATTTTGGCCCCACCCCAAATTTCTATTTTCCAAACCGCGAGGCCGATTTGAACCAAATTTTACATGAGTGCTTATTGGGTCATAAGTACCTAATTTATGCCGAAATTTGTTTCCCCATAGCCCCGTGGGAACTACAGGAGCTAAAAATAGAAAAAAATGAAAACGCCCATATCTCCCAAACTACACGGCACTGAGAATTCTTATTTGTTGTGAAGCTTCCTTAGGACCAACAGAATGGAATGAATGATCAAAAAAAATTGCCATCGGTTTTATCATGGGGTAGTTTTTGGGGAGTTTGAAAAAGTGCTGAGTCAGCATTTTTTAACACTGTGGGTAATGGGAAAAACATAAGACTACTTTTCTCCGAAAGCACTGCTCGAAAAGCTTTAAAATTTCACATATAACATCTTTGGAAGATTGTTTCACATGTTTATTGAAATGAATTGCCTGGGTCAATATTTGGGCTCTCTATGGGAGCCCAAATGTTTAAATTGGTGCAGTATGAGGAGTATTTTTGAAAAATCTTCTTCTTCAGATCTAGCAATAAGAATGTTTTGATATTTGGTATGCAGCATCCTTAGGGGGGTGAGATTCAAGTTTGTTGAAGCCAAATCCCTGGGTTCATATTTAAGCTGAAAATTTGGGGTCCCATTGCAGACTTCGAAATTTTGTACCAAAATCGGAAAAAAAATTTTTTTGTTTTTTCTGCGTTTCGGTCAATTTTAAGACAAAAAAAATTATTTTTTTTTCCCCTGAAAATTTGGGGTGCGCGTGGGACTTAGAAAATTTTGGAGCAAAATCAGAAAAAATTTTGGGTTTTTTTCTGCGTTTCGGTCAATTTTAAGACCAAAAAAAAAATTATTTTTTTTCCCCTCAAAATTTGGGGTCCGGGTGGGACTTAGAAAATTTTGGACCAAAATCCGAAAAAAATTTTTGGGGTTTTTTTTTCTGCGGTCAATTTTAAGACAAAAAAAAATTTTTTTTTTACCCTGAAAATTTGGGGTCCGGGTGGGACTTAGAAAATTTTGGACCAAAATACGAAAAAAAATTTTTTTGTTTTTTATGCATTTCTGTCAATTTTAAGAGAAAAAAATATTTTTTTTTTTTTCGCCTTGGACCAAAATACGAAAATTTTTTGTTTGTTTTTTATGCATTTCTGTCAATTTTAAGACAAAAAAAAATTTTTTTTTTTACCCTGAAAATTTGGGGTCCGGGTGGGACTTAGAAAATTTTGCACCAAAATCCGAAAAAAAAATTTTTGTTGTTTTTTCTGCGTTTTGGTCAAGTTTAAGACAAAAAAAAATTTTTTTTTTTACCCTGAAAATTTTGGGTCCGGGTGGGACTTAAAAAATTTTGGACCAAAATCCAAAAAAAAAATTTTTTTGTTTTTTATTCATTTCTGTTAATTTTAAGACAAAAAAAAAAAAAAAATTTTCCCTTGAAAATTTTGGGTCCGGGTGGGACTGAGAAAATTTTGGACCAAAATCCAAAATTTTTTTTTTTTGTTTTTTATGCATTTCTGTCAATTTTAAGACAAAGAAAATTTTTTTTGTTGTTTTTTATGCATTTCTGTCAATTTTAAGACAAAAAAAAAAAAAATTTTTTTCCCCTGAAAATTTTGGGTCCGGGTGGGACTTAGAAAATTTTGGACCAAAATCCAGAATTGTTTTTTTTTGTTTTTTATGCATTTCTGTCAATTTTAAGACAAAAAAAAAATGTTTTTTTATCCTGAAAATTTTGGGTCCAGGTGGGACCAAAATCTGGAATTTTTGGGTTTTTTTTGTTTTTTATGCGTTTCTGTCAATTTTAAGACAAAAATTTTTTTTTTTTTTTCACCCTGAATATTTGGGGTCTGGGTGGGACTTCGAAAATTTTGGACCAAAATCCATAATTTTTTTGTTTTTTATGCGTTTCTGTCAATTTTAAGACAAAAAAAACATTTTTTTTTTACATCGAAAATTTGGGGTCCGGGTGGGACTTCGAAAATTTTGGACCAAAATCCATAATTTTTTTGTTTTTTATGCGTTTCTGTCAATTTTAAGACAAAAAAACATTTTTTTTTTACACCGAAAATTTGAGGTCCGGGTGGGACTTAGAAAATTGTGGACGTTTTATTTTATGCGTTTTAAGAAGAAGAAAAAAATTTAGGCTGAAAGTATTTTGTTTGGGAAAAAAATCTGTTTTTTATGTGTTTATCTCAATTTTGGGACGTTAAAGTGCAGGAACTGAAAATAGAAGGAAAATCCTGTGTATTGTGTGGGCACAATCTCTACATCTAGTTGGTATATGCTTTTCTTAGGAGGGGCGTATGCAGCTTATTCAAGTCAAGTCCCTGGTTTGATATTTAGACTACCATGTCAGGTGAGTGCCCTCAGGCCCCCTGGGGCCTCTTGTTTTTAAAATCGACTTCTTCAGGTCCACCACTCTGAATCCTGTCTTATTTGGTATACAACATCTCTAGTGGGATGAGATTCATGTTTATTCAAATTGAGTGCCTGGGTGAATATTTGGGCTCCCTATGCAATATGAGGAAATTTCTTTAAAACTCTATCTTCTTCTTCAGATCCACCAGTCAGAATGCTTTCACATTTGGTATACAGCATCCTGGTGGTGAGAGGGAAGGACTTAGACTTAAGTTTGTTCAAGTTTAGTTCCTAGCTTGATATTTGGACTCTCTAATTTTGCATTACTGGAAATCTAGGTATTTTTTCTATGGTAGCATCCCAGTACTAGAAAAAATTATCTGGCATGGGCAACAGAGTTATAAATAATTAAATAACTTCATTCCTCTGCAGTGTTATCAAACTATAGATGCTAATTAAATCCTTCTTTAAACAACTATTGGCAGGTGTGCGCCTAAGGCCCCATGGGGCCTCTAGTGTAAAAGCCTGCCACAAGTGCTCCCCCTCCTCCCATCATGCTCCAAGCCCTGTTTCCCAACACCTCAATGTATAGAAGTAGAGCCAAGGGGTCAACTGACCAGGCTCTTCTGGCATTCGAGAAACAGGCAATTGAAGAGTCAGAGCTCAGTAAGTAGTAAGAGTTTCCAACAAGTACAATCACAGAGATGAACTAGCCAGTGAAAGAGGGCTCTGCGCATTATTTGAGGAATTCCCCAAGATTGAGGGATCCACCCCAAGGCATCTACTAAATTATGGATGAAAAGATTGTTCCAGTTGTTGGGATCATCCTTAACCTTGAAACACAACAAGTTGACCTAAGGTAAGAGGTATGGGCACCACAAAGTTTTCAATGGCCTTGTCAACAGTAAAAAACAATCCTTTACGGAAATAGTACAGCTATGACCTCATGTAATCTGAGATCAGTCCCAGGCTGACCACCTCAAAACATAAAAAAAAAACCTGTCTTAATGATGGGCTTCTCGCTGCCACCCCTAGGATTACAAAGGCAATCTCCCACTTTTTCTGGTCATCCAACGATACATAGAAATCTGAAAGTGGAGGCTTCGTGGGTCCAAGAGGATCAAGTGTTTTGCTGCTGTCCCCAGCAATCTAAGCATTCTCACAGATCGCAGAAACAGTATTTTGATATGCAGTTGAGGCTTTCTGTCCTTTTTAGCTCACCTGGCCTAAAAGGCCATGTGAGCTTTTCACATCACTTGGCGTCCATAGTTGTCTGACGTCCATAAACTTTTCACATTTTCATCTTCTTCTCTGTAACCGTTGAGCCGGTGTGAACCACATTTGGCAGGAATGGTCTATGGGAGGTGCTCTACAAACGATCGTCATTTTGTTCCCGTCGGATGAAAAACATGGCTTCCAGAGACATTCTTTGATTCTAGTTGGATTTTCAAAAATCTTCTCCCCTGAAACTGCCAGGCCAAATGTTTGGAAACTTCACATAAAAGATGACTGGGACCCCCTCTACCAACGAGCCTCATTTAATGTTGATTGGGTTACAAACATGGCCACAATTGCGGCTCACAGTTACTATAGGAACCCTATGGGAAATCACATTTTCATCTTCTTCTCTGGAACTGCTGAGCCGACATGAACCAAACCTGGCAGGGATAGTCTATGGGAGGTCCTCTACAAATGATCCTCATTTTGTTACCTTGCATCAAAAAATATGGCTGCCAGAAGCATTTTTAGCTCATCTTGACAAAGTCAAGCTGAGCTAATCTCATCGCTTCCCATCCGGCGTCCGGCGTCCGTCGTCCATCGTCCGTCGTCCGTCAACACCATGTTTTGGTCTTCTCCTCCAAAGCCACTGGGCCAATTCAAGTGAAAGTTTGTGTGAGTGATGGTCCCAAAGGGGCATTTCATTTTTGTTCAACTCAGCATGCCCAGCCCCATAGGGAGGGAGTGGGGGAAAATGCACCCAAATATTTTAAAAATCTTTTTCTCAAGAACCAGTGTGTACAATGACTTGATATTTGCTATGAAGCTTCCATATGAGGTGTAGAATCAAGTTTGTTCAAACGAAGTTCGTGAATTAATATTTGGCTTTGTAATAGGAGGGGTAAGATTTTTGGCCCCGCCCAAAATTTCTATTTTCTGAACCGATGGTCCAGTATGAACCAAA
The DNA here is from genome assembly GCA_031216915.1 of Pictodentalium vernedei. Lineage (NCBI taxonomy): Eukaryota > Metazoa > Mollusca > Scaphopoda > Dentaliida > Dentaliidae > Pictodentalium > Pictodentalium vernedei. Next base: position 592,471,280 of record CM062297.1, on the reverse strand, counting down.
TTTGGTTTGTGGTATTATTGGGTCATAAGTACATGACCCATGCAAAAAAAAAAAATTCCCGCATCCCCATGGGAACCCTGGGAGCTAAAAATAGAAATATTTTCAAACGCCCATATTTCCCAAACCCCACGGAACAGAGAGCTTTTATTTGGTATGAAGTATCCTTATGACCAGTAGAATTGAATGGTAAAAAAAAATTGCCATCGGTTATGTTAGGGTGTTCTGTAATGGGCATCGAAAAAATGCTGAGTCAGCATATTTGCAAACATTTTAAAAAATCTTTTCTCCAGAACCAATCATCAGAATCTTTTGATATTTGGTATACAGCATTCATAGGGGGGTCAGATAAAAGTTTGTTCAAATAAAGCTCATTGGTTCATATTTGGGCTCTCTACAGGAGCCCGAAGTTTTAACATAGGGTAATATGGGGAATATTCTTTAAAAATCTTCTTCTTCAGAACCACCAGTCAGAATCTTTTAATATTTGGTATACATCATTGTTATGAGGGTCAGATTCTAGATTGTTCAAACCAAGTCCCTAGGATAATATTTGGGCTTCCTACGGAAGCCCAAAATTTATCTTTGTTCAATATGGAGGGTAATTTAAAAAAATCTTCTTCAGATCCATCAGTCAGAATGCTTTGATATTTGGTATGCAACATCTCTATGGGGGTCAGATTCAAGTTTGTTCAAATCAGATCCCTAGGTATATATTTGGGCTCACTATGGTAGCCCAAATTTTTACTTAGTGCAATATGAGAAATTTCCTTAAAAATCTTCTTCTTCAGATCCACCAGTCAGAATACTTTTATATTTCGTATACAACATCTCTAGGGGGGTCAGATTCCAGGTTGTTCAATTCGAGTGCCTAGGTTAATATTTGGGCTCCATATGGGAACATGAAATTTAACTTAGTACAATATGAGGGAATTTCTTCAAAAATCTTCTTCTTCAGATTCACTTGTCAGAATGCTTTTACATTTGGTATACAACATCTCTAGGGGGGTCAGATTCAAGTTTGTTCAAATCGGATCCATAGGTCAATATTTGGGCTTGCTATGGTAGCCCAAATTTGAACTTAGTGCAATTCGGAGAAATTTCTTTACAATTTCTCTTCTTCAGATCCAACAGTCAGAATGCTTTCATATTCGGTACACAACATCTCTAGGGAAGTCAGATTTAACTGTGTTCAAATCAAGAGCCTGGGTTAATATTTGGGCTCTCTATGGGAGCCGGAATTGGCCATTTTGCTGAAGAATTAAAAATTTTGTATTCAGTACCTTCTAGAGGTACTAAGATTAATCCACATAGGTTGTATCAAGGGGCTTCATAGGGGAGCTCTACATTTTACTTATGATCAACTGAAGAAAAGGCATGATGCCCAGATTATTTTTGTCACTCCTGAGGGACTCAAGGATTGACAGTGTAGCCTATGGAGATGGCTTGCTTAATGTAGACTCATTCTTGGACTCTGTTTAAATTGTGTTCTGTACAAGATGAGCGCTTCAGGCCCCGTGGGGCCTCTTGTTTTGATTCTGATTGGTGGATTTTGAAAAATCTCTGAAACCACAGAGCCAAATGTTTTGAAACATTGCATGGTTGATGACTGGGACACCCTCAACCAATGATCCTCATTTAATGTTGATCGTGTTGCAAACATGACCACAATTGTGGCTTATAGTTACTATGGAAACCCTATGTGGACACAATTTTGTAACTATTATTTCATAAAAAGGTAAACTGTATCTGCTGTGGCATCCACAATTTTGTTGTGAAGCAGTCAGTAAATGCTGGTGGTTGCCTTCAAACTGTTTACACCACATCATGGACTTTGCTAACTTACCTTCAAAAGTTTTTTTTGGAAACCTTTTAAATTCATCATTCAATACCATAATGAATAGTCACATACTTATTCTTTGCATTGTGTGATAAAATTAAATATTAGTGTCCTTTACCTTTTGTTCACCAATGATGTCATAGCATCAAATTTTATGGTGGACATAACCACAAAGATAATACTATGGATACACATTGTTTGATAATTGAGTCTTTAAGATATTCAAAGTAAAATGGATCACAAACAGCATGGTAGCACCCTTTAAAAATATTAATGCCATATCTTGGGAATTCAGTGTCAAATTCTCCTAATGATTTTTAACTCACTGAAGACCACGTACACTAATTGGTCACACATTTTCAGCATTGGCAATAAAATTAACTTAATAGACATGTTTTATACTCATCCACAAGTGATATTATAATGCCATAATGCAAATACATATTGCTGTGATTCAAAAAGTATCACAGAGTTAATCGATGCTTGAATTACACTGTGCTGTTGATCCTAACTTGCAAAGTGGTAATGTGTTATGATAGAAATTTTAGATTTTCCTGAAGTTTTGACATTATTTTGTTGTTATGGTGAGACTAAACATTAAATTTATACAATTTTATGACTGGCCTAATTTCAAAGATTTTTCTATGGATAGTTTGCCTTGGTAAATTACTTTTTAGGAGTCTGGAGAAAAATACATTTCAGTCCACTGGGGTATCCTCAAAGGAATTAATGTCATCTCGGAAATTTGAGATCAGATTTTCAAACTTTTTTTTACTTATTATTCAGGAACTGACCCTTGAAACATTGCACCTCTCTTGTACAGATATTGTGAAATGTATTTTATTTTAATGTTCTGATGGAAATAGAAAAAGAGGACTATGATAACGATAAGTCATTCAGCTTTTGCTTACTAACTGAAAAGGAGGACTACCATAAAAATAAGTCATTCAACTTTCATTGCATGACTTGATAAATTCTGAAAAAATATATTTCAACAACAGACATTTGTTATCATGGGATAATATTTTCAATTTGTAAAACTTCTCAAAGACTTTATTTGGTTATTGCAGTATCAGTTAGGATATATACACACATATTACATCCACATGCTCTTTTATTTTTACATTTGTTGAATAAGTTTTAGACCACTGATTGTTATTTGCTTATAGGAATCCTTGAACAAGCTCATGAAAAACTTATACAGCACACATCCTCACTTTGTGAGGTGTATCATCCCTAATGAGTTCAAACAACCAGGTAACAGGGAATGATTTTAGATTTTTAGTTCCGCGTGTCTTTTGTCCCTACCCTTCTTTTAGAAGGAAGTGTGATAACATAGTGCATGTCATTGATCTTGATTCGATTTCACATTTTTTTCATTTTTGCAAAACGTTTTACACACTTGAATATAGTCAGCATAAGTTTCCAATGATAAAGAATTATCTATATGTCAAAAAATTGAAAACACTCTGTTGCTGTATTGAATGATTAAAATTGAAGGTTGGACCTGTACTGTTATAATACATATTATTGGGCTAGTAGAAGAAAGTAATTCTGATTCACCCAACATTTTTAGTCGAGTTGTGACGAAGTCAAACTCGACTTATAGTTTGGTGAATGGCGGGTGGGAGGGCGGGTGGGTGGGCGGGTGTTTAATTGGGTGGGCGGGCAGGCGGGTGGGCAGGCAGGCGGGTGGGCGGGCGGGTGGGTTTTTGGGCCGGCGGGCGGACGGGCGGGCGTCATAAACAATTGGTTTCCGGATGATAACTTGATAGTGGTTCAACTCACATTCATTAAACTTCATACGTAGGTTGGTCTTGGGGGGAGGAAGAACCCTATTGATTTTGGACATGCTACGTCGAAGATCAAGGTCACAGTGACCTTGAACATAGTAAATCTTAAACAATTGGTTTCCGGATGATAACTTGATAATGGTTCAACTCACATTCATGAAACTTCATAGGTAGATTGGCCTTGCTGAGGGGAAGAACCCTATTGATTTTGGACTTGCTACGTCAAAGGTCAAGGTCAACATGACCTTGAACATAGTAAATCGCAACAATTCCTTTCCGGATGATAACTTGATAGTAGTTCAACCTACATTCATGAAACTTCATAGGTGGGTTGGCCTTGGTGCGAGGAAGAACTCTATTGATCTTGGACTCACCAGATCAAAGGTCAAGGTCACAGTGACCTTTAACATAGTATATCGCAACAATTGGTTTCCGGATGATAACTTGATAGTGGTTCAACCTAGAGTCATGAAACTTCATAGGTGTGTTGGCCTTGGTACGAGGAAGAACCCTATTGATCTTGGACTCACCAGGTCAAAGGTCAAGGTCACAGTGACCTTGAACATAGTATATCGCAACAATTGGTTTCCGGATGATAACTTGATAATGGTTCAACCAGGAGTCATGAAACTTTACAGGTGTGTTGGCCTTGGTGCGAGGAAGAACCCTATTGATGTTGGACTCACCAGGTCAAAGGTCAAGGTCACAGTGACCTTGAACATAGTATATCGCAACAATTGGTTTCCGGATGAGAACTTGATAGTGGTTCAACCTAGAGTCATGAAACTTCATAGGTGTGTTGGCCTTGGTGCGAGGAACTGTTGTCACAACTCGACATTGGATCGGTGATCCTGAGCGGCATTTTTTCATGATCTATAAAGGAAGCTTCTGGGAAATTTAGAATGGAAGGTGTTAATGAAATGCTTTTGAAGACTTCAGCTATAAAGCAACAGCTCTTTTTAGAACCATTGTTGTTTGAATTGATGCAGGTTTCCTTTCACTGTATCCTCACAGTATGGTTGTTATGGCTGAAAATCTTATTCTCTGTTCAACTAAATTCTTTAGTATTTTTTTACATTGCACTTCAGATAAAAAAAACTAAGATGTTCTCAGAAAAAATACATTTTAACTTTTTCACCAAAGATTTATCTCACTAAAACAAACTCTGGGAACACTTTACTGTCGAAGTTTTTCTGTGGATAAAAAAACTGAGAGTCATATTCTGGTGAAGTCTTTTGGCAAGATTCCAAACTTAGCAGCTCCATGAGTATCATCCCAGCACTCAAGGTGGCTTCTACAAACTTCTCACTGAACTAGAAAGATTAAAAAAAGGATGTCATACATGTCTTTATTTGAACCTTGTCTTTCTTTGATTAATCAATCAATCAATCAATTTTTATTAAAAAGTCAGGTTTTAGGCAATTTATATTGGGGTTGCATGTCAGTTGGAAATGAAAAAATATTTTCTGGAAGCAGACAGGTAATGCGAGTTCTTCTAAATGAGGTAATTTGTTAGGGTGGGGGTATTTGTCATTGATTTCAACAGTTGCCAAAAAATCAGAAACCCTCTGTCATTTTTCTTATTACAACACATATAGCATTTATTACTTAATTTTAACAATAGAATTTTCAGTCTGTAAAAGAGTATTCTCTTTCTTAACATAACAGTTAAACCTCATTGTTACAGTTTTATGATGTTGAAAATATTGTAGCAGCTATAAGATAAGTATAGTTGAAGAAACTTGATAGAATAACAATGTTTGATTCATTGATTCATGAAATTTTTTTCTTAAAATGTTCAACTTATGCTGACTATAGACTTTAGTGCATGGATAGTTGATAGTACACAACACATCTCTTCACCCAACATAATGTTCATACAATAATTTTCATTTTTCTCTCTTCACCTGCTAAGCATTTTCTTAAATTTTTCATCAAATACAGTATGGCTGCTGAAAACAGTCAAGACTGGATGTAATAAAAAATGCAAGAAAACTCAAGTCAGTAAATCACAAGAAAAATATTCACTGAGCTTCGTCGAAGAAGAATGAATGGGTTAAATTCCTAGTTGCATTATGGGAAAATGTGCTGCTTGAAATCATGGTATTATGACCTAAGTGTACAGTAGAGCTGGAAGTTTTTGATTTTTCAGTTTTGGTTTCAGTTTCAGGAAAAAAACACAGGTATTGGTTCAGTTTTTCTATGCGTTAAGTAGGAAACAACACTTCAGGCTCCTTAACTTGGAAAACATCTTCAACAGCTTGTACAATGCCATTCACCACAAAAAAACCTGTCTTTAAGTATCTCCACTGGGTTCAGCCTAATGGTGGACAAGTCATTAAGGGAGAAAATGTGGCAGGGAGAACATTATGTATTTGCCCATTGGCCAGATAGACTAAGTGGCAAGAGTCCATAGACCTGTTCCCTTACAGCAAGGGATTTTGATAAGTGTTTGCACAAACACAGTAAAACAATTTGGACGTTTTTTCGCTGTGTATTGCAGTTTGGTTCTATGGTTGGCTGCAAAAAATGGAACCAAACTGGAAAACTGAAAAACTGCCCAGCTCAAGTGTACAGGTGGTTGAAAACTGTCTAAGTTATTCCTGCAGCAGTGACAAGAGTACTGGTGTTCTTAGCATGGATATCCTTCAGCGGCATGTAAGGATTTAATGCAGGGACTGTTTCTTGTATTACCTTCAATTTTTTTTTTAACAGAATTGGCATAACATATTCATTTAGGCATTGGCAGAAAAAAGACCTATCTAAAATGGCCATTGCCCAATGTATATATGATTGATTTTACCACAGTTGTAAAGAAATTATGCATCTATATCACTGATAAAATGTCTTCATCACCTACAAACTGCATTAGTGAAGGAAAGTTAAATAATGCTTCCAAACTGCAAAACAGCACTTTAATTTTTTTTCATCATCATGTATGTGTGTGAGTATTTTTAACAACAGTGAACATTAAGTTGGGTACTGATTAATATCACTCAAATTCTCATTTTTCTGCAATTTGTTATCTCTGTGTGTGAAGAAAGTTATTGAATACCTATCTTGAAAACTGGAAGTGAAACTCACTTGAAATCAGAATGAAAAAAATGTCTCAATGTATCTGCTTGAAGCTGTCAAAATAATCGTCTTTTTGGTGATTTAGTGGTACTCACAATGGCTCAAATAACTGGAGATTCAAGTGTTTACTGTAAAATTCCAGAGGCCCATTGTCACCTTGGAAAGAATTAAATTTCCTAGCTTGCATAAGCCCCTTTCATATTATATTGAATGATATATACAATATATAGAGAGTAGATTACAAATAAAACAATGGAATAGAATTTCCACCCACACAATAATTTGTATTCTGTAAATAATAGCATAAGAGTCATCATCAAAGTTCCAGTCAATGGACCATTATGTTGGATCCTCAGGTTTAGTAGCTAAAACACTGCTTTTGCTTCTCATGTTTTTTCCTCGAGATTCAGAAGTTATTGTCTTAGTGAGAACAGTATCCCAGGTATTTTTGTAGAAACTACTCTCCACATACTGTATACAAAATTGCTCATTAGTTCAATATGGTTTAACACACTGATAAGTTGTGATAGATCATGGCATATTAAAATGTCAAGAATATGATGAACTGTGTGTACAGTGCATTGAGAAGATAACACAACAATGTTATGTATATTACAAACAAATTTGAAATAGCCATGAGGGGGTTAGATTTCACAAATATTTAGTGAATATACAATGAGCTTGACTTACAGTAAAGAATTATGAATTTCACATCTGTGTTTACAGTTTGCATCATGGAACATCATGGAACTTAACCTGTTACCCACCTAACAAATCAGAGGCATCTGCTTGCATAATTTACCAACTGAGCACTTGCAAAAACACTGTTTTTCAAAAACATTTCAAGAAAATTGATGAGCTCATTCCAGTGAGGGATCACATGATATATAGTATTGTTGGAACTTTTTAAAAATGTGAAAAAAATGTAATTAAAATAACAAATTTTGATATAGTGTACATTGAGTAAAGGGTTCTTGTTTTCAATAGTGTGCGTTGGGTAAAGAGTTGTCTCAATTTGTATTACATTATTGAAATTGTGTGGACATGTAAAGAAGTGTTAAAAAATGATAATTTGAGTATATTTGAATAGAATTTTCTTCATACCAAGTTTGATAAGATTTTGTGTTGATTTGATTCTTTGTGTGTGTGATTTCCTCTACTAGGAATCCTTACTTAAATTGATGACAACACTGAGGCAAACTAATCCGCATTTTGTCAGATGTATTATCCCAAATGAAGTGAAAGAACCAGGTGAGAAATCTTTTAACATATCTTCTCAGATTTTTTTCTCCATTTTTATATTTCCTGTTTAACTCATATTGTAGTTATGAAAATAATTTGATTTTAATTGTTTTTATCAAACTTATTAAATCGTCCTAAAATACTGCTTTAGAAGAAACTAAATGAACATTCTGAAAATCATATTGGGACATATAGTAATATTTTCTTAAAGTTGTGTCAGGAAATTGTTAATTGTTTTCACTAAATGTAACTTCATTTTTAGCTTAACTTGACAAAGTCAAGATAAGCTATTGCCATCATGTGTGCAGAAGTCTGTTAGCCTGTGAGTGAGTCTGTTAGTCTGTGAGTCTGTTCACATTTTCCTTTAGCACAGGCTACACCTCGCAGTTCTTGTCCGATCGTCACAAAATTTCATATGCAGGTTTGAGGCTATGTCTAGATGAGAACGTCCCCTTTTGGTCAAGATCGGTCAACCGTGATGGCTGCCCGAGCCCAAAACCCAAAAACCTTTAGCACAGTCTACAGGTCGTATTTATGAAGGGATTTCATGGTAACTTCGTAGGATGACTCTGTTTAATATCTAGATGAGAACAACCCCTTTTGGTCATGATCTGTCAACTGTGATGGCTACCCAAGTCCGAAACCCAAAAACTTTTAGCACAGTCTACAGGTCATATTTAATGGAGTGATTTCATTGTAACTTGGTAGGATGACTCCGTGTGATGTCTAGATGAGAACTTCCCCATTTGGTCATGATCTGTCAACCGTGATGACTGCCCGAGCCCAAAACCGATTTCATTGTAACTTGGTAGGATGACTCCATATAATGTCTAGATGAGAACGTCCCCTTTTGGTCACGAACGGTCAACTGTGATGGCTACAGGTGCCTGAAGCCTGAAAACCTTTATCACAGTCAACAGGTCGGATTTATGAAGGGATTTCATTGTAACTTGGTAGGATGACTCCAGATAGTATCTAGATGAGAACATCCCCCTTTGGTCACAATCATTCAGCCATGATGGCTGCCCGAGCCCAAAACCCCAAAACCTTTAACACAGACTACAGGTCGTATTTATGAAAGGATTTCATTGTAACTTTGCAGGATGACTCAGTATAATGTCAACATGATGACATCCCCTTTTGGTTGGGATGGGTCAACTGTGATGGCTACACAGGCCCGAAGCCCAAAAACCTTTAGCACAGTCTACAGGCCATATTTATGAAGGGATTTTATTGTAACTTCATAAGATGACTCGTTTTGGAATAATTTCACTGTAACTTGGTAACTTTGGTCGGCATACATTAACTGTGAGAGCCACATTAACCCACCCCTCACTTCTTTAGTATAGTCAACACTTATTGAAAACATAGCATTCAGGAAACAGAAATTAACATATTCTCAATTATCACAATTCTTGTCATATTTTAGTGCTGCCACGGTTAAGACTTTTTTCTGACCGGTTAACCAGCGTGTTTGACTGTGGTTAACAGTGGTTAACCGCATTTAAGGTACCTATATTTGTAGTGTGTTCTTGCTTCAACTGTAACTATTATATCAGGCCGGCCAATGTTATTTACATTGACCATAAATAATAATAAAGAAGTATTCTATTTAGTCGTTGTTGTTCAATCACCCATGTGTGTTTACATCAGTGCGTGTACCGGAAATCAACATTTTTGTGGGGCCAATATGGATGAAACTATAAAAAATACAAAATCATCAAAATAACAACAAAAAAATAAATAATAACACATTAAATGTTTGCCAGCAATACCTGGAGAGACGTATTTATTTATTCCATGAACTCCAATTCACTGAACTGTAATGTCCGATTATAAATTACGCACACATGCACCAGGTAAAGTTAGTTTCAATAGCACCAACAATGCTTAAGTGGGACAACAATTTGAAAATAATTTGCGCTGTAACCTGCGCATTTGTTGTATTTTTATTGGTTTTTCCGGAACGTTCTCGCGTTCCAGAAAAACCAACTTAATCACAACCACTGCGCAGGTTACGGAGCAAATGGCGCTCTGATTCTGAAACTATGAAGTTTCAGTCACAAACGAGGCTTTAACGAGTGTTGGATTTTCTTGACAGGGATGAAGACATTGGGGTGATAAACAAACAACGAAAAACAAATAAATGCGAGTATTTTTTAAATCTTTAATAATAATTTTCCTTTATTCTTTTATCTTATTCACCACGTGGTAACTCGTGAAAACTTACCCATTTCCATTGCATCCCAAACTGCCCCAAATTGGCAAAACGTAACTTGCAACTAATTCTTTTTGACTGCATATATTTAAAAATGGGGGTGCGACTTATACATGGGCTTTAGGCAAAAGGGAGGAATTCCAAGTGTGAGTTTCTTGTGCGACTTATACACGGGGGCGACTTATACACGGACATGTACGGTGAGTATAGTGAATGTAAGGTTAAGCGGTTAAAACATTTTCTTGACCGGTCAAAGTTTTAACCACAGGTTAACCGGATAACTGCGGCAGCACTATCGTATTTCATAATACTTTCATAAACATTGAACATTATCCTTTTCATCAAACACAACATACAATCAAGTTAAGCTACAGTGTCAATGACACTTTCATTTTTAATGCTGAGAACAGTATCTCAATTCTTTTGGAAAGTGATGATTTTTCAATGAAGGTTTTGTTTTCTTGGATGTAGTTTTTGTTCAGTTGTTGGCTTTGACAGTTTTGTTGTATTACTAGGAAATGAATTTTGACTTGAGACTGTCATATTTTTTACTGAGAATAACATTCAGAGTGCAATAGTGTTGGTGGTTATAACAACTTAACTTCAGATAAACTCTTTCAACACCATTGTGTTCCAGAATGGACTCTTGTATGCAGTTCTGTCATAGTGGATCCATTTTGTATTTGTAGGGAAGTTCCATGTAATCATGTATTCCTGCAGCCACAGAGGATTCAATTATTGCACATCCTCTTCCGTTGTTCATTGTCTCATTGATCAATTGCCAATTTTCATTTACACAAAAATTTATGCAGATCAGATTGGAAAAGTCAAGAGTAACTCCTTTGTGAGTTCAAGATGTATGCTCTTAAATCTCCAAACATGGACAAAGAAATGTAACCCAAACTCGCAAGTGATAATCACTTGTGCAATAGGCATTACAAAACAAAACCTTTTTTATAGAGTGTGAGTTATTGAACAAGTTATTGAATAGGCCTCAACAACCCCAGATTCCACACTGCCCTTATTCCTCAACTATGGTTACCTTAGTTATGATCAGTACTGCAACTTTCGTTCAATTACATATCTATACAGATGTAGCAAACATGAAACAGCCATCACTTTTTAGGCTTTCCCAAACCCAGTTTGGGAAAGACTATTGTTATTCTTCTTTTTCAAAATTTTTCTTCTCTATTTTTTTTTAAATTTTTTAAATTTTTTTTTTTTTCCTCCCTGAATTTTGTCTGTTGAACTGCTCGAAAACAAGTTGTACGATTTTGACCAAATTTGGTACACGTATGTAATGTCATAAAATCTCGTGAAATGCAGTATCGTCATATCTGTGAAAACGCGTATTTTCAAAATATTCTGCCAAAACCTTCAAAATTTCACCATTTTTCGAATGTCTCAAAATTGTTTACAGTTATTTAGCTCAAATGTTCCACACATTTAGAGCATAATATGATACACCACAATCACCACTCAGATCTTGCAACTTTAACCCCCACTGGCCAAAAATGACATGAATATAGAATTTTTCTTCAAAATTGTCCAACTTCAAGGGCAAATTTCTCTAATAACAAGGTTGTTGTAACAATTATTTTGGTTTGGATAGATGCAACAATGATTGTGGAAGAAAGTTACTGTTTACTTTTTAATTTCAGATTTAACACCCAAGCACAATGAGGGTGAGAATAAGAGTACCGTTTGAAAATGCCAAAATTAGCCAACTTTGGTTGCTTTTTCCATCATTTTGGAAAGGGGTTAATTTCAAACACTTTTCGTGTACCTATTCACAATTGACTACCGAGCATATCTGCTGTTGTAAGTTTAGTTGTAAAGTTTAACCCTATCCCATTTAGGTTGCATAAAAGTAGGTACCGTCCAAAAAAAATCCAATTTTTTCAAAATTTGGTAAGTTTAGGTGACGATTTACTCCATTTTTAATTGCTTGGGCTCCGATTGTTTTCTATAGCTGCTTGCAGCAGTCAAAGTATGGCAAATTTTGTTCTATATGTTATTATTAAAAGTTTAACCCTTAGCAGATTTGAGACTTCCCATAAGGGTACTGTCGGAATATTTGTTATTTTCGCCAACTTCAAGAGCAATTTTTTCTAATTACAAGGTAGTTGTAATAATTATTTTGGAGTGGCTAGATGCAACAATGATTGTGGAAGAAAGTTACTGTTTACTTTTTAATCTCAGATTTAACCCTTTAGCACAATGAGGCCGAGAATAAGAATAACGTTTGAAAATGCCAAAATTAGCTATTTTTGGTTGCCTTTTCTATCATTCTGGAAAGGGTTAATTTCAAACACTTTTTATGTACGTATTCAAAATTGACTATCGAGCATATTTACTGTTGTTAGTTTGGTTGTAAAGTTTAACCCTATCCCATTCTGGTTGCATAAAAGTAGGTACCGTCCAAATAAATATCAATTTTTTCAGAATTTGGTAAATTTAGGTGGCAATTTACTCCATTTTTAATTGCTTGAGCTCTGAATGTTTTCTATAGGTGCTTGCAGCAATCAAAGTATGACAAATTTTGTTCTATATGTTATTATTAAAAGTTTAACCCTTGGCAGATTTGAGACTTCCCATAAGGGTACTGTCAGAATAATTGTTATTTTCGCCAACGTTTACATGTGCTTTCTCAGCACTGGAGCCATATTGTCTCAAAACCGTTTCCATGAGAGGATTGGGCCTTCATCCAAGAACAATTTTGCTGTTATATATTTTATTCAAAGTTTTAACCTTCACCCAGTTTTCGGGCCTTGAATTTGAGTGCTCTAAAATTCTTCATAAAATTGGCTAATGTGGAGCTCACTTTTCTTCCATTTTCGAAAGGAATATCAAAAAATGATTTACATGTTCGTATTTGCCTCCCGAGCATATTTGCTGTTGTAAGTTTGGTTGTAAAGTTTAACCCTATGCTCGTTTTGTTTGCATAAAGATAGGTGCAGTCCAAAAAAAATTCGCGTTTTCAGAATTTGGTAAGTTTAAGTGACGATTTACTCCATTCCTAATTGACTGAGCGCTGAACGTTTTCTATGGCTGTATGCAGCAGTCATAGTATGACAACTTTTGTTTTATATGTCATTATTAAAAGTTTAACCATTGGCAGATTCGAAACTGCCCATATGGGTATGGTAGGAATAATTTCAATTTTCATAAAATCACTGAATATTGATAAGCGTGCAGTGGTAGTTTGGAATAGAATATCCGAAAATGCTTTCAAAATTCGGATTCACAGTTCAATTCCAAGAATATTTTCTGTTATAAGGTTGCTGTAAAGTTTAACGCAATCCCTGTCTCAGATGCATAATGGTAGATGCCGTCGAAAAAAAACTCATTCTTTCAGAATTTCGTAGGTTTAAGTGACAATTTACTCCATTCCAAATTCATTGAGTGGTGAATGTTTTCTATGCCTGCATGCAGAAAGCATAGCATTACAACTTCTGTTTTATACGTCATTATCAAAAGTTTAACCCTTGGCATATTAAGGAGTTCCCATGTGGGTATAGTCGGAATAATTGTTATTTTCGTAAAATCAATCCCTGAATATATTGGTAACCGTGCAGTGGCCTATCAGTGGTGCTACATGAAACTGCAAATAGTTAAGGTTGAAAAGTTCATCAAATAGACAAATATAATACCTAACTCAGCCAGTGACAGGTAAATAATGAATGGAAAAGTCGTTGAGTTGAGAATAAAGTAGGGACGAATCGTGTCCTCGGTTTCCACCTGATCCACGGTATTTCCATGCGGTCTCTGCACTTGACAAAGATACTAAACTGTCGGACAGGGACAGTAGGAAACATTCTGAGAATTTCAAGTTGCTGCCTTGCATGATCGGGACATAATTGGAATATATCCGACATTGTATCTGTCAGATATATTCCAATTATGTCCCGATCACTTCACCCTGACTGTCTGCATGGGGGCACCATGACGCAGTGTACTAAGGCATACTGCATGTCGATGGTGCGCATGTCTTCAGCCAATCTAACCCTGCCTGTGCTACAGTGCGGAGGCACTATGTTGGGGAGCTGGCAGCTGCTCGTCATTGCCCGGTGGTTCTCTCTGGGTATTCCGGCTTCCTCCACGCATACAACTGTCACCGACATAATATGACCTTGGCTGTTAATGTGTCGTTAAAACCTAATAAATAAATAAATAAATCCAGTACCAGTTTTGCTCGTACAAATTTTAGTACCGTCAGACAAAATTCATTTTCTGATCAATTTCTGTACTCACCTTCCCTGAGTAAGATTGGTATACCTTTTCAATCTCAACTTTAACCCTCAAGCACAATGAGAGTGAGAATAAGTGTACCATTTGGAAATACCCAAATTATCCAACTTTGGTTACTCTCTACTATCATTTTGGAATGGGTTAATTTGAGACACTTTGCTTTGCTATATGCAGAGATGTTTAATCAATAAATCCGGCTTTATTTCTGTTCTGGGATTTAATGAAACATGTGCTTTGGCCACTTAAAAATAGCACTATCTGCAAAAAATGACTTTGAGTGAATACTCACTCAAAAAGGAAAGAGCTCTTTGAGCTTTCCATAACTGCTTTCAAAAATCAATGGCGAACAAATTTTGTTGTATATGTTTTGGTGTTCCATGTTATCCAACACCAGTTTGGCTGTACAAAAATGAATACCGCCAAGAAAGAAAGCACATTTTCTCAGTGGTAGACTGTTTGACTTCTATGATAGAGGTCCCTATCTGGGACGACCCACGTAATGTCCTTGGGCAAGGCACTTTATCCCGGTTGCCAACATGGGGACACGATGATGCCATGTACTAAGGCGTACTGCATGTCAATGGTGCACATGTCTTCAACCGCTGGTACCCTGCTTCAGCGGAGCTTGAACATAATTAGAATGTTGAGCTGACAGTTGCTCGTCGATGCTCGGTGGTTCTCTCTGGGTCTCCGACTTCCCCCACCTGTAAAACTGCCACGGTCACGATTAGCCATTGTGGATGAGTATGTGACCGCAAACACCAATAAATAAATACCGTCAGGGAAACCCTCTGTGAAATCCTTATGTCAATAAATAGCAAAGTAGTAATGTAATGCAAGAAATATTAACAAGCTGTTCAACATCCCTTTAATCAACTCATTTTGACTTGAACTGTACCCATCACTGTGTATACTAGCTCTCTAGATGGTTTAAACCATATCAAATAAACAACTAATTTGTGTGTGACAGTAACTCATATTACATGTATTTCATTGTATCTGAAAGAGGTATGTTGGAAAAATTGTGAAATCATGGAGTAGGAAGCTTACCCTCATTTGTTGACAAATCCCACACATTCACAAACAGACAGAATGATAAAGAATAAATTAATTATTGATATTTAAGGTCACTTTCAGCATCTACAGCTATATCATGGCCATAATATAGGTATTTATTCAAGTCCAGGTATTCATTGCATAGGCATACAGGGCTATTTTTCAGGGGGGGGGGGGGGGGGGGGGGAGGCGATGAACCCTTTCAGCCCGAAAAAGTTGAATCTCAGGAGGAAATGCCAAATGTGGGTATGGGAGGGAGGGGTGTCTCCCTCCCATTGAGTACCTGGAGAGAACCACTGAGCAATGGCAAGCGACTCAGACTCCCCAACATACTAACTCCACAAAAGCAGGGTTAGTATTGGTTGAAGACAAGTACACCCTCAAAGTACCCTTAGTACACATCGCCATCATGCCCACCCCCCCCCCCCCCCCTCCCCCCACGTGGGAAATTAAATTGAGATGAAGTGTCTTGCTGAAGGACACAATGTGGTTGCCACAGGCGGGATTCGAACCGAGGACTTCTTGGATTGCAACAATCATCTCTACCTTCTGAGCCACCATGCTCCCGTAATATGCAGTAATAGAACTCTTTATATGTGCTTGTGTGATTATAAATGAATAATATTAACGTGGATATGGTTCCACTGAATCAACTTGTACAGTATAATGGGCAGTTTATTTGCTACTTCTAAGTGATGAGACAGGAAAACAACATTTTGTGTGGAAAACCAAAATGTTTTGTGGTCATTTCTGGCAACTAAATTGTCCAAAATTTTCTGGCATATTGGCTGAAAAATCGGCTCCTTCCTGACTCAGGGGTGGGTTGGGGCACAGTCCTTCATGAAATCCCGGCCCGTACGCCCATAATTCATATGTACTAATTTTCTCCAAAGCAGAAAGGACATCGCTTGTTTTGCTTTCTATGAAAATATTCTGTAATTATTGAAGAGCAAATTTTGTGTTAAATGTTTTGGTGTCCTGCTGTATCTCAAATATCTGTTTTGGCTGCATAAAAACTAGTAGCATCACAAAAACTTTGATTTCCACTAAATTTTGTTTTCAAAACTGATCGATAGTTTTCTGTACAGTACAGTTTGCCTTTTTTTTTTCCTCCCTGAATTTTGACTGTTGAGTTGCTCGAAAACAAGTTGTACGATTTTGACCAAATTTGGCACACTTATGTAATCTCATAAAATCTAGTGAAATGCGGTATCGTCATATCTGTGAAAACGCGTATTTTCAAAATATTCTGCCAAAACCTTCAAAATTTTACCATTTTTCGAATGTCTCAAAATTGTTTACAGTTATTTCGCTCAAGTTTTTCACACATTTACAGCATAATATGATTCACCACAATCACCACTCAAATCTTTCAACATTAACCTCCACTGGCCAAAAATGACATGAATATGGATTTTTTCTTCAAAATTGACCAACTTCAAGAGCAAATTTCTCTAACAACAAGGTTGTTGTAACAATTATTTTGGTTTGGATAGATGCAACAATGATTGCGGAATAAAGTTACTGTTTACTTTTTAATCTCAGATTTAACCCTCAAGCACAATGAGGGCGAGGATAAGAGTACCGTTTGAAAATGCCAAAATTAGCCAACTTTGCTTGCTTTTTCTATTATTTTGGAAAGGGTTAATTTCAAACACTTTTCATGTACATATTCACAATTGACTACCGAGCATATTTGCTGTTGTAAGTTTGGTTGCAAAGTTTAACCCTATCCCATTCTGGTTGCATAAAAGTAGGTACCGTCCAAAAAAACTCCAATTTTTTAAGAATTTGATAAGTTTAGGTGGCGATTTACTCCATTTTTAATTGCTTGAGCTCTGAATGTTTTCTGTAGCTGCTTGCATCAGTCAAAATATGACAAATTTTGTTCTATATGTTATTATTAAAAGTTTAACCCTTAGCAGATTTGAGACTTCCCATAAGGGTACTGTCGGAATAATTGTTATTTTCGCCAACTTCAAGGGCAAATTTCTCTAATTACAAAGTAGTTGTAACAATTATTTTGATATGGCTAGATGCAACAATGATTGTGGAAGAAAGTTACTGTTTACTTCTTAATCTCAGATTTAACCCTCAAGCACAATGAGGGCGAGAATAAGAGTACCGTTTGAAAATGCCAAAATTAGCCAACTTTGCTTGCTTTTTCTATTATTTTGGAAAGGGTTAATTTCAAAAACTTTTCATGTACGTATTCACAATTGACTACCGAGCATATTTGCTGTTGTAAGTTTGGTTGTAAAGTTTAACCCTATCCCATTCTGGTTGCATAAAAAAGTAGGTACCTTCCAAAAAAACTCCAATTTTTCAGAATTTGGTAACTTTAGATGGAGATTTACTTCATTCCTAATAGCTTGAGCTCTGAATTTTTTCTATAACTGCTTGCAGCAGTCAAAGTATGACAAAGTTTGTTCTATATATTATTATTAAAAGTTTAACCCTTTCAACATTAACCCCCACTGGCCAAAAATGACATGAATATAAATTTTTTCTTCAAAATTGACCTACTTCAAGGGCAAATGTCTCTAATAACAAGGTTGTTGTAACAATTATTTTGGTTTGGATAGATGCAACAATGATTGCGGAATAAAGTTACTGTTTACTTTTTAATCTCAGATTTAACCACCAAGCACAATGAGGGCGAGGATAAGAGTACCGTTTGAAAATGCCAAAATTAGCCAACTTTGGTTTCTTTTTCTATCATTTTGGAAAGGGTTAATTTCAAACACTTTTCATGTACGTATTCACAATTGACTACCAAGCATATTTGCTGTTGTAAGTTTGGTTGTAAAGTTTAACCCTATCCCAAATTGGTTGCAAAAAAAGTAGGTATCGTCCAAAAAAACTCCAATTTTTTCAGAATTTGATAAGTTTAGGTGGCAATTTACTCCATTTTTAATTGCTTGAACTCTGAATGTTTTCTGTAGCTGCTTGCATCAGTCAAAGTATGACAAATTTTGTTCTATATGTTATTATTAAAAGTTTAACCCTTGGCAGATTTGAGACCTCCCATAAGGGTACTGTCGGAATAATTGTTATTTTCGTCAACTTCAAGGGCAAATTTCTCTAATTACAAAGTAGTTGTAACAATTATTTTGATATGGCTAGATGCAACAATGATTGTGGAAGAAAGTTACTGTTTACTTCTTAATCTCAGATTTAACCCACAAGCACAGTGAGGGCGAGAATAAGAGTACCGTTTGAAAATGCCAAAATTAGCCATATTTGGTTCCTCTTTTCCATCATTTTGGAAGGGTTAATTTCAAAAACTTTTCATGTACGTATTCACAATTGACTACCGAGCATATTTGCTGAAGTGAGTTTGGTTGTAAAGTTTAACCCTATCCCATTCTGGTTGCATAAAAAGTAGGTACCTTCCAAAAAAACTCCAATTTTTCAGAATTTGGTAACTTTAGGCGACGATTTACTTCATTCCTAATAGCTTGAGGTCTGAATTTTTTCTATAGCTGCTTGCAGCAGTCAAAGTATGACAAATTTTGTTCTATATGTTATTATTAAAAGTTTAACCCTTGGCAGATTTGAGACTTCCCATAACGGTACTGTCGGAATAATTGTTATTTTCGCCAATGTTTACATGCACTTTCTCAGCACTGGAGCCATATTGTCTCAAAACCTGTTCCATGAGAGGATTGGGCCTTCATCCAAGAAGAATTTTGCTGTTATATGTTTTATTCAAAGATTTAACCTTCACCCAGTTTTCTGGCCTTGAATTTGAGTGCCCTAAAATTCTTCATAAAATTGGCTAATTTGGAGCTCACTTTTCTTCCATTTTCGAATTTCGAAAGGAATATCGAAAAATGATTTACATGTTCGTATTTACAATTGCCTACCGAGCATATTTGCTGTTGTAAGTCTAGTTGTAAAGTTTAACCCTATGCTCGTTCTGTTTGCATAAAGATAGGTGCAGTCCAAAAAAACTATCGTTTTTCAGAATTTGGTAAGTTTAAGTGACGATTTACTCCATTCCTAATTGATTGAGCGCTGAACGTTTTCTATGGCTGTATGCAGCAGTCATAGTATGGCAACTTTTGTTTTATATGTCATTATTAAAAGTTTAACCGTTGGCCGATTCGTGACTGCCCATATGGGTACGGTCGGAATAATTGATATTTTCATAAAATCACTGAATATTGATAAGCGTGCAGTAGTAGTTTGGAAAAGAATATCCGAAAATGCTTTCGAAATTCGGATTCACAGTTCAATTCCAAGAATATTTTCTGTTATAAGGTTGCTGTAAAGTGTAACTCCATCCCTGTCTCAAATGCATAAAAATTGGTGCTGTCGAAAAAAAACTCTCATTTTTTTTCAGAATTTCGTAGGTTTAAGTGACAATTTACTCCATTCCTAATTCATTGAGCGCTGAATGTTTACTATTCCTGCATGCAGCAAGCATAGCATGACAACTTCTGTTTTATACGTTATTATCAATAGTTTAACCCTTGGCATATTTAGGAGTTCCCATGTGGATATAGTCGGAATAATTGTTATTTTCGTAAAATCAATCCCTGAATATATTGGTAACCAAGCAGTGGCTTTCGGTGGTGCTACATGAAGCCGCAAATAGTTATGGTTGAAAAGTTCATCAAATAGACAGATATAATGCCTAACTCAGCCGGTGACAGGTAAATAATGAATGGAAAAGTCGTTGAATTGAGAATAAAGTAGGGACGAATTGTGCCCTCGGTTTCCACCTGATCCACGGTATTTCCACGCGCGGCACTTGACAAAGATATTAAACTGTCGGGCAGGGACAGTAGAAAACATTCTGAGAATTTCAAGTTGCTGCCGTGCATGGTCGGGACATAATTGGAGTATATCTGACATTGTAACTGTTCAATTTGAATGTCAAATTAGCCAGATGACGGCTTTTTCTCCACCGGATAATCCCACCTGCGGCAACCGCGTTGTGTCCTTGGGCAAGACACTTCATCTCCTCTGCCTGCGTGGGGGCACGGTGGCGTTGTGTACTGAGGCGTACTGCACGTCGATGGTGCACTTGTCTTCGACCAATGCTAACCCTGCTTGTGTGGAGTTCGTATGTTGGGGAGCTGACAGTTGCTCGCCGTTGCTCGGTGGTTCTCTCTGGGTACTCCGGCTTCCTCCACCCGTAAAACTGTTGCAGTCATGATTAGCCAGTGTGCATAAATATGTGACCTTAACCACCAATAAATAAATAAATAAATTCTCCACCAGATCGAGTTGTTAGTTTCTGCCGGGACGGTCTAAAATAAGCAGTTTAACTCAAAACTTTCTGTCCCATATGAATGTGCGAATATTTAAAGCTGGACAGTTCATCAAATAGACAGAAATAATGCCATACTCGGCCGGTGATAGGTAAATAGTGAATGGAAACGGCATTGCATTGGGAATAGAGTAGGGACGAATCGTCCCCGCAGTTTCCACGTGATCCACGTTGTTCCCTCGCGCTCACGCCACTTGACAAAGATACTGTTCTGTCGAGCAGTGATAGTAGAACAACTTCTGAAGATTTCGTGCATCTGCCTTCACTGGTCTAGACGCCGTGTACTAAGGCATGCTGCACGTCGATGGTGTGCATGTCTTCAACCAATCTAACCCTGCCTGTGCTACAGTGCGGTGGCACTATGTTGGGGAGCTGGCAGCTGCTCGTCATTGCACGGTGGTTCTCTTTGGGTACTCCGTCTTGCGCCACCCATAAAACTGTCACCGACATAATATGACCTTGGCTGTTAATGTGTCGTTATACCCTAATAAATAAATAAATAAATAAATAAATAAATAAATAAATAAATCCAGTACCAGTTTTGCTCGTACAAATATTAGTACCTTCAGACAAAATTCATTTTCTGATTAATTTCGTACTTTTCTGTACTCACCTTCCCCGAGTAAGATTGGTATATCTTTTCAATCTCAGATTTAACCCTCAAGCACAATGAGAGCGAGAATAAGAGTACCATTTGGAAATACCTAAATTATCCAACTTTGGTTACTCTCTACTATCATTTTGGAATGGGTTAATTTGAGACACTTTGCTTTGCTATATGCAGGGATGTTTAATCAATAAATCCGGCTTTAGTTATGTTCTGGGACTTAATGAAACATGTGCTTTGGTCACTTAAAAATAGCACTGTCTGCAAAAAATGACTGAGTGAATACTCACTTGTCCAAAAACAAAAAGGAAAGAGCTCTTTGAGCTTTCCATAACTGCTTTCAAAAATCAATGGGGAACAAATTTTGTGTTATATGTTTTGGTGTTCGGTGTTATCCAACCCCAGTTTGGCCGCACAAATATGAATACCACCAGGAAAGAAAGCACATTTTCTCAGTGATAGACTGTTTGACTTCTATGATAGAGGTCCCGAGTTTGATCCCTGTCTGGGATGGCCCACGTAATGTCCTTGGGCAAGGCACTTTATCCCGGTTGGCAACATGGGAACACAATGATGTTACTAAGGCGTTCTGCGTGTCAATGGTGCACATGTCTTCAACCGCTGGTACCCTGCTTCAGCGGAGCTTGAACATAATTAGAATGTTGGGCTGACAGTTGCTCGTCGATGCTCGGTGGTTCTCTCTGGGTCCTCCGACTTCCCCCACCTGTAAAACTGTCACGGTCACGATTAGCCATTGTGGATAAGTATGTGACCGTAAACACCAATAAATAAATACCGTCAGGGAAACCCTCTGTGAAATCCTTCTGTCAATAAATAGCAAAGAAGTAATGTAATGCAAGAAATATTAACAAGCTGTTCAACATCCCTTTAATCAACTCATTTTGACTTGAACTGTACCCATCACTGTGTATACTAGCTCTCTAGTTTTCCTCCTTGAATGTTGTCTGTTGAACTGCTCAAAAACAAGCTGTATGATTTTGACCAAATTCGGCATACTTATGTAATGTCATAAAATCTAGTGAAATGCGGTATCTTCATATCTGTGAAAACGCGCATTTTCAAAATATTCTGCCAAAACCGTCAAAATTTCACCATTTTTCAAATGTCTCAAAATTGTTTACAGTTATTTAGCTCAAATTTTCCACACATTTAGAGCATAATATAATACACCACTCAAATCTTTCAACTTTATCCCCCGTAGCCAAAAATGACATGAATATAGAGTTTTTCTTCAAAATTTACCAACTTCAAGAGCAATTTTCTCCAATTACAAGGTTGTTGTAACAATTATTTTGGTATGGATAGATGCAACAATGATTGTGGAAGAAAGTTACTGTTTGCTTTTTAATCTCAGATTTAACCCTCAAGCACAATGAGGGCGAGAATAAGAACACCGTTTGAAAATTCCAAAATTAGCCAACTTTGGTTGCTTTTTCTATCATTTTGGAAAGGGTTAATTTCAAACACTTTTCATGTACGTATTCACAATTGACTACCAAGCATATTTGCTGTTGTAAGTTTGGTTGTAAAGTTTATCCCTATCCCATTCTGGTTGCATAAAACTGGGTACCGTCCAAAAAAACTCCAATTTTTTCAGAATTTGGTAAGTTTAGGTGACGATTTACTCCATTTTTAATTGAGTAAGCTCTGAATGTTTTCTATAGCTGCTTGCAGCGGACAAAGTATGACAAATTTTGTTCTATATGTTATTATTAAAAGTTTAACCCTTAGCAGATTTGAGACTTGCCATAAGGGTTCTGTTGGAATAATTGTTATTTTTGCCAACTGTTGCATGCACTTTCTCAGCACTGGAGCCATATTGTCTCAAAACCTTTTCCATGAGAAGATAGGGCATTCATCTAAGAACAATTTTGCTGTTATATGTTTTATTCCAAGTTTTAACCCTCACCCAGTTGTCAGGCCTTGAATTGGAGTACCCTCAACTTGTACATGTTCATTCAAATACCAAGATTCAAGATTAGTCCATGTCTCTTTTCAGACACTCAATCTATGATTGATGTTCACACATTTAGAGTATAATATGATACACTAAAATCACCACTCAAATAGTTTAAAATTAACCCCTATTGGCCACAAATGATAGGTATATAGCATTTTATCTTCGATATTGGCTAACTTCAAGCGCTAATTTCTCTAACTGCAATGTTTTTGTAACAATTATTTTTGTATGCATAGATGCAACAATGCTGGCAGAAGAAAGTTACTGTTTAGTTTTTAATCTCATCTTTAACCCTCAAGCACAATGAGGGTAAGATTTCCATTCGTAAATGCTAAAATTAGCCAACTTCTGTTACATTTTCCTGTCATTTTGGAAAGGGTTATTTTTAGATACTTTGTTTCGCGATAGGTAGAGATGCTTAATGAAAAAATCCGCTGCTGTAAGATATGCTTTGGGGCTTAACCCAAAACATGATTTGGCCACGTAAAGAATAGTATTGTCCGACAAAAATTGATTTTCAGTGAATTTTGCAAACATCTGTACTCATTTCCTCTAATTACAAAGTTGTTGTAGCAATTATTTTGGTATGGATAGATGTAATAATGATTACAGAAGAAAGTTACTGTTTACTTTTTAATCTCAAGATTTAACCCCCAAGCACAGTGAGGGTGAGCATTAGAGTACCGTTTTTGAATGCCAAAAATAGCCATCTTTGGATGCTTTTTGTCTATTGTTTTGGAAATGGATAATTTCAAGCACTTTGCTTTGCTGTATGTAGTCTTCATTTTCACATTAGAAAGTTGGGAAAGCCCGTAATTTGTCCAACAAATTACAATTCTCTAGTTCTTCTTTTGTCCTTTCTATACTCATTTAAGAGAACAGACTGCATGTTCTATTCAGTGCAATGTTAGTCAGACATTTTTTTGCATGGTATGTGCACTATTGTTCTACAATTAACCCTTTACCCAACAACACATAGGATATCAAAATTTATTAATTTAATTATTGTTTTTCTCAAATTTAAAAAAAAATTCTGCAAAACTGTATCAAGTGACCACTCGTTGGAATGAGCTCATTCCAAAGAGGGATCATGTGATATGGTTTTGTAGAAATGTTTTGAAAATGTTTGTTTTTTCAACTGCTAAATTTGTAACTTGTGCAGGCCATTATGGCAGATTCATTAGTTAAAGTGTTAACAAAAGAATATCTCTTATTTTGTATTGCTCATTATGAAGATAGTTTCATTGAGTTCTAATCTTATATTACTGCTACCAAATATGTACATCTTGTGTTAAAATGGATTTGAACATAAAAGCTGACTATTTCTCTCGCTCTCACTTTCCCACTTTCTTTCTAACTCTCACTCACACGTGCACACATTCAGGGAAGGGTTGCCAATGGTTCAGTTACCAGCCGGGGATCAGAAATCAAAATTCCAAATTCTTTGAAAACACGATTGCGTTCTTCAGTATGTGTTCACACACAGGCCTGTACAATTCTTTGTCTGAGGCCAACCACAGTACTTTCGTCGTACTGTAGCCAGCGTGTTTCACACTTTCTTGTAGCTGCCATAAGGAAACTGAACCAAGTATTCATGGGAAACATCATCTAAAAGTATACACTCACAGGCCTGTGTCAGTCTTCGACTGAGGCCAACCACAGCACTTTTGTTGTTCTGTAGCCAGCATATTTCACACTTTCATGTAGCTGCCATAAGGAAAGTGAACAAATTATTCTTGGGAACATCATCTAAAAGGCTGGATTCTAGCCATCATTTTTGCTGGTGTGCAATGGTCCAGTGGTTAGGTGTTGGACTCCTGAATATCATGTGGGGATGCTGATGGTTTGATTCCTGGCTGGTGATCAGAAAACAACATTCCAAATTCTCCGAAAACATGATTGTGTCATCCTGAATGCTCCAAAAACATGATTGTGTCCTTCAATATACACACACCCAGGCCCGTGCCAGTCTTCGACTGAGACCAACTGCAGCACGTTTGTAGTACTGAGGCCAGCGCATTTCCCACTTTCATGTAGCTGCCGTAAGGAAAGTGAACCAAGTATTCAAGGAACACCATCTAAAAAGCTGGATTCCAGCCAACGTTTTTTTACGGTGTGCAATGGTCCAGTGGTTTAGGTGTTGGACTGCTGAATGCCAGGTGGGGTTGCTGATGGTTTGATTCACGGACGGAAATCACAAGTCAACATTCCAAATTCTTCAAAAACATGATTGTATCTTTCAATACACACACAATGGCCCATGCCAGTCTTCGTATGAGGCCAACCACAGCACTTTCGTCATACTGTAGCCAGTGCATTTCACACTTTCATGTAGTTGCCATAAGGAAAGTGAACCAAGTATTCATGGGAACATAATCTAAAAAGCTGCACTCCAGCCATCGCTTTTAACAGAGTGCAATGGTGCAGTGGTTTAGGTGTTGGACTCCTAAATGCCAGGCGGGGTTGCCGACAATTCGATTCCCAGCAGGGGTTCACAAACCAACATTCTAAGTACTTCTAAAACATGATTGTGTCATAAGTTCCTAAGCTCATCACTTGGTTTAGATCAAATTTGGTATATTTTTTATCATGTTTCAAACCCATCAAGGTTCAGTAAATGTATATTTTTATACTGTACCAATGACCCAGACTTAGCTGGTGCTAACTCCAACAAAACCAGGGCCAAACACAAATTTTGCCCCCCAATCCCCAAAATTTGCATCCAAAACAAAAAGAAATCATGTCCTAAAGGACCTCCATAGTACGCCTCTACTGCGCATGCGCAGTGACGCAGTCGTCCCGAAATTGGCGCCAATTATCATTCTCTGTTTGGCCCTTCATCAGTCAACATCTCACTGATCTTTGTGCTTGTAAATCTCAGTTTAAAGGATGCCAGACACGTAATTTTTGGAGAAAATGTGATTCTAAGGAGGATAGAAGGAGGAGAGGAAAAAGAAGTGGCAAAAAATAATCAGGGCTGTACTTAAAATTTTTTGATGAAATTATGTTAAGTTGCCTATTTTCGAGGCATGGGCCTCTTGTTGTCATTCTTGCTAAATGTTGCACTGCTTATTCAGTGTTTCCTCTCCCCTAGCCTTCTAAAGTCCCCCCTGGCAATTCTCCCATGCTTTTGGCATATTTTTGAGAAGTTTCATTTCTAAAATTTCCTGGGAGAGTTGCTTGGTTACAGAATGTTTTCTGTTATTTTCCCCATAGTTACGTTTTCACCCATGGGTGTATAACGTTTGTGTTCTGCATCTTCCATCTGATGTTCTATAGATTCTCCCCTGGGAGTCTCTGTTTTGCATCAGATAGAGTGTAATTGATGACTGATTCCGGGCCAGTTTTTTCAGTGCCTGGAATCATGTTTTCTAGTGTGTTTACACTGTTTGTTTTCATTGGCAACAGCCTTTTTTGAGGGGGGCTGTTTGCCTTTGTGGTAGTTTATCTCATTATAAGATACATTTATATTATCCGAAAGTGTCTCATTAATTATTTTATATAAATTTAAAATTTTTGACCACACTTTGCCATCGGATCCATCGGGGCTCAACGTTACTTTTCAGCAACTTGGGCTTTTCTGAAAAAATATTTTTTCAAAATTATTTTGTTTTGCAATTGTTTTTTCATTTATTAATGGATCATGTTATTATGTATCTTTGTGTCAGGGTTTTTTGCGAGTAACTAGGACTTATTGTTGTTCTTTCACAATGAAGGGACATTGTTCAAATTGTAATAGGAAGAAATCTTCCTCTGACTTTCATGATCATTGTATTAATTGTAGTCAGTGCTCTCGCATTAATCCCTGTCCTATATGTGAACATTGGGATGAGAAACATTGGAAACGTGTGTCACGATATGTTGTTTCTGGAGAAAGAGCGATGCCGGCTCTTTCTCCACAAGGTCACTCTACTCTCTCAGTTTCTATTTCAGAGGAACCAGAACAGGGTGATGTTTCCATGTTATCTTCTTCAAGTGTGCGTCCGTCGTCACAAATGAATTCAGAGCTAGCGGCAAAAGTGCTCATGGAGATTAGACAAATGTCGTCCGCTAGCTCGCCCGGTGTAGCGTCCATTCACCGAATGGTTCGGCAGCCGGGTTCGTCCGATGCGGTCCAAGAGGAAATTTTGGGTGATGCGAGCACTATAAACATAATAGATGCACACCCAGTGACGGCGGATAGTAAACGAGAACGGAGGAAGCCTTTTAGTCCGGTTCCTAGCTCGTCCAGGTCCAGCCGGGCCGCGAGCGAGAGAGGTCCCTCTCTCGTACAACAACATCTGGGACCAGATGTTGTGGTACAAAATGTGTCTTTAGCGGAGCATACGTCCGTCGCTCGGGACGCTCCGTTGTATAAGCAGTCCGCAGAGACTGTTATGGCTTCCTCTTCTCGTCAGCACACACGACCGCACCTTGGCTGCGTGACCGCCGATATTTTACCAGCTTCGCCGATGAAGGATTCTTCGGCGACCAGGTCACACCATCCGGCAGCCAGGGATTGGAGACCGATGGACTCCGGACGTTCGCATAGGAAAAGTATGCGGGAGCCATCTGATGCGGAGCTGCCCTCGGCGAAGCAGCGAAAGACTGCGCCTCCGCAGGTCTCGACGTCGGACATTCTTGTGCAGATAGCACAGCTTATCGCAGCATCCCAGCAGCCGACAGAAACGGTGTCGGATCGAGAATTATCCGACGGCGCTGGGTCGGTACGCTCCGCCGAAGCATCGGGGGCGGACGACCGGGAACATCGGGAGGTCCGACCGGATGGTGAAAGGGATACGGATGAATTGGAGCTATCCCTTTCGGAACAACATAAAGCTGCCGTGGACTTCATCCGGCACTTTCTCCCTCAAGTTGTTCCGTCGGGCCAGACTGCTGCGCTTCCGGACAAGAGAATTATAGCGTCATTGGACTCTGAATTTTTTGAGCGGTTCAGGGACATCGCTCCCGAGTTTCCGACGCAGTCCAATAATGTTGCAAGAACATTTGAATTATTGAACGACGCTATATTTAAACTTGCTTCCAGGACGGGGAAAGCAGGTTTCTTGTCCGCTAATACTCTTAACCTGCCTTTCATTAATGCAAGGAATAAATTCGATACGGCAGGACAGGGTATCATTACCGTCGTCAGCTTCTATTCCAACCGCGGTGTTGGAAACAGCTATTGCGTCTAACAGAGCCAATTTAGATGCCTTATCTTACGCAGATCACCTTACTAAGGCGTTATCACTGCGCCTTCAAGGGGAAGAGTTTCAGGATATACAATCCTCTTTAAGACTTCTTTCAAGGGCAGTAGCTTATTCCACGTGTAACTCCGCCCTTTCAGTGGCAAATCTAGAGTTGGTTAGACGTGACGCAGCCCTAGCTACATCCACACTAGTGGATTCTAAGGTGAAGAACTCTCTTAGAGTCGCTTCGGTCTCAGGAGAACTTCTCTTTGACGGCAAGCTTTCCGCTATTTATGATAAAATTAAAAAGAAAGCTAATGACTCTCTGTTGTTCAGATCGGCTCCTAAAAAGTCGGATACAGCAGACACGAATAAGACAGGCACTTCTGGGTCTAATGCGCCCAAGAGAGGTTCCTATAGAGGTTCCGGTGCGTCCTCTTGGTCTTATTCGAGAGACCGTCAGGATAGCGACTCTCGTTCGGGACGTCCTTCAGGCCGGGACAATCGGTCGGACGCCCCGAGGTCGACGAGGCGAGGTGCGGGTCGTGGAAGACGTGGTTTCTCCTACCGCAGGCCTCGCAGGTCCAGGAGGTGATGGCTTAAACCTCTATCGCGTTCCGGTTGGCGGAAGGTTGTCGAGTTTTTCACAAGAGTGGGCGTCGATTACGGACGACCCTTGGGTGAGAGGAGTGACTTCGGAAGGTCTAAAGATATCCTTCAAACGAAAGCCTCCATTAACTCGAAGTCCAAAGTGGACTCATCTTCCGTCAAATCCACAGAAAAGAGACGCTCTGTTATCAGAGGTGCAGTCTCTTTTAATGAAGAACGCGGTAGAGGTCGTAGAAAACCAGGAATCTCTGGGATTCTACAGCCATCTGTTTCTGGTTCCGAAACCAGACGGCTCGTTCCGTCCAGTCATAGATTTGAGCTGGATAAACAAGCTGATCGTCGCTCCGAAGTTTTATATGGAGACGATTCGATCGGTCAGAGCGAGTATTCGGGTGAACGATTATGCAACGAGCATAGATCTCAAAGATGCGTACTTTCATGTCATGGTACATCCGACATTCCGAAAGTATCTACGCTTCGCAGTCCTAGGAGTGGTGTATCAGTTCCGGGCCATGTGCTTCGGATTGAATCTAGCACCCTGGGCTTTCACTCGGGTAATGAACTCGGTAATGATCTACTTCCGAGCTCATTCGTCTGCGGTAACGTCGGCCTACCTGGACGACATTCTTCAGAGGTACGGCAACGAGTTAACGCTTCAGAACGATGTTCAGAATCTTCTTCTATTGCTCCGACGTCTCGGTTTTATAGTAAACGAGGAGAAGTCGGATCTGGTGCCGTCCAAGTCATTCACTCATCTGGGAATGAGCTTCGAGACGCACAACAATCTCGTTCGTCTGCCGTTAACCAGAGCGAAATTAGTCAGTTGTTACGCTCGCTATTGTCTGCACGCAGACAAAGTCACGGCGAGAGAATTTATGAGACTGATAGGTCTGTGCGGAGCCGCCGCGGATCTCATTCCGATGGGGCGGCTACACACACGTCCTCTTCAAATTTTCCTGACTCAGAATTGGAGTGTGAAAATTCATTCGCTCGATGTAGACGTTCTCTTGTCAAATCAAGTGAAACAAGAGATTCAGACTTGGGCAAACATTCAGTGGTTAACTCAAGGAGTTCCGCTGCAGTTGCCGGATCCGAGTTTTACCGTTATGACGGATGCCAGTCAAACAGGTTGGGGTGCATCATTAATCCCAACGGATTCGAGATGCCAGGGTCTTTGGGATCCGCAATTCCTGTGCAAGCACATAAACATCAAGGAAATGATGTCAATTTGGCTTGCGTTACGTCACTGGATGGACATTATTCATGATGCTTATGTCCAAATCCTATCCGACAATACGACAATAGTGGCGTATATACGGAATCAGGGAGGCACTCATTCAGTTCCGTTGTTCAATCTAACGGAAAGAACCCTTCTGTTTGCGTTAGAACATCACGTTCTTCTTTCGGTCCGTCACATACCGGGTCGTCTGAATGTGCTAGCAGACTCCCTTTCACGAAAGGGTCGCTTGTTGCCGTCGGAGTGGACTCTCAACAAACAAGTATTCAATCAGATTTGCTACCAATGGGAACGGCCAATGATAGACTTATTTGCGACACATCTCAACAATCAGTTGCAGACGTATGTGTCTCCGTGTCCGGATCCAAGAGCATTTGCAGTAGACGCTCTGTCGATCCCTTGGGACGGAATGATAGGATATGCGTATCCTCCAGCGCCGTTAATTCAACAAGTATTGCTAAAGATAAAACAATCTCAATGCAAGATTCTGTTGGTAGCATCTCTGTCGCCACAGAGACCGTGGATAAATCTACTCAGGTGTCTGTTGTGGGACCTACCGCGGAAGCTTCCTCCACGAGAGGATCTTCTTTCGCAGGGGAAATCGCGCCAACTCCATCACAACCCGCAAGGTCTCAACCTTCCTGTTTTTCCGTTGTGCGGTCCTTCTTGCATGGCAAGCACTTTACAGGACGAGCAGTGGACGCGATTTCTAACTGTAGGAGGACCTCCTCTTCGCTAAACTATGCGGCTAAGTGGAAGGTTTTTCGTCGTTGGTGTAGGGATCATTCTGTAGATATATTTGATCCCTCTATACCAGACATTGCAAACTTTCTAGTATACTTGTTTGACGAAATCAAACTGCAGCCTGTTACTATAAAGGGTTATAGATCTATGTTATCTGATACCTATGCACATCATGATAGTTTACAAATTGGATCTAATGTCTCTTTATCGAAATTGGTTAGAAACTTTTCGATAAATAGACCCAGAACTCTTAGATTAATTCCTAAGTGGAATTTAGCTTGGGTTCTCCTTAAATTGAAGGAAAAGCCATTTGAACCTCTTGGGACAGTAGATTTCAAATTCTTATCTTATAAGACAGCTTTTCTCTTAGCTTTCTCTTCTGCCAGAAGAGTCAGTGAGCTTCATGCACTATCGGTGGATGATTCTCATTATCGTAGTGTTGGGAACACTATCACCTTCACTACTAATGTGGGTTTTTTAGCTAAGAATCAGGCTCCTAATAAATATCCGGAACCTATTGTTATTAAGGCTCTTCCGTCTTCAGACGGGCGTAGGCCTTTACTCTGTCCTGTTAGAGCACTACATATCTATAAACAGAGATCTCAGTTTATCAGAAAGGGACGGAAACGTTTCTTTCTGTCTTTGATGCCTAATAGAAAGGACATTTCAGTCCATTCTATTGCTAGATGGATTCAGTTAACTATCCGTACTGCTTATGAAGATTTATCTTCTTCTCAGCAGTCTGTGCTTAAGATTTCTGCTTATGAAGTAAGAGCTCTTTCTACTTCCTGGGCTTATGCTAATAGTGTTGCTATTACAGATTTAATGAAGGCTGCTTATTGGTCTCAGCCATCCACATTTACGAATTTTTATCTCAGAAATATTGAGTCCATTTCTGGAGACCTGCATTGTTTAGGTCCGTTATCTGTTGCTCAGAATGTCGTCCACTAAACAGTTGCAACTATAGTTATGCAGGCTTTCTGTTCCGGCAGTGACTCCGTCCGGCTGCCCTCTTCGCTCTGGGCTATTTGACCCAGGGCAAGGGGAAGGGGGGGGGGGGGGGGGGGGGGGCGGGTGTTCCCTTAGGTCACCTGCTTTATAGTGAAAAGCAAGGGAATGCCTCCTCCAAGTCAGTATTTCTGAGTCGCTTCCGGGATGGTTTTAAAGTGTAATATTAATGTTTAAATTCATTCATGTCTTATTTTTAAAGTGTAGCTCGGTGTGAAGCATTTGTATCTGTCAAGTGTCAAACGGGCTTTAATATACAATACTCGGACACTTTTAAATGATTATAAAGAGTCTCAATTCTCTGGACTACTTTATTTATTGGCTTGCTTTAAAAATAATTAGTATAAGGGTTATACTGGATGTTAATAGAGAACATGAATGTTATTGTGCTCAATTATTAAGGGTAGTGTATCTTTCTAATTTTATATTAAATAAGAAAGATACATGTAAAGCCTAATACTCCTTTTCTCCTTAAGGGGTTACCTCTTTACTATATAATTGAGCTTATTGGATTTTCCTCTATGTCCTAGGCCCTCCAGCCTGTTTACTATTCAGCTAAGTCTGGGTCATTGGTACAGTATAAAAATGTTAAAAAATTTATAGTAATTTATATATTTTTTATACTTACCAATGACCCAGACGGGGATGGCCCTCCCTGGAGTTGGGAACTCTTGCCTCCCCGCTGAGTACATAGCGCTGACCAGGCACTGCCAGTAAGAATGATAATTGGCGCCAATTTCGGGACGACTGCGTCACTGCGCATGCGCAGTAGAGGCGTACTATGGAGGTCCTTTAGGACATGATTTCTTTTGGTTTTGGATGCAAATTTTGGGGATTGGGGGGCAAAATTTGTGTTTGGCCCTGGTTTTGTTGGAGTTAGCACCAGCTAAGTCTGGGTCATTGGTAAGTATAAAAAATATATAAATTACTATAAATTTTTTAACATTTTCATGAAAACAATATTTCGGTGGCATATTACAAGAAAAAGATTATTTCAGTAGACCATTGCAGAATTGTAGTGGCATGATATTGAATTGCAAGAAGCCTCATTGTAGATTGCATACTTTTATGCCTGATCAGACAGAGGAATTTTCCTCTGAACAAACGAAAAATCATTATCACATCCGAAATTCCATTGATTGTAATTCACCAAATATTATTTACCTTATCACTTGTAAATGCTGCCGGAAGTAGTATGTTGGTCAATCCTTTCCGAGAATGTGCTACTAGACACAAACAGGATATAAAACACAATGCTGATGCCCCAGCAGCACAACATTTTAATCTTCCAGGCCATATTTTTTAACAACCACCAATTTAAAGACACAGTAGAAGAAATGGATGAATTTAGAAAAAAAAAAGTGAAGCTTTTTGGATCAACATGCTTCAAGTCTTGTTTAGCTGTCATTGTTGGGACTTGTTTTTTCTTTTGTTCACAATGACAGACAAGTCCTCACAAAAATGGGAAGAGGAACCCTATTTAGATGACATTTTTATTATTTGGGAACATTCAAAAGAAGATTTTGATGAATTTTTAGAAATTTTGAACAATCATGATCCAAATATTAAATTGAAAGCTACTATCAGTGAAAATTCTGTTGATTTTCTTGATGTGACTGTGTATAAAGGCAAGCAATTTCAGGCGTCTGGTCATTTAGATTATAAAGTATATTTTAAACCAACTGATTCACATCAATTGTTGCACACAAAATCATTTCATCCTCAACATACATTTAAAGGTATCATCAAATCACAACTCATTCGTTTCCACCGCAATTCAAGTGATAAGGTAAATTTCAATGAGGCTTGTTCTACTCTATTTGGTGCCCTCAGATCGAGAGGGTACTCGCTGCACCTTTTGCGTAGCCTGAAATCCCAAACCCTGAAAATGCTCGAAAGTCCAGCTGAAACTACCGATTTCGAACCACTGAAGATTGAACACAACAGACTGTTGCAGAATGGTAGTGGCGCGGTATTTAATTGCAAAAAGCCTCGATGTAAATTGCATACTTTTATGCCTGATCAGAAAGAGGAATTTTCCTCCGAACAAATGAAAAATCATTATCAGATCCCTAACCCCCTCCATTGTGATTCACCAAACATTATTTACCTTATCACATGTAAGCGCTGTCGGAAACAGTATGTTGGTCAAAGTCGAAAATCCTTTCCGAGAACGTGCTACTAGACACAAACAGGATATAAAACATAATGCTGATGCCCCAGTAGCACAACATTTTAACCTTCCT
Organism: Pictodentalium vernedei; assembly: GCA_031216915.1. Lineage (NCBI taxonomy): Eukaryota > Metazoa > Mollusca > Scaphopoda > Dentaliida > Dentaliidae > Pictodentalium > Pictodentalium vernedei. The sequence goes on along the minus strand of CM062297.1, from coordinate 592,436,927 downwards.
GGCCATTCTTTGGACGATTTTGAAATCCATCCTATTGAACAACCACCAATTAAAGACACATTAGAAGAAACGGATGAATTTAGAAAAAAACGTGAAGCATTTTGGATCAATACGCTTCAAAGCCTCCGGCCTATTGGTATGAACATATCAGAGGGCAAATGCGAAAGGAGGTCCATCATTCCTTTCACTTTAACGTACAACAGAATGAATATCGAAATAGCAAAAATGTTAAAAGATGAATTCAATTTTACCAATGCTAAATTAAATGAACCTTTGAATCTTCGACCTGTCATCGCCTATAAGAAAAACAAAGCTTGCGTAACATCCTTGTAAGGACTAAATTAGAGCCCATCAATGAATAACATCAATTTTTGCCAGTCAGTTTAACCAGTTCCTAAGCTCATCACTTAGTTTAAATCAATTTTATGTACTTTTTTGTCATGTTTGAAACCCATCAGGGTTCAGTAAATGAAAACAATTTTTCGGCGGCATATTAAAAGAAAAAAACGTTTCAGTGGGAAATGTCTGTGCCAGTGTGATTTTTTTAACCTCAAACACACACACACACACACACAAAGTCTTGTTTAGCTGTCATTGTCGGGACTTGTTTTTTCTTTTGTTCACAATGACAGACAAGTCCTCACAAAAATGGGAAGAGGAACCCTAACCCAATGTTAGCTCACCTGACTGAAAGTCAGGATGAGCTATAGTGATCACTTACCATCCGTCATCCATGAACATGGTGTTTGCACCTGCCCCCTCCTACGCCCCGCTGAACCAATTTCAGTTAAATTTGAGGTGATTGCTTATTCTGACATCACTGAAAGTCAGGGGAGCTTAAGTGATCACTTTCTGTCCATCCATCCATCCGTCGACCATCCAGCGTGAATTTTACATTATCGACTTCTCATAAAACACTGCACCAAATTGAACCTAATTTGATATGCATGTTCCTTATCATATGTCAATTCAAGTTTGTTCAAATAAAGTTGCGATGCCCATAAGGGGCATTACTCTGATAGCACCCATAAATTGTTTTCCAAAATTAAAAAAATCTTCTTCTCCAGAACCATCAATTAGAATCTTCTGATATTTGGTATATATTATCTCTAGGGGGTGGGGGGTGGGATGGGGGGTGGCAGATTAAAGTTTGGTCAAATCGAGTCCCTGGGTTAAAATTTGGGCTCCCTATGGAAGCTCGAATTTTAACTCAGTGCAATATGGTGAAATTTTTTCAAAATCTTCTTCCACAGATACACACCAGTCAGAAAGGTTTTATATTTGGTATACAACATCTCTAGGAGGGTCAGATTCAAGTTTGTTCAAATCGCATTCCTGATTTAATATTTGGGCTCTCCATTGGAGCACAAAATTTAACTTAGTGCAATATGAAGAAAATTTTTTAAAAGTCGTCTTCTTCATATTTGGCATACAACATTTCTAGGGGTTTCAGATTCAAGTTTGTTCAAATTGAGTGCCTGGGTTTATATTTGGGCTCTCTATTGGAGCCAAAAGTTCAACTTACTCCAACATGAGGAAATTTTTTTAAAAGTCGTCTTCTTCAGATCCACAAGTCCGAAGAATGCTTTCATATTTGGTATACAACATCTCTAGTGGGGTGAGATTCAAGTTTGTTCAAATAGAATGCCTGGATTTATATTTGGGCTGCCAATCAGATGTGGGTTTGTTCAATTCAACTCCCTGGGTTTATATTTGGGCCCCCTATAGGAACCTGAGTTTTAACTTAGCGCAATATGAGAAGTCGCCTCTAGAGGTGTGTAACTAAGATTACTCCACATAGGTTATATCAAGGGCTCCATAGGGGAGGTCTAGTTTTTATATTAGTTTTAGTCACTCCTGAGGGGATCCTGTGGAGATTGATTACTTAATGTAGTTTCATTCATATTGGGTTCTGTTCAAGGTGAGTGCTTCAGCCCCCCGTGGGGACTCTTGTTTTTCAAATCAACTTGCCCAACCCCATAGGGAGGGGGTGCAGGAAAATCCTCCAAATTTTTTTTAAAAATCTTCTCATGAACCAGTGGGTACTTGATATTTGGTATGGAGCTTCCTTTTGAGGTGTAGAATCAAGTTTGTTCAAACAAAGTTTGTGAAGCAATATTTGCTTTTGTAATGGGTGATGCAAGATTTATATTTTCTGAACTGATGGTCCTACTTGAACCAAATTGGGTATGTGGTATTATTGATATAATTTTGTTAAAAGGAAACCCCTTGGTTCATATTTGGGCTCAATACAGAAGACCAAAGTTTTAACTTAGGGCAATATGGAGAATAACTTTAAAAATCTTCTTCCTCAGAATCACCAGTCAGAATCTTTTATGTTTGGAACACATCATTGTTATGAGGATCAGATTCAAGATTGTTCAAATCAAGTCGCTCGGTTAATATTTGGGCTTCCGATGGAAGCCCGAATTGTAACTTAGTGCCATATGGGGGATAATCTTTAAAAATCTTCTTCTTCAGATCCACCAGTCAGAATGCTTTCCTATTTGGTATACAACATCTCGGGAGAGGAGGGGTGGGGGGTGCAGATTCAAGTTTGTTCAAATTGAGTCCCTCCTGAATTTTAACTTATTGCAATACAAGGAATTTCTTTATAAAAATCTTCTTCTTCAGATCCACCATTAAGAATGCTCTCATATTTAGGATACAACTTCTCTAGGGGGGTGAGATTCAAGTTTGTTCAAATTGAGTGCCTGGGTAAATATTTGGGCTCCGTATGGGAACCCAAATTTTAAATTAATGCAATATGAGGAAATTTCTTTAAAAATCTTCTTCTTCAGATCCACCAGTCAGAATACTTTCATATTTGATATACAACATTCCAGTGGGGTGAGATTCAAATTTGTTCAAATCGAGTGCAATATGAAGGAATTTCTTTAAAAATCTTCTTCTCCAGAACCATCTATTAGAATCTTTAGATATTTGGTATATATACAACATCTTGGGGGGGGGGGGGGAGGGGGGAGGGGGGAGGGGGGAGGGGGTGGGCAGGGTCAGATTAAAATTTGTTCAAATCTGGTCCTTAGGTTAATATTTGGGCTCCCTATGGTAGCCCAACTTTTAACGTAGTGCAATATGAGGAATAATCTTTTAAAGCCTTCTTCAGATCCACCAGTCAGAATTTTTTGATACTTGGTATACAGCATCCTTTGAGGGTTCAGATTCAAATAAAGTCCCTAGGTTGATATTTGTATCCCCTTTGGGAGGAGGGGGCAAATTTTAACATAGTGAAAAATTGGTAATATTCTCAAAATCTTCTTCTCCAGAACCACCAGTCAGAATCTTTTGATATTTGGTTTACAACAGCCTTCAAGTTTGTTCCATTCAAGTCCCTAGGTTGATATTTGGACTCCATTACTGAAAATCTGGGCATTATTTCTGTTGTACCATCCCAATACTAGAAAAAAATCTTCTGGCATGGACATCAGAGTTAAAAATAATTAAATAACTTCATTCCTCTGTTGTGTTAACTAGCCGTAAATGGTAATTAAATCCTTCTTTAAGCAACTTTGGTCAGGTGAGCGCCTCAGGCCCCATGGGGCCTCTTGTTTTCCTTGTGAGAACTTGGAGAAAATAAAGGAAATCCCTGTGGAAGACACAAATTCTATTATTTAGGTTCTCATAACATCAAGAAGACAGACCCTCTCCCCCACTCTATCTCTTCTCTCTCTCTCCCTCTCTCTCATGGCCAGTCTTTGTGTTTCCTTTATTCATATACTTTCTATTAATGACAAACTAAAGTATCTTGGTACTAGTCTTCATTCTTGTTATTAGCTCACCTGACTGAGTGTTATCATCACTTGGTTTTCATAGTTTGTCATCAGTTCTTTATCATCCTGCCTCTGTTAATTATTTTTAATTTCAGCTTCTAAAGGAATGTTCAGTGGATGATCACCATTCACTTTTGTTCACATGAAATCACTGATTCCACTTGATCTCAAGCTTGGACCAGAATGTCTAAAATTCTTTGTTATTTGGTATTCACCATTCTCACATATTCTAGATTCAGTTTTGTCCAAATAAATTTCCAAGGGTAATATTTGGGATCACCACAAGTTTTGGTCAAAACCCAATTTTGAAAATATTTTGTGTGACCGAACTTGAAAAAACTTTGATATACCACTCCAATTGAAAGAGAAATAAGGAAAAAATGAATACTGTGCACAATAGAATAATCTTCTGAGAATGGTAGCAGTTTTGATGAAATTACATATATCTAGTCAGATTGATTTAGCTCATATTACTGAAAGTAAGTATGGTCTATAGGCATTATCCATAGACAGGCATCTGGCATCTTGCATCTTTAACTGTTCCATTCCATTCTAATACTAAAGAAATTGTATTCCTAAACAAATGAAACTAGTTCACATCATCTTTTTGTGATCACCATTATATGTTCTTCAATGACTTTATTGTTCTCTGTTGGGGTCAGACTCATCCAAAGCCACTATAATTCACCTGAACAAATTTTAAAAGGTTCTCATGAAACAATGACTGCAGTGGTATGATATTTGGTATGCAACTTTCTTCTTTCTTCTTCAAGTTTGGTATTTTGGGGCCACAATATATTTTGCCCCCCCCCCTTTCCACCAAATCAAGGAGTCCTGCCTCTATTTAAACTAACTGTGGTTTACAGGTTTGTCGGGGACATGTTCTTGTTTTCAGTGGGAAAATGTTTATCACTTCTGTGGGGCCCCCAGAGGAATAGAAATAAAACAAAGTTTAAATTTCTTTTTTTGCCTGAACTGCAAGGCAGAGAATTCATATTTGGGAAGGATGCATCCTTAGGGAGAGTTAATTCTAACTGGTGAGAAAAAACAGTTATAGTTATTCCATTGGGCACCATATGGGGTTTATTTGACCAAATTATATTTAAAATGCTATGTTAATAAACTATTTGCTTTAGAGTTTCTATTTTGGTGTTGTGAGGGAGAGTAAAATCGTCTTTGCTAATTTCATTCCATTCATGTCTGCAGGGTTATAATCATCTAGTCCCTCCACTCCAACAATATCTACTGAAAAGATGAAAAATATCATCTTTCCTTAAAATGAACCATGCACAGCAAGATTATTTGGTATAGGACATACATAGGTAAGAACCAAAAGGATGTAAAACAAAATGAAGTCCACAAAGATCTCATTTTCTTTCATTTAAATTTCGACAATAATAATAATAATATAATAACACTTTGGCTAGCCGCTGATTTGTCACGGTTCTCGGACGAGAAGGCCATGGTTACCCCTGTACTCCCAACTGCCTCCCTATTCCCAGGCTTTTCTTCTCCTCCCAACACTCGGAGACGAACTGCTTGATGATATCCCTTGTCCCATTCTTCCCAATCTCTCCGATTAGCATATTAACCCTTTCCTTTGAGTCTCCCCCTAACCACATGTCCTTCATTCTCCCATCCCACTTCCCCATTATACTCCCAGTGAATCTCATTCTTTTAGACTGATACTTTGGGCATTCTAGAAGAAAGTGTTCCAGGGTCTCCACCATGTCCAAGTTACACATCTGGCACTCCCTTTCACCGTCTTTCCCAGTTTTTCCCCTCAGCTCCAGGGATCGCGACCTCAGCTTGAACAACAGTGACCCCTCAAAGGTGCCGTCAAGGTACTCTTCAAAACCTGGCTTCTCTTTATCACGCAGGCCACCCAAAGACCTCTTTGATTTGGCCCCCTCTCGCCAATTACAGTTACAATCCTCCATGATCCTTTCTCTGACGATTTTTTTACCCTGGTTTGCCCCAACGTCCAGGTCCGAGATCTCCAATGAGTAGTTCTCTACTAGCTCCCTCACTTGGACCATCTACCCCGTTTTGATATTTGAGTTGAAAATTCTCAGGAACATTACTTTACACCATCGGCTGTCAGGGAGATTTACCAAATAATTAAGATAACCGAGCTTCAGCAGGTCTATCCTGTCCTTGATCCTCATCCACCCAAGCTCACCCCTGATTGCTTCCAGCGCTGCGGCATTACTCGACCCTGCTATCCATCGGCCTGCATCGTTCTGCAGGATTTCCAAGCTCTTAACGGCCGTCTGGTTTAGGGGTACCACTTCCATACCATATGTTATACTTTGCAGGCCCACCATTTCCCAAATGGTTTTCCCCACGAAAACCTTATTGAAACTGTTTCTCCCTATAAGTTTCATTTGGTTAAGGATTCGCTTTCCCTTCAGAATCAATTTATTTGTGTGGTTCCGGTAGATGCCTCTTTCTGTAATGTTTATATTTACCCCCAAATACTCGTAATCACCTGTCTCTCCCACACTGAGAAGTTTGCTGCTCCCTTCCGGAATGCAGAACTCACCCACTCTCCACCTTCGAGTGGGGTCCACTTTGCGGCCCACAGGTATAACTTTGCTCTTGCTTTCATTAAGTTTGAGTCTCCATTTGCTCCCATATTTCCCAACAATTCCCTGCATTTTCGTTAGCCCCTCTACACTTTCTGACACTAGCACCATATCGTCTGCAAAAAATAGCCCTAGGATCTTCAAGTCTCCAGCTGCTACACCTTCATCACTATGCAGGAGTTCATCTCCTAAACCTTTGATGTACAATGCAAAAAGAATTGGCGAAAGGATACACCCCTGTTTCAGGCCTATCTCCATAGGCACACGTCACTGACCATCTTTTCACGCTATCCCAAATGATAGAATCTGCGAAAGCAAGAAATAGAAAGATGTTTATCGCCTTTTTAGTCCCCTATGGGAACCGTAAGGGGACTATAGGATTGCACTCCGTCTGTCTGTCTGTCTGTCTGTCTGTCTGTCTGTCTGTCTGTCTGTCTGTCTGTCTGTCTGTCTGTCTGTCCATCCATCCATCCGTCCATCCATCCGTCCGTCCACCCGTCCATCCATCCATCTGTCCGTCCATCCATCCGTCCGTCCATCCGTCCGTCCGTCCGTCCGTCCATCTGTCTCTTTTTTATGTTACCACCTCTCCCTCCAACATGCTTCAAGCTACACCTTTCATATTTGGTACATGGATAAATGGTTCTGAGGGGATGATGCACGCTCAAAATTTTTTTTTCAAAATCCAAGATGGCGGAATGGCGGCCATTTTTTTGTGTTTTTTAAGCTTTTTTTCTCTATTTTCATGTTACCACCCCTCCCACCAACATGGTTCAAGCTATACTGTGCATATTTGGCACCTGGATAGAGGGTTGAGAGGGGATGATGCACGTTCAATATTTTTTTTTCAAAATCCAAGATGGCAGCATGGCGGCCATTTTTGTTGTGTTTTTTAAGCTTTTTTCTCTATTTTATGTTACCACCCGTCACTCCAACATGGTTCAAGCTACACTTTTTATATCTGGCACATGGATAGAGAGGGTTGTAATGGGATGTTGCACGTTCAATATTTTTTTTCCAAAATTCAAGATGGCGCCATGGAAACCATTTTTGTTGTGTTTTTTTAAGCTTTTTTCTCTATTTTATGTTACCACCCCTCTCTCCAACATGGTTCAAGCTACACTTTTTATATCTGGCACATGGATAGAGGGTTGTAATGGGATGTTGCACGCTCAATATTTTTTTTCAAACTCTACCATCTGCTGTCTGTCCATCTGTCTGTTTTTATGTTACCACCTCTCCCTCTAATATGCTTCAAGCTACACCTTTCATCTTTGGTACATGGATAAATGGTTCTGAGGGGATGATGCACAGTCAATATTTATTTTTCAAAATCCAAGATGGCAGAATGGCAGCCATTTTTGTTGTGTTTTTTAAGCTTTTTTCTCTATTTTATGTTACCACCCCTCACTCCAACATGGTTCAAGCTACACTTTTTATATCTGGCACATGGATAGAGAGGGTTGTAATGGGATGTTGCACGTTCAATATTTTTTTTCCAAAATTCAAGATGGCGCCATGGAAACCATTTTTGTTGTGTTTTTTTAAGCTTTTTTGTCTATTTTATGTTACCACCCCTCTCTCCAACATGGTTCAAGCTACACTTTTTATATCTGGCACATGGATAGAGGGTTGTAATGGGATGTTGCACGCTCAATATTTTTTTTCAAACTCTACCATCTGTCTGTCTGTCTGTCCATCTGTCTGTCTGTCTGTTTTTATGTTACCACCTCTCCCTCTAATATGCTTCAAGCTACACCTTTCATCTTTGGTACATGGATAAATGGTTCTGAGGGGATGATGCACAGTCAATATTTATTTTTCAAAATCCAAGATGGCAGAATGGCGGCCATTTTTGTTGTGTTTTTTAAGCTTTTTTCTCTATTTTATGTTACCACCCCTCCCTCCAACATGGTTCAAGCTACGCCTTTCATATATGGTACATGGATAAAGAGTTGTGAGGGGATTATGCACGCTCAATATTTTTTTTTCAAAATCCAAGATGCTTATATACTCTAGTGTCTTCTGTGACAAAAACACCTTATGTCACAAAAGCGCCGTAGGGGACTAATAACCACCTCGGTGGTCAAACACTTTTTGGATGTTAAAAATGCATACGATAGAGTATGGAGAGAGGGTATGTGGCGCAAGCTTGAGGCTCTGGGCTTGGGTGTGAGTTTGTTGGAATTATGAAAGCATATATAAAGATGTACAGAGTGAAATTAGCCTAGAAAACATAACAACAAAATGTGTGCCTATGGAGATAGGCCTGAAACAGGGGTGTATCCTTTCGCCAATTCTTTTTGCAATGTACATCAATGGTTTAGGAGATGAACTCCTGCATAGTGATGAGGGGGTAGCAGTTGGAGACTTGAAGATCCTAGGGCTATTTTTTTCAGACGATATGGTGCTAGTGTCAGAAAGCAAAGAGGGGCTAGCGAAAATGCAGGGAATTGTTGGGAAATATGGGAGCAAATGGAGACTCGAACTTGAAATGAAAGCAAGAGCAAAGTTATACCTGTGGGCCGCAAAGTGGACCCTGCTCGAAGGTGGAGAGTGGGGGCTTTCTGTATTCCGGGTAGCAGCAAACTTCTTCGTGTAGGAGAGACAGGTGACTACGAGTATGTGGGAGTAAATATAAACATCACAGGAAGAGGCATCTACCGAAACCACACAAATGAACCACACAAATGAATTGATTCTGAAGGGGAAGCGAATCCTCAACCAAATGAAACTTATAGGGAGAAACAGTTTCAGTAAACCGTTTGGGAAATGGTGGGTCTGCTAAGTATAACATATGGTACGGAAGTGGTATCCCTAAACCAGACAGCTGTAAAGAGCTTGGAAATCCTGCAGAATGATGCAGGCCGATGGATAATGGGGTCGAGTAATGTCGCAGCACTAGAAGCAATCAGGGGTGAGCTTGGGTGGATGAGGATCAAGGTCAGGATAGACTTATTGAAACTCTTAATTATTTGGTAAATCTCCCCAACAACCAATGGTGTAAAGTAATGTTCCTGAGGATTTTCAACTCAAATATCAAGACAGGGTGGATGGTCCAAGTGAGGGAGCTAATAGAGAACTACTCATTGGCAATCTCGGACCTAGACGTTGGAGCAAACCAGGGTAAAAAAATTGTCAGAGAAAGGGTCATACAGGATGGTAACCATAATTGGCAAGAGGGGGGTCAAATCAAAGAGGTCTTTGGGGTGGCCTGCATGATAAAGAGAAGCCTGGTTTTGAAGAGTACCTTGATGGCACCTTTGTGGGGTCACTGTTGTTCAAGCTGAGGTCACAGTCCTTGGGGCTGAGGGGAAAAATTGGGAAAAACAGTGAAAAGGAGTGCCAGATGTGTAATTTGGGCATGGGGGAGACCCTGGAACACTTTCTTCTAGAATGCCCAAAATACTAGTCTAAAAGAATAAGATTCACTGGGAGTATAATGGGGAAGTAGAATGGGAGAATGAAGGACATGTGGTTAGTGGGAGACTCAAAGGAGAGGGTTAATATGCTGATCAGAGAGATTGGGAAGAATGGGGCAAGGGATGTCATCAAGCAGTTCGTCTCCGAGTGTTGAGAGGAGAGAAAAAGCGTGGGAATAGGGAGGCAGTTGGAAGTACAGGGGTAACTAAGGCCTTCTCATCCGAGAACTGCGACAAATCAGCGGCCGGCCAAAGTGTTATTATAGTTTATGATTTGAACTAAGATCATGTGACCTTGACTATTTTCTGATTTATTATTTGTACAGTGATGTCGTAGGGTGCAGGAGAGGTTTATTTAGTAAACTTGTTATATTGTTAAAATTAGCCTTGTTCATTTCACGATGTGGGTTTTGGTTTATGGTAGCATCTTATTGGAACATATACTTTATTGTGATGAATTGACAGTAACATGGCTTGTGGCTCAGAGCATATGTTCAACTTCAACGTTCCATGTCTCGGAAGAACATAAGCTCAGAGCCACAAACCTCAGACCATGTTACTGTCAATTCATCACAATAATTTATAATGTTATGTGATATCTGGTATTTCACATCACTCAACAACAGCTTGTTCTTTTTTCAGGCAATTTGACTTGACCTCCCCCAAACCAAAAAAAAATTAATAACAATTGTATGACATGACATATATGACAGTTACAATACAAATAATTCTTTTTGAGGTTTCTGACTTAATTTTGGGAATTGTGTAAAGTAAGTAAATTGCCATGAGTATTGCTTGGAGACAGCATACATGTAGTTAGGTTGGCCATTTTCCTGTTTAACCCAATGAATGGGTTATCAAGAGAGATTGTATATCAACTAAAACAGTAACTTTTACTTGTTAAGTCATTTGTATTAATAGTATTTTGCTGTTTAAAAATATTTAAACAAAATGTCATTTATAAAAATAGTTCTCTGAACATTTAATTTTCCAAAATGTTAGCTTTTAAAATATAGCTTATACCAGCTTAGTAGCATGAGCCTATTGAGTTTGTTCCATTGTGAGGTCATGAGCTATTTTTTGAAGCAAAAATTAAAAAATATAGAATATAAATGCTGATTTTCAGGTATAGCACTCGGTTGATTCCTCTGTTTCATTAGTTAACCCACTGCACTCCGATGTCAAAATATCAAAGTTTTCAACCGATATTTTTTCCCACAATGCAACTGAAAATTTAATAATTATATCAAACAAAATAAAATTTGTTAAATTGTTCATACTGCATGGCAATATGGGGGTCAATGACAAAAATTTTGAAATACCACAAGAGGGCTATGGGTTAAAGTGTTAGGGAACCATGAACTTAAAACATTGTGATGTACTAGAATACTTATTGATTCTCAAGGATGTTTTACTACTTTACTTCACAGGTGTTATTGATGCACATTTGGTGCTACATCAGCTTCAGTGTAATGGTGTGCTTGAAGGAATTCGTATTTGCAGGAAAGGATTTCCCAACCGAATAATCTACTCAGAATTCAAACAGAGGTGATTATTTTCTACTTTTTATTCTTTCGTTTCAATGGCATACTCCCATCTGTTGGTTCCCCAATGGAGTTCTTGAATATGTTATTTTTCTCATCTCAACCAAAACTGAAATTTCTTTCCTCAGTCTAAATGTTGTCTTTCCTTGAACTGTGTATTTACAAGGAATTGTTACCTGGTATATAACACCTTTTGCTGAAGAAGAAGGAAGATTTTCAACACATAAAATATCATTGTTTGTCTCATAGGACACCTTGTAGAGTCAATTACCAAAAGTTTTTTTAAAAAGACTGTGTGAAAGGTTAATTTCATGTTCAAGAATTTGGAAGGGCATATGCAAATTGGAAATGAAAAATTAAACCACAGCAAATGGTTCAGTAATATTGTAGTAATATTTATAGTCAGTACTGTCATATTTATCCTGATTACACTAGTGTGTTGTGACATTGGTTTATTAGAATTATCTATCTTTAGCTAACCTGGCCTGGGCCTGAAAACCCATGTGAGCTTTTGCTATCACTTGGCGTCCGTCGCCGTCCGTCTTCCAGTAACTTTTCATATTTTCATCTTCTTCTCTGGAACCGCTGAGCTGGTGTGAACCAAACTTGGCAGGAATGGTCTATGGGAGGTCCTCTACAAACGATCCGCATTTTGTCAGATGAAAAACATGGCCGCCAGAGGCATTCTTTGATTTTGGTTGGTGGATTTTCAAAAATCTTCTCTGAAACTACAAGGTAAATGTTTTGAAACTTTGCATGATCGATGACTGGGACCCCCTCTACCAACAGTCCTCATTTAATGTTGATCGAGTTGCAAACATGGCCACAATTGCAGCTCATAGTCACCATTATAGTTATGCAGCTATGCAGCTTATAGTTACAATAGAAACCCTATGGGAAATCACATTTTCATCTTCTTCTCGGGAACTACTGAACCAAACTTGGCAGGGATGGTCTATGGGAGGACCTCTACAAACGATCCTGATTTTGCTCCCTTGGGTAGAAAAAACATGGCCACCAGAGGCATTCTTTGATTAAAATTGGTGGATTTTGAAAAATCTTCTTCACTGAAACCACAGGGTCAAATGTTTTGAAACTTTGCATGGTTGATGACTGGGACACCCTCTACCAACAATCCTCATTTAATGTTGATCGGGTTGCAAACATGGCCACATTTGCAGCTTATAGTTCCTATAGAAACCCTATGGGAAATAACATTTTCATCTTCTCTGGAACAACTGAACCAATGTGAACCGAAGTTGGCAGTAATGGTCTATGAGAGGTCCTCAACAAATGATCCTCGTTTTGTTCCCATCGGTTGAAAAACATGGCTGCCACAGGCATTCTCTCATTCTGTTTGGTGGATTTTGAAAAATCTTCACCTCTGAAACCACAAGGCCAAGTATTTTGAAACTTCACATGATTGATGACTGGGACACCTTCTACCAATGATCTCCATTTAATGTTGAATGAGTTGCAAACATAGCTGCAATTGCAGCTTATAGTTACCTGAGAAACCCTATGGAAATCACATTTTCCTCTTCTTCTCTGGAACTACTGACCTGATGTGAACCAAACTAATGGCAGGAATGGTCTATGAGAGGATGGAAAAACGTGGCCGTCAGAGGCATTCTTTGATTCTGATTGGTCAATTTTGAAAAATCTTCTCCTCTGAAACTACAAGGCCTAATGTTTTGAAACTTCACATGATTAATGACTGGGACACCCAATGTAAGAGGAATAACTTTGCTGTTATATGTTATTATGAAAATATAAACACTAGGCTGGCAGGGTAGTTTGAATAGTACTATCGAAATGTGGTGATTTGTTACAAAATTTGACAAGTTTGGCTTGTGTTTCCTGTCAGTTCTGAAAACAATTTGCATATCTGTTTGCATCAAAACTTGTTGAGAATATTTGCGTTTGTAGGCTATATTCTAATGCTTAACCCTTTGAGACTTTGATTATCCAGACGTTCAAACTTCACTGTGTATTCAGTTTCTTGAACGTTTTTCAAAATGCGACATCAAACGTCGGAAAGTACAAATAACAAGCTATTTTTCACATTAGTGATTATCTGGTTGAGGACTAGATTACTTTTGGTGATCTGAATTTGCTATTCAAAACTTGTTTTATTACAAATTATTGGAGAGTGTCCAATAATTTGTAATAAAACAAATTGATATAAACAAAATATTATTTGTGTTTGACTGAATATGAAATATAAGCAAGGAAACTATTGGCTTTTGCTCTTGTATCCTCATTTTAGGAAAGCTCTGATAGTGGCTTCTTGCACTCAAACAGTTAAGAAGTCTTGACAGCAGGATTACATTAGTATTTTTTCAGTTGCGATAACATTTGGCTCAACGGTTGTCACTGAGCACTTTTCGGGAGAAAATAGGAATTGAGGTTAAAACTTTAAAAAATCGAAAAAAAAATAACAAAACAAATGACCACAAAGTATCAATGCGCTGTTTGATGTCGTACGTCATAAGACGTACAAAAGTATCAAAGGGTTAACCCAATGCCTCTCCTGCCTGCATGAAGTTCACTACTGCCAGCAAAATACTCATTTTTTGCTCACCTGGCATAAAAGGCCATGTGAGCTTTTGCTTATCACTTGGCATCCATCGTCCATAAACTTTTCACATTTTCATCTTCTTCTCTGGAACCACTGAGCTGGTGTGAACCAAACTTGGCAGCAATGGTCTATGGGAAGTCCTCTACAAACGATCCTCATTTTGTTCCTGTCGGATGAAAAAGATGGCCGTCAGAGCCATTCTTGGATTTGGGTTAGTGGATTTTCAAAAATCTTCTCCTCTGAAACCACAATGCCAAATGTTTTGGAACTTCACAGAATTGATGCTTGGGACACCCTCTACCAACAATCCTTATTTAATGTTGATTGAGTTGCAAACATGGCCGCAATTGCAGCTTATAGTTACCATAGAAACCCTATGGGAAATCACATTTTTATCTTCTTCTCTGGAACTACTGAGCCAACGGGAACCACACTTGGCAGGAGTGGTATATGTGAGGCCCTCCACAAACTGTCCTCAATTTGTTCCCGTGGGTTGAAAAACATGGTCGCCAAAGGCAATCTTTGATTCTGATTGGTGGATTTTTAAAAATCTTCTCCTCTGAAATCACAGAGCCAAATGTTTTGAAACATTGCATGGTTGATGACCAGGACACCCTCTACCAACTATCCTCATTTAATGTTGATTGGGTTGCAAACATGGCTTCAATTACAGCTTATAGTTACTATAGAAACCCTATGGGAAATCACATTTTCATCTTCTTCTCTGGAACTTCTGAGCCCACGTGAACCAAACTTTGCAGAAATGGTCTATTGGAGGTCCACTACAAACGGTCTTCATTTTGTTCCTGTGGGTTGAAAAATGTGGCCGCCAGAGGCATTCTCTGATTTTGATTGTTGGATTTTGAAAAATCTTCTCTGAAACACAGGGCCAAATGTATTGCAATGGTTGCTGACTGGGACACCCTTTACCAACGATTCTCATTTACTGTTGGTCAGGGGGAGTGCTGTGGCTCAGTGGTAGACTGTTGGACTTCTATACTAGAGGTCTGTGTTCGATCCCCATCCAGGATGACCCGCATTGTGTCCTTGGGCAAGGCACTTTATTCTGGTTGCCTATATGGGGGTACAATAATGCCATGTACTAAGGCGTACTCCACATCGATGGTGCACATGTCTTCAACTGCAGTAACCCTGCTTGTGCAGAGCTTGAACAGAGATAGAATGTTGAGAAGCTGACAGTTGCTCAACAATGCTCAGTGGTTCTCTCCAGGTACTCCAGCTTCGTCCACCCATAATACTGTCACGGTCATGATTAGCCATTGTGCATAAGTATGTGATCTTAAACACCAATAAATAAATAAATATATGTTTATCGGGTTGCAAACATGGCTGCAATTGTGGCTTATATTTACTATAGAAATTCTATGGGAAATCACATTTTCATCTTCTCTGGAACTACTGAGCCAAAGTTGGCAGGAATGGTCTGTTGGTGGTCCCCTACAAACAATTCTCTTTTTGTTCATATCATTTGGAAAACATGGCCGCCAGAGGCATTCTCTGATTCTGATTTGTCAATTTTGAAAAATGTTTTCTGAAACTATACAAGCTAGGCCAAATGTTTTGAAACTTCACATGATTGATGACTGGAACACACAATATAAGAGGAACAACTTTGCTGCTACATATGTTATTATGAAAATATAAACAGTATGCCAGCAGGGTAGCTTGAATAGTACAGTAAGTGGAGATTGATTATAACTAAATCACCCATGGAGTGGAATAATCACCCAAAGTATCAGTTTCAAATTCTGTACATATGGACAAAAAAAAAAATACAAGCAATGTGCCAGCCAATGGACCTCTGGGTTCAACATGGAAGTCCATTGGCTTGAACGTTGCTTGTGATTGTTATGCTTTGCAACAAATTTGCAGTTATTGTTTGGGTGGAATTTCCACTCTGTGGGTGATTTTAGTGATAATACACTTGTCACATACTGTAGCAGTTTTCTCCACTGAGAACTGGGACAATGATAAAATTTTGTGTTTTATGTAGGGATGTACCTGGAAACAACTTTGCTACTATATGTTATCAGAAAAACTGTCATCAGAAAAACTGTCAAGTTGTGATTGATGACAGGTGTGTGAAAAATTGGTGTAATTTACTGGTCAGCTCTAAATGATAGTATACAAATATTCGTCAGTCAATTACTATTTTTTGATTTTATCATTCATTCAAGATAGACATTATAACAAATCCTTTGAATAAAATGTTGTGCTTTGTGTAACCCTTTACCTGTCCAAGTTCTTTGAAAGAGAGTACTGTCTGAAAAAATGTAATTTTCAAAATATTCTTTAACATTCTTTTACTGATTTTTATTGAAACAGAATTCATAAATGTGTGCTGGCACTATTAGGTAAACAGTATTACTATGATACTGTTGATTTCTAATGTAACCCTCCACATATGGTTTCAGAGAAGTAGAAATGGATTTCCAGCAATTATGGCTGGAATATTATGAAATGCAGTCTGTCTGTCCATCCATCTGTCCATCTGTCCATCTGTCCACCCATCCATTTATTCATCTGTCTGCCTGCCTGGCTTCCTGTCTGCCTTCCTGAAAGAATGCCTGCCTGCCCATGCACCCGCCCACATGCCCACCCATGCCCTCGCCCATATGCCTGCTGGCGTGCTGGAAACCTGCCTGCCCACCCTGACATTGACTTCAACCATACATCATTCATGCCAATGTGAAAGAGTACAGCTGGAACATTCGTTAGACACAATTTTCTAGTGGTTATGCACTTACTATAGCCTTAAAAACCTACCAACCTACCAAATCTATATGAAAGCTGGTTTCGTTGGTGCCTGAAAAAAGAGAAATAGGTGAATCTCTTGATTTCTAGAAATCAAAAAATGGAGGATTTTCTAAAAGCTTTTCCTCTGAAACTACAAGGCCAAATGTTTTTAAACTTCACATGCTTGATGACTGGGACTCCCTCTACCAAAGATCCTTATTTAATGTTGATTGGGTTGCAAACATGGCCGCAATTGCGGTCTGTAGTTACCATGGAAACCCTATGGGGAATCACATTTTCATCTTCTCTGGAACTACTGAGCCGATGTGAACCAAACTTGGCAGGAATGGTCTATGGGAGGTCCTCTACAAACAGTTCTCATTTCATTCCCGTTGGATGAAAAACATGGCTGCCAGAGGCATTTTTGGATTATGATTGGTAGATATAATTTTGAAAAATCTCTGATACTACAAGGCTAAATGTTTTGAAACTTCACATGATTGCTGACTCGGACACCCTCTACCAATGATCCTCTTGTAATGTTGACCATGTCGCAAACTTTGCCATAATTGTAGCTCATAGTTACCATGGAAACTCTATGGCAAATCACATTTTTATATGCAGTTCTCCCAGGTGTGTGATTTCAGGCTCTAGTTTGAGAATTTGTTAAGGGTTGGTTCCAGTTTTCTCCACTGAGAATGGGAAAACCATAAAAATATTGTGTGTACAGTACAAGTCAAAATAAGTTGTAGCATAACCGCAGTAAACTAAGAATACTGCTGCTCCTGCACTGATAAGATCAGAATCTGATATCATTTTCTGGAAAGCTCTCAGTGAGAGCGTTCCAGAAAATGATGTCAGCTTCTGGTCTTATCAGTGTAAGAAAATTAAATATACATAGTTTATAGTGGTTATCCTACAACTTATTTTGACTTGTACTCTATACAACAAGTTTGCAGCTATAATTATGTTAAAATTACTCACAAGTTTCTTATCAGAAAACTGTCAAGCCATGATTGATGACAGGTGTTTTGGAAAACTTGGAAGTTTTTGTTTATTTTGTATACTTTAAAGCTGACAAGTCAATTACTGCTTTGATATCATTTAAGATATGACAAATTATTTGATTAAAATGTTGTGCTTCCTGTAACCCTTGACCTATCCAAAGCTATTTGAAAGAGACTACGGTCTGAAAAAACTGTAATTTTCAAAATACCTTCTTTAACTGATTTTTAATTGAAAAAGAATTCATAAATGTGTGCTGGCACTATTTGCTAGACAATATTGCTATGATACTGTTGATTTCTAACTTAACCCTGCACACATGGTTTCAGAGAAGTAGATATGGATTTCCAGAAATTATGGCTGGAATAATATGAAACACTGTCTGTCTATCTGCCTACCTGCTTGCCTGCCAGCAAGCCTGCCCTGACTTCGACTTTAACCATACACCATTTATGTCAATGTGACAGAGTACAGTCGAAAGAGTTGTTGGACACAAATTTCTATCTGTTATGCACTTAGTATAGCCTTAAAACATATCAACTCTATTTGCAAGCTGATTTCGTTGGTGCCTAAAAAAAACAAGCGAAATAGGTGAATCTCTCGATTTTTAGAAATAGAAAAATGGTGGATTTTCAAAAAATCTTCTCCTCTGAAACGACAAGGCCAAAATGAATGTTTTGAAACTTCATGTGACTGATGACTGGAACACCCTCTACCAATGATCCTCATTTAATGTTGATCGGGTTGCAAACATAGCTGCAATTATAGCTTATAGTTACTATAGAAACCCTATGGGAAATAAAATTTTCAGCTTCTTCTCTGAAACTACTGATGTGAACCAAATGTGGCAGGAATGGTCTATGGGAGGTACTCTACGAACAATCCTCGTTTTGTTTCCGTGGGATGGAAAACATGGTCACCAGAGGCATTCCTTGATTCTGATTGGTGGATTTTGAAAAATCTTCTCCTCTGAAAACCACAAGGCCAAATGTTTCGAAACTTCACATGCTCGATGACTGGGACACCCTCTACCATTGATGCTCTTTTAATCTTGATCAGGTTGCAAATAGGGCTGCAATTGCAGCTTATAGTTACTATAGAAACCCTATGGAAAATCACATTTTCATCTTCTCTGGAACTACTGAGCTGATGTGAACCAAACATGGCAGGGAGGTCTATCAGAGGTTCTCTATAACGGTTCCTCATTTTATTCTTAGTGGATGAAAAACGTGGCTGCCAGAGGCATTCTTTGATTCTGATTGGTCAATTTTGAAAACTCTTCTCCTCTGAAACTACAACGCCAAATGTTTTGAAACTTCACATGCTTGATGATTGGGTCACCTTAGTTTAAACAGTATTTATTTCCAATTTCTATGAGTTACATTCAAGAACAATAAAGTGTTTGTGGATTCGACAGTAACCTATCAGCTTTTACAAGGTTGTTTCCACTCGTGAATCATTTACAGATACAGAGGACGGGATGGTAACTACATGTATACATTTATTAGGATATCAAATACTGGAAGTACTATTAATCGTCAGAGGGTATGAAGAAAATTAGAAATAAAAGTAAATTTAAATTTCATTCAAGGTACAAAGTTTCAAAGTAGAAAAATTCTTTGCGTTATATTGAATTCCACAGCATGGTTAAAGAATCTGAGGTAATCTTCACGTAGTGGAAGATACACCTTCAATGAAAGAAAAAGAAAGAAAAGATTTACATGCCTACCATTTCAATGTGGTTGCACCTTACTGGATACAAGGCTTCAGGGCCATACATGTTAGGATTGTAAATACCATACACGCCCATTCATTCCGAGAGGTAGACCCATGAAACCTGTACCCACCGCAAATGAGAGCATATCACTTTCCCACCCGAGGTGACCACATCCATAACGAGTCCACCACCTGCAACAGACAAGCATATATGGTTTAACTGTATCATTTGACTGGCCATACCTTGGATGAACACAAGTAAAGAAGCTAAGAAAGTGTCCTGTGTCAGTTGCTGTCGTGAATGGCCGCCTTGCCCCAGGAATCACGGCAAGTGTATTATCATGAGGTCTTCAATGATTAGGGGGTCTTATTGGAAACACTGGGGGCAACTGTGTTATTAAAATTGTACATAGATATAATCATCACAGTCAGGGTGCTAATAACAGATAATTCCGAGTCAATAACTGATATTCGAGTGGTGAGACATGTATTCAGGCTGGATAGTCAGGTGAACCTGCCTGAGTTTAAAATGAACTTATGTACTGTTTCAAATATTACTCTATTATCCGTGTTGTTGAGCAGTTCAGTCCCATACAACAAAGTATTGCAACCAATAGTGTAGGGAAGTAGTCCAAGCGTATTGTTTCGTACCTGGTCACGCACATGATGGTGTATCCGCTAGGTGGTTTTCAAAAAAATGCTCATTAAGATTACTACATCGTAATCGTAGTCTACAATGATATATCTGTGCCTTCTGTGAACTTGCTAAGGCAAAAAATTGTGGCGGTCGGCAGATATTCCGGTTTATATAATTTTTAAACTCAGATAGGGAACAATTGTCTCTGATGTTCAGAGGGAGGTCGTTCCATAATTTTGTTGTTGAAGGTAAGAAGGAGGATTTATAGTTCTTGGTTCGTCAAGACGGAATACGGAGATCTCTAGCAGTACGAAGGTCATGAGATTGATTAAATGAAACTGGGGGAGGGATGATATTGGATATGTAAGGGGGAACCATTTATGAACCATTGTATCAATTTATGCTTTTCCTGTCTAGTTTTAAGATTTTCCCACCCAGTTTCTACGTATAGCAAGGCTTTGCTGGCACTGAGAGTTGCTCCTGTTATAATACGCGCTGCTGCAATTTGAATGTTTTCAAGCTTCGTCGAATCTTGTTCAGTGCAATTGTCCCACACTGTATCTGCATATTCAAGCAGAGGTCGGACGAACACTAAATAGATTTTCTCTAATGTTTTTCGATCCAGAGTGAATTTCTGTTTCCTAATTAGGTCAAGACGTGGCCATGCCTTTGTACAAATATAATCAATATGATGATCCCACATACACCGTGTGTTAAGGATAACACCCAAGTGTTTATGTTCCTCAACTTCATCAATCTTTTTGATCTTTTTTGCGCGATATAGTCATAGCTTCAGTTTTTAGAGAGTTAAATTCTACCAGCCATGTTTTCGCCCATTCCTCAACTTTCATCATTATTCAAGACACGGGCAGCTCGATCATGGTTGTCAATGATTAAATACAATGTTGTGTCATTCGCAAATAGTCGAATGCTACTTATTAGATCTGAAGTAATATCATTTATATATATCAGGAAGAGAAGCGGTCCAAGAATAGATCCTTGGGGAACACCGGAATTGACTGGTTTCCAGAACGACACATCCGCATTTATAACTACTCTTTGTAGTCGTTCATTGAGATAAGATTTTAAAAAATCAAGCAATTCGCCGGTAATACTAATTTTGTTTAATTTATAGATCAAACCCTTGTGCCAAACATTGTCAAAAGCTTTGCTGACATCACAAAATATAACTCTCACATCTTTACCTTCGTCAAGTGCACGACTAAATGCATTATATATGTAACAGTTTTTCTTGCTATGAGAAGTTTATCCAGGTTCTTTAGAGGATCTGAGTACCCAAAGCAAATACCATGAACGTAATTAAGAATTGGAACAACTAATAATGAAATGAACTGCAAATATTTATTAGAGATAAGTTTGGGTCATTCTTCATATTATACACAATACATTCAATATTTATTTACAAAACTGTAGTAACAAATATGACCCATTTGAATAAGAGGTTTCTGAAAGGGGAAATAAACTGAAAGTTGGTGTGGAATAGAAAATATGACAGGCAGACAGACAGACAGACAGACAAAGAAGCAGACAGACAGACAGACAGACAGACAGACAGACAGACAGACAGACAGACAGATAGGAGTGGAAAGAAGGTGGCTCAGAGGTGTGGATGAAAAGCAACTAAAGTATCCAAAACAGGCCTACCATCCTTCAGGACACTTTAGACTGGAGTAGAGTAAAAGACCATGAAAGATCAGAACAAGAGCAAGAACAGAGAGAATCAGGTCTACCAACCTTCCATTCTCTATATATCAGGTGAACCCACCTTCCAGATTAAGTATCTGCAGAGAACCAAGAAGAGAAGTAGGGCCCCTGGTTCTGAATGGTCAGACAGGTGGATGAACAACAACTAAAGTATCCCATTCAGGACTTTCATCCTTCAAGACACTTTAGAATAGATTAGAGGAGAAGACCATGATAGAAGAACAGAACAAGAAGCAGAACAGAGAGAATCAGGTCCACCAACCTTCCATTCTCTATAAGTCAAGCAAGCAAGGCTATAGTCTGGTGGTTTTGCTGTAAATATTTCAAAAATAATAAAACATCTGTTACATATTTTTCAGTAAGCTGAAGTACTGTTCAATCATGTGGGGTGAAACCTGATTGGAAAGGACTAAGTATCTTGTTCATGTCCAAAAAATACCACAAGTGTTAAAACACACAACTTTCAAAGACCTTCCCTACACAGCTCAGTAATGATATCGGATGGTAATTAGACACCAAATTGGGGGGATCTTTTTTCAAGATTGGCACAACATTAGCTTTCTTCCATTGTAGGGGGGAAATATGAATGATTAAGCAGAATGTTAAATAATCGTGCAAGAGGTTCGGTCAGGGAGGGTGTGCACTCCTTTAAGAGTCATGGACTCATGAGATCCGGACCAGAAGCTTTTGAAATTTTGAGTGATTTAAGGGAGTCACGAACATCTTTTTGTGAAATTAATATATTACTCATCAGGGGACGTTCCAGAAAAATTCTAAGACGGGACATGTGCTTGTGTGTCATCAACTGTCGCGATACTACAGAAATAGTCATTAAAGACTTCTGCCTTATCCGTGCTACGGGAGATAATTTTGTTCGCATGGAGCATATTTGGAATTTCATTGACTTTATTCGCCAGAAGTAATTTTAGTGTGTTCCACAACAATGATGAAGACATACTATTATTGTTTAGTGTGTTCTGAATTTTGTTGTGATAGCTGGCTTTTGCTTTTCTAATCGCAGAAACAACTTCATTCCGTTTAGTGCGATATTTGGCCCAAGCCTTGGTTTGGCTAGACGATAAGCATGCTTTCTTTGATGTATTAGCAACCTTATTTCATTGTGGATCCATTGTTTTCGTTTTTCCGTATAGTAACTGTTTTATTTTGAATGTATGCAGCTGCATGTTCGAGGATTTTAGAACTAAGATTGTTAACCACTGCGTCTAGGTTTGCATTTGAAAAGATACTATCCCATTGAGTATTTGACAATGATTCATTCAGTCCTGCAAAATCACCTACATCATAAAGCCAAATTCTACGTTTAAATGTTTTTGGGGTAACTTTCTTAAGACTTACTTCAATGTGAACTGGACTGTGGTATCTTATTAAGTCAGGCACGAAAGAATCCGCTACATCACACGATATAACTTCTACTGTACTACTGACAGCAAATAAATCTAATAAACTTTCTGATGACTCTGTAAAGTATGTAGGTTCGGTTATTACTTGTCGAAGATTGAAGTAGTCAGCAACGTCGCGAAATTTTCCTTGTTACATGAAAGTAAATTATTGTTAAAGTAGCCAGTTACAATCAGATCAGGGATTCCTGAATCCTTAGCTCTTTCAATTGACGTGCTAATCATGTCCCAGAGTTCATTACAGCTATTGGGGGGACGGTAGATAACACCAAGCAAGAAGGGTTTCGTAATGCTATGGACTTCAATCCACATACATTCCAGTGGAAATACTTTAAGGTCCGACCTAGGTTTGAAGGAGATCCCCGACTTAATATATATTGCAATACCCCCACCTCTAGTAGGGCGATCTTTTCTAAGTACATTTTGAAATCCACTGATGTGAAGATCAGAGGTATCATCTGAGGATCTCAACCAAGTTTCTGTAAAAGCACATATATCGTACACAGGCATTTCACATTGCAAAATATCAATTTTAGGTTTTAAACTTTGAATGTTCATATGAAGAATTTTAATTCCTGCCAATGCTGAGGTAGATTCACTCGCAGGCCCTGGGTTAGGTTCAATGTCACATGAAAGGAATAAGAGCATTGATACACATAGGCAAATAATTAGTGTCGGCAGAAAATTGAGATGCTCTGAGTAATGCAAGGACTTTGGTTTGTTGACTAATATCAGGTTGGAATTGTTTGATTGAGCCATTAGATTAGGGGGATAAAGCAAGGACACAGGTACCCAATCAAGGGTTTGTGTTCTGTTAGTTGTGAGTTTACAGTGTATGCCAGGTCATCTTTTGGGGCTCCGAGCAAGTATATCACAGCTAACATTAAGGTCAGTCCTTTGCACTGGTATTTAAGTAGAAGGTTCGCAAAGATGAAGCATGACAAATCGAGCAAGTGTTTAGTATTTACACCCCTATGTGCACAAACAATGAAGAGACCTCTCATTCTATATGTTTCTATATTACACATTATTTTATCTACTTATAGATAATTTGTTACTGTTGATTTGATGATAGGTAGGTCCCGCACTACATATGAGAACACAAACTACCAGAGTGCCATAGGACAAGGGGGCCACAAGTTCTATCAACTGACAACTTATATTAGGACAAGGATGTATTTTGACAGAAAGAACAAAGATGTCTTTTGACAGAAAGGAGAGAAAAGTAATTGAGGAATATTGAATAATAAATGCTGAACATATAAACAAAACATAAAAAGCACAAAGAAAAGCAACAACATAATTGCTGAGTTTCTGTTATATAGATTCTTGGAACCCAGCAACCGAATCAAAGTTATTTAGAACATATCTTGATTTAACTTTAGGATTTGGAGTTGGGATGATAATTTAACATTGCAGCTAAACAACTGCTCACTCTAGAGTAAGACATTGTGTGCACAGTGACAAAGTCACAGGTTGTGATTGCATAAAGAGATTACAGCTTGGCCACATACGTGAAGCCAATAGCTGACTGAGAGTCGTGACGAAAAAGTAGATGCCAGATATGAAGTTCATTTGATGCTATGGCAAATTTAGTTTTATTCAAGCACCAGTAACACTCCAAAGGTATAATTAACTTAAGCTCAATCGAAATATGACTCTGTCCTAACACAGTGAATATAATCATCGGAAAGCGCGACCATCCTCACTGTTTTCAGAGATAATGTACGAATATTCCGTGCAGCACATCGCGTTGATGGATCAAGGTGAAAACCAAGTATACTGTAACACATAAACCCACTGTGCCACAGTGTGATCATGTGGAGCTGGCAAAATAACCTAGTCTTGTCAAGAAAGAGTTTACATTTAGTGATGTTATAGGAACCTGCCAAGTGCGACATGTCCAATTCGATAATGTTCCTTTCCAAAAGTGCGAAACAAACGAAAGGGAAAAGAAGAACTGAAAGGACGTCGCAGTTGCGCAGCGATGTGTTGGACAAACATTGTTAGTCTGCCAGAGTATAGGCTTAATTTAACACACCCACATACCCGCACACCAGTACCAATACCCACCTTCTACCAATGATCCTCATGTAATGTTGATCGTGTTGCAAACATGGTCACAATTGCTGTTCATAGTTACCTGGGAAATCTCATGAACTTTACATTATTGACTTCTCCTCCTAAACCCCTGTGCCAAATTGAACCAAATTTGATGCGCATGGTCCCTATCATATGTCCATTCAAGTTTGTTCAAATAAAGTTGCCACGCTCAATAGGGAGTGGGTGGGGAAAATGCTCCAAAATTCTAGAAAAATCTTCTCATGAACCAGTGGGTACAATGACTTGATATATGGTATGGAGCTTCCTTCTGAGGTGTTGTATCAAGTTTGTTCAAATGAAGTTCGTGGAGCAATATTTGCCTTCATAATGGGAGGGGCAAGATTTTTGGACTCACCCAAAATTTCTTTCTTCTGAACTGATGGTCTGATTTGAACAAAATTCGGTGTGTGATATTACTGAGTCATAATTACTTGATTCATGCTAAAAAAATCTCCCATGTTCCTTGTGGGAATCCCAGGAGCTAACAATAGAAAATATTTTCAAACCCCCATATTTCCCAAACCACACAGAACAGAGAACTCTTGTTTGGTATGAAGCATCCTTAGGACCACCAGAATCGATTGATAAAAAATATTGTGTTAGGGTGCTCTGTAGAGGGCATTGAAAAAATGCTGAATTAGCATATTTGCATATATTAAAAAAAATGTCTTCTCCAGAACCACAGATCAGAATCTTCTTATATTTGGCATACAGCATCCATACAGGGGTCAGATACAAGTGTGTTCAATTTAAGCCCCTCAGTTCATATTTGGGCTTAATACAGGAGCCCAAATCTTAACTTAGGGCAATATGGGAAATAAGATTTAAAAATCTTCTTCAGAACCACTGGTCAGAATATTTTAATATTGGGTAAACATCATTGTTACGAGGGTAAGATTCAAGTTTATTCGAATCAAGTTTCTCACTTAATATTTGGGCTTCCTATGGGGGCCCGAATTTTAATTTAGCGCAATATGAGGAAATTTCTTAAAAAATCTTTTTCTTCAGATCCACCAGTCAGAATTCTTTCATATTTCGTATACAACATCTCTAGGCAGGTCAGATTCATGTTTGTTCAAATCGAGTCCCTGGGTTTATAGATAGGCTCCCTATGGGAGCCAAAATTTAACTTAGTGCAATATGAGGAATTTTCTTTAAAAATCTTCTTCTTCAGATCCACCAGTCAGAATCCTTTCATATTTGGTATACAACATCTCTGGAGGGGGAGGGGGGGGAGGCAGATTCATGTTTGTTCAAATCGAGTTCCTGGGTTTATACTCCCAGAGCCCAAATTTTAACAATATGAGAAAATTTCTTTAAAAATCTTCTTCAGATCCACCAGTCAGAATCTAAATTCTATGTAAGCTGTTCATTCTTCACTTAGGTGTAAGTGACTCTTGTAAAGGAACAGTGACTACAGACCTTCTGGTTTGTCATGTCAGGTCATCAACACCTTATTGTCACAGCTCTGACCAATTTGCTACTGATGCCATCAAACTCATTGAAACAACTGGCCATCACCAGCAGAGGTAACCAGGTTATGTCTGACAAATTATTTTCATACTCAGGAGATGCTGATAGCATTGCTTTTATCATTTCAAGAAAGAATAAACAAACATCACTGAATTCATTTAATGTAGGTGAACCAATATTACTATCAACATTAAATCTCAAGTCTGCATTCCACATCTGGTCTGCATCAAGTGGCCAAGTGTCAGATGACAGGTAATTTCTTCCCACCATCAAGGAGCCATGTGTTAGATTAGCTAATTCTAGATAATTATCAAGTCCCATATATGTGTGTGGAATTTGTCACGGAACAGAAATTAACTTATTCTCAATTATCACAATTCTTGTCTTATTTCATAATCATTTCATAAACATTGACCATTATCCTTTTCATCAAACACTAAACACAGTCAAGTTAAGCTACAGTGTCATTGACACTTTCATTTAGGTTTCTATGGGGGCCCAAATTTTAACTTTGAGCAATGTGAGGACATTCTTTAAAAAACCTTCTTCTTCAGATCCACCAGTCAGAGTTCTTTCATATTTGGTATATAACATCTCAAGTGGGATCAGATTCAAGTTTGTTCAATTTGAGGCCCTGGCTTAATATTTGGGCTCTCTTTGGGTGTGTGGGGGGGGGGGGGGGGGGGCAGGGGGAGTGGTGTAGGTTAGGTTTAAGTTGGTCAAATCCATTCCGTAGTGTTTTTCGATAAAATTTGCCTTTCATCACTTCATTTCTTTGTAGTGTTAATGAACCATGTCTAACTGACGGTGACCCCAAATACATCTTTGAACCACTTTGTCAGGTGAGCGATTAAGGCCCCTTGGGGCCTCTTGTTAGTCCCCTACTGGAACCGTAAGGGGACTATAGGATTGCACTCCGTCCATCCATCCATCCATCCATCCATCCATCCATCCATCCATCCATCCATCCATCCATCCGTCCATCCATCTGTCCATCTGTCTGTCTGTCTGTCTGTTTTTTTTTATGTTACCACCTCTCCCTCCATCATGCTTCAAGCTACACCATTCATATTTGGTACTTGGATAAATGGTTCTGAGGGGATGATGCACTCTCAAAATTTTTTTTTATAAAATCCAAGATGGAGGAATGGCGGCCATTTTTGTTGTGTTTTTTAAGCTTTTTTCTCTATTTTCATGTTACGACCCCTCCCACCAACATGGTTCAAGCTACACTTTGCATATTTGGCACATGGATAGAGGGTTGGGAGGGGATGATGCACGTTCAATATTTTATCTTCAAAATCCAAGATGGCGGCATGGTGGCCATTTTTGTTGTGTTTTTTTAAGCTTTTTTCTCTATTTTATGTTACCATCCCTCACTCCAACATGGTTCAAGCTACACTTTTTATATCTGGCACATGGATAGAGGGTTGTAATGGGATGTTGCATGTTCAATATTTTGTTTTCAAAATTCAAGATGGCGCCATGGCAACCATTTCTGTTGTGTTTTTTAAGCATTTTCTCTATTTTATGTTACCACTGCTCCCTCCAACATGGTTCAAGCTACACTTTTCATATATGGTACATGGATAAAGGGGTTGTGAGGAGATTATGCACCCTCAATATTTTTTTTTCAAAATCTAACATCTGTCTGTCTGTCCGTCTGTCTGTCTGTCTGTTTTTATGTTACCACCTCTCCCTCTAACATGCTTCAAGCTACACCTTTCATATTTGGTACATGGATACATGGTTCTGAGGGGATGATGCACAGTCAATATTTGTTTTTCAAAATCCAAGATGGCAGAATGGCGGCCATTTTTGATGTGTTTTTTAAGCTTTTTTCTCTATTTTATGTTACCACCCCTCCCTCCAACATGGTTCAAGCTACGCCTTTCATATATGGTACATGGATAAAGGGTTGTGAGGGGATTATGCATGCTCAATATTTTTTTTTCAAAATCCAAGATGCTTATGCTAGTGTCTTGCCTCACTACTGCTTCAATATTGATAGTGTTTATTGTTGATGAAAGTTGTTTATATTTCAACCATGCATACTGAATATCATGTCTTTATTTTTGTATTGTTTCATTTTCAAAACCAAAACAGTGTTCCCTAATTTTGCTTTTGTTTTTTTTACTTTACAAACAACATTTTTGTAACTTTATGATAACATATCCTGAAAAGGATTATCTCCATGAAAAACAGCAAAATGTTTTCAAAGAAAAGAAAGAAAATCAGTTTTCTTGTATAAAACTAAAAGTTTGAACTCATTCACACTTCAGTAAATGGTGTCATATATCTTACAAGAAAGATTTGTTTATAATATTGTTTGCATGGAAATACAGAAATGATTCTGGAAATCTTTTTGTAGATACTCCATTTTAGCTCCAAATGCAATTCCAACAGGTTTTGTTGATGGAAAACAGGTGACAGACAAGATTTTGGTTGCTCTTCAACTTGATCAGGCTGAATATAGACTGGGAATCACAAAGGTTTTCTTCAAGGCTGGTGTGTTGGGTATGCTTGAAGACATGCGTGATGATGCACTGTCCAAAATCATCTCTCAGTTCCAGGCTTACATTCGTGCTTATATAATGAGAAAATCTTACAAGAAATTATTTGACCAGAGGTAAGGAAGTGTTATACTTCAGCAGCTGTTTTTGTCTTGACTCATAACTATCTATAGTATTCACATTGTCAGTTCATAGTAGCATGGTTGGCAGAACTATATGCGGTTAATAGATTTAAATCTGTATTTTGTTAATGCAGCATTTGAACTTAATTTATTTCAGAGTTTTTTTTTACTAAGTGCAGCACAGAAATAAAATGAAAGTGGGGCCACTTTTTATTTTTTCCAATTTTTGCTCTATAAACATAGCATATGAAACATAAAAAGATGATCCAGCTTTTGAGGAGTATCTAGATGGATCTTTTGGATGTCAAGTAATGCAGCTGCACAGGATGTGGTGAGAGGGGAACTTGGGTGGATGGCATTTAACTACATATGGGGTTCCAACATCCAGATATGATGGACAAGGCAGGTTAAGGAGCTAATGAAGAATTATTCCATTGAAACTGAAAATCGTGACTTTGAACTCAAAGATTGCAATAGAAACTGGTGAGCTGGAGATAGTGTCAAAAGATTGTTGGGTGGGCTATGGAAAAAAGATGAGCCAGCTTTTGATTAATACATAAATATATCTTTTAATGGGGGAGGGAAGGTGGGGGGTCATTGTTGTTCAAAGTGAGATAAAAGTCACTGGAGTTGAAGGTAGAAATTGGGAAAGGTGAGGGAAGATTGTGCCAGATGACCAGCCTAGGAGTGATGGAGACCCTGGAACATTTCATTTCAGAATGCCCTAAATACTCACTTAGTAGAATAAGACTCATTGAGAAACTAATGGAAGAATGGGACAAAAATATGAGAGATAAGAGGCTGAGAGAAAGGGTCAGTATTATAGTTGGGGAGATTGACAAAACACCAGTGGGAGAAATATAAAACACTTTGAATGCTGGGAGATTAGGAGGGAGAGTGGGAGGAAAAAGTACCCGGGAAGAAGGCATTGATGTTGCCCTCCTTGTTAGATGACTATGACAAATAAGCAGAAGGCCCAAGTATTATTATTTTTATGACCCACCATTGGAATGTTCATAGGCAAAATATGAAAATGTTTAGATGTTCCAGAATTTGGTTAGCAAGTGTTGCCTGCTATTTATGTTGTTAGGCAAAGGGTTAAATAATAATAATGAATAAATGTTGGTTAAATAACCTTCATTCCCTTTTTGGGGTCTGTCGGTGGCCAAGTGGTGTGCGTGGTTCAGTATAGTTTTGCTAGGTGGTTGGTGCCGAAGGAAACTCTCTTGGTGTGCGTTCGAACCACTGCCATGCCATTATAAACAAAACCAGCATCCTTTCTTAATTCAGTGGCATCTGGGAAATTTGAAAAAGACAAGTGTCGCTGATTTCTTCTGAAGTGCAGTTCGTAGAATTAAGTACTTAGATGCAACTATCTGATGAATAATTAAATAATTGAGTATTCCATGTGTTCTGTACTGGTATCATATATATTTGGTTAACTAGCATTCCCTTTTTGGGGTCTGTCAGAGGCCAAGTGGTGTGCGTGGTTCAGTATAGTTTCACTAGGTGGTTGGTGCCGAAGGAAACTCTCTCGGTGTGGGTTGTGATGAAACAATGCCAGTAATTACTGACAAAAAATGTAACTTGAGCACAATAGCAGTGCCTGGCATCAGTAGCAAGTGTATCCACCATATGCCCGGATGACAGCCTGAACCCTCCTCCCCTAATGCTACCAGTGAGCCTTCTGTTAGGTCCAGAGGCAACTGCTGCCACTCCTCATGCAATGCAGCTTCCAAATCGGCCAAATTCTGTACAGGCAGATCCCTTGCTTGCACTCAACGTCCAAGAAAGTCCCAGAAGTGTTCTAAGGGATTCAAATAGGGGCTCATTGCAGGCTAAGGTAGTGTTGTAATAGCATTGTTCTGAAGGAATGCTCTCACAGCATTGGAACGATGTGGCCTTGCATTGTCCATGAATACAGGGTGAGTAGCCAATGGGTGGTTGTCAAAATGAGACACGACAACCAGATTGAGAATGTCCCGGATGTACTGATGACCATTGAGATTCCCACCTACAGTGACCATATTAAGTTTACAATCATGAGAGAGGCAACCTCAGATCATTACTGATCCTCCACCATAAGGAACAGTTGGTCTGATGTTCCTGGGCACAAAAGCAGTATTTCTTTGCCTCCACACTCTCATGCGACCATTTGTGACATTAAGCAGGAACCTACTCTCGTCTGACCAATGGACTCTCCTCCATATCCTGAGATTCCAATGTTGTTGTGCCATACACCACTCCAAACATCATCTTTGATGCTGAGTGGACAGAGCTGGATGCTTGATGACCCTTCTGGACCTCATACCAAGTGCTTTGAGACAGTTTCAGACAGTTCTGTTGCACAAACGCCTATTGGGGAGCCAGAGGGTTTCAAAATGCCACTTGAAGCAAAGGGCTTGTGCCTAACAAGGCATGCCAGGCTCAGATCTTCCCAAGGAGAGGTCTTTTGGGGTTGTCCTGGCCTTGGTCGGTCCTTAACATCATTGGTTTGTTGATGTTTTCAGATAAGCCTGCTGACAAAATGACTATAGCCAAGTTGCCTTCCAATAGCTTTGAATGACATGCCTGTGGCTGCATGCCAATGATTTGCCATCTTAGTGCCTCTGACAGTCTCCTCCTTGCCATGTCACCATTTATTGATAAAAGAAGTGACAAATTTTCTTGTTTTTTACCCAGATATTGCATGTGGATGATAGTGTTTTTTGTGACATCCATAGGAAGCATGCTTCAAGTGGACAAGGGGATGTGTTTGGAGTATGCTATCAACCAGAAACATGTTTCACTAGATGAAATGAACTGCAAGACATAACAATCATTAAAACCTAATAATCAGTAACAGCAACTTCACTATCATGAAACATTTCAGGGGGTGCTTAATTAAGTTCCAGGTGTATATATGTTACAGTCAATATGTGAAACCTGACATTTTTCTCAGCAATGCAGTATACACAATGAAAGGTTTCTTTCTGACACATGAGAGAGCACCTACTTGTTTTTACAGTTTATGGTAGTCGGATCTTGAAACATGGGCATCACTTAGGCATTTCTTATGTGTACCTACATTTTGCAAATCCTTGTCCACCAATTGCAGATTGAATAATGACAACTGATTGCAATGAAATTGTCTTATTTTGAAAGGTTACTGGAGTACAGTCCTTTTAATATTCCAGCCTTAACAACTAATCTATACTGATAAGTTTCTTTGTCTCTATATAATATGACCCCATGGCTGGGACAGAGACAGCAACAATTTCCTCGGTGTCTCCAGCTCTGAATTCTATCCAATTTTGTTTCACCATTCTTTCTGCTTGGGTCAACTGTCCAGCATGTTCAATATCTTTCTTTTCCTTGATCTGCTCTTTACAGGCCACTGTAGCATCAGAGGTGACACCCAGAATGTTTGGTACGAGTCAAGCAGTTCCGATGGACTGTACATCGAGAGTTGTCACCGGTTGTTGCACTGATGCAGTAACTTTGGTTGGAGTTGTGGCTGATGATGTGGCATCCTTAATGGGAGGGAGGCTTTGTTCATTCTGTTGGGTAGAAACAGAATGGAGAACTTCTGTTTCTATCCTTTCAATGACTTCTCTGAATAAAGATGAAGAAGTCAGGGAGTTCTCCATTAAGTTCTTAAACAGAAGTAAGGAGCTGGTGCTACACCTGGTTGAAATCTGTCTCCGTTTCCTCTCAAAATCCACAGTCAGGGGAGCTTGTATTCATCCACCTGGATAATCAAGGTAGGAGCATGGCAGCATCCTGTCCTCACATTGTTTTCTATATCTCTTGTGTTAAATCCATAAAGCCACTAATTAACACATCTTCTCATCTGAAATGAGAATCAAAATGTACCAGAAAAGAGACAGAAAAAAAGCTGCTGCTAAAATCAGGTTCAGTCAACCATGATGGCCACAGGGGCACGTTACCTAGATTCCTTTAGCACAGTTTACAGGTTGCATTTATGAAGGGATTTCGTTGTAAATTGGTAGGATGACTCGGCATGTCTACATGAGAATGTCCTATTTGGGCTGTGATCGATCAACCGTGTCAGCTGCACAGGCATGGGACTTCGATTTGTTTCGCACAGTCTACAGTTCATATTTATGAAGTGATTTCATTGTAACTTGGTAGGATAACTCAGATGGTGTCTAGATGAGACTTTCTTATTTTGGTCATGATCGGTCAGCCATTACTGCCGCTTGGGCACATGACCTAGATTCCTTTAGCATTGTCTACAGGCTGTTTTTATGAAGGGATTTCATTGTAACTTGGTAGAATAACTTGGGTATGATATCTAGATGAGACTGTCCTATTTTGGTTGTGATCAGTCAAGCGTGACCATCAACCCAGCACATCACCTAGATTTCTGTGAGTTATATTTATGAAGGGATTTCATTGTAACTTGGTAGAATGACTCATTTTGGAATGATTATACTGTGGTTGACATATATTAACTGTGAGGGACACATCAACCCAGGCCTCAATTCTTTAGTACAGTCAACACCTCAAACTGTTCTTGTTGAAAACATTACATGTAGGGCACAGAACTTAACATATTCTCAATTATCACAATTCTTGTCTTATTTCATAATCATTTCATAAACATTGAACATTATCCTTTTCATCAAACACTACACACAGTCAAGTTAAGCTGCTGTGTCATTGACAGGGAGGGGTCGATTTAATTTTTAAAAATTGAATAGCAGTTTACTAACTTGGATAAATTTTGATTTGCATTTCCTATTATTTATGTTTTTGTCATGTGAAATTGATTATCTATAGTTGAAAATTTATTCGAAAATCGCTACGCAAATCCAGTTAAATCGAACCCTGGTCATTGACACTTTCATTTATGTCCCCGCCAGTTTGTGTTACCCTTGGATGATAATTTTAGTTTGACTGAACAAACGATACAAAATTTTATACATAGGTTTATAACCACATAATACAGGTTGTGATTAATAGTGGGCTTGGACCAATATTCTTTGGCTAAGTTTGGTCCTTTTCCGACTTAGAAGACATGTTGATATTGGTTTCCGGACGATAACTTCAGTTTGACTGAACGAAATGAAACAAAATTTTATACGTAGGTTTATAACCACATAATAGAGGTTGGGATTGATAGTGGGCTTGGTCCGATATTTTTAGCTGAGTTATGGCCCTTTTCCGTCTCAGAAGACATATTGATATTGGTTTCCGCACTTACTTTAGTTTGCCTGAATGAAATGAAACATAGGTTTATAACTACATAATACAGATTGGGATTGATAGTGGGCGTGAACCAACATTTTTTGCAGAGTTATGGCCCTTTTCCGACTTAAGACATGTTGATATTTGTTTCCGGATGGTAACTTGAGTTATAGGTGTCCGAATTCAATCAAACTTGGAATATAGCTTTCTGTAGACATAGATACTGGACAGATTTGATTTTGAACATGGTGTGATTATTTTTATCTGAGCTATGGCCCCTTTTTGGACTTTGTTAAACACTAAATATAGTTTATTTTAAAGCGTGGGCATTAGTGTCCCATGGACACATTTGGTAGGCCTGCTGTATTGGTGCTATGGTTTAATGGAGATAGGATGAGATAAGATATTTATTAATTCAATATCTACAAAGATAAATGACTAGAAACTCATGCTTGGCAGTGGGGGCATGGGCATAGCCACCCTTGGCATTGTACTTGTTTCAAAAATTTTTCCCTCTCACTATCTAACCAAGAGAGGTGTTGTTTGGCAAATAGTAATGAATATGTTAAGCAAAAATGAAAATAGTATCTAACCAGTTATATATTAGATAAAATTTTCAACTACCTGACACTTCCTCAATGTACAACATTTTGAATTATGCAGAGATGTGATTCATCGTTTCATTGAGAATACTGTTTTATGTCTATATGTACTACCTTTGCTAGTATATTGTATACCTGAGCTCAAGCTATTTGCAAAATCTGATGCAGGATCTCATGTAATGTCATCAATGTCATTTACAAGATGGACATCACAGTCACAAGGATTATCATAGTGGCATGTGTGAGTGACACAGTTGTGACATCATTACCATGGTGATGGGTGATGGCATTGTGCATGCACACCCTGTGTTGTTAAGTGGACATTTGTTTCCATTGCCCATTTGGGTTAATGAAGGATGCAATGTTTGATTTCCAGGATGGCATGAGGTTGTCACAGTTGGAATGTTATTTTATACACATGCCATTTGGTACAGGAGTGATTCAGTTTAACAGAAATACTCTGGAACATGTTATGCTGTGGGTGGGTGTGGTGGTAGATGGTGCCAGCTTAGGGAGGGGAATCCATGAATTATTAGGAGTTTCTTCATCATTGAATGAGTCAGATATGAGTTTCGGTTGAAGGATGGGGGTAGCATTCAGTGCTATGGGTTTTGTTACGTGACTTTGAGTTATGTTCCACTGAATAGGATATTTTACAGTGTACCTGAATCCTTGTATCAACTGGGGAGTCTTCTCCAACCTTATTACTTTACTGCTTTGTCTATGGCCTATACTATGCACCAAGAGTTTTATAGGGATCTGTTTGTATGAACTAGACCACAACATTAGTCCCAATGTTTACACAATGTGCTACTCCAGGTTACCATTTTAAACTCTTACCCCTGGCCCAGGCCGTGATGAAGAACTTGTGCAATAGACCAAGTTACAGATTTCTGTCCTTTAATTGGAACTCATGTATTCCCCATGACCTACATCTTATGATGTGACAACTGGGCCTGTGATGCACACTACCTTGAAAACATTTATGATGCAAACCTTTCATGTGACAGCTTTGATGTTACAAGAAGTTCTACATCAAATCCTTTAAATAGGGGATGTTTGAGTTCCTGGTATGCTACTTGGAGGGCATAATACATAGTCTCAGAGAACCACTGGGTCAAAATTATTTTCAAAGAGAACATTATTGGATGAGAAGCATGAATATCATTTGCAGTCTTGATAGGAAAGTGTAGAGTACAAACCATCTAATTAGTTCACTGTCAACCATTGTCCAAAGGAGGGACACAAGTAGTATGTTCAAAACATTGATGCCCATTCAGCCACAGGCCTTTATCAATGCAGAATAATCAGAGGGTTAGATTACATCTTCACAGTATAGAAACAATTCACAGAATGACAAGATGCCATAAGTACAAAATGTAACATCACTTGTCACTGCGTCATTCCCACACCACTCTTACGGCAATTGAATCCCACTCCATATCTCATCCCAACTTACACATCCAGAAATCCTCTCTCACTAGTTTTTCTTGCTTGTCTCCCGTAACAATTTCCAACACCCCAACTTCCATGTCATGCACTCCATGGTGGCCACTCTGATTAAAATGGCCAAATGCAGGTTTCTCTCGCCACAATCTCATGTCTCTCATATGCTCAGTCACACAATCTAGCACACAGCGCTCATTCTTACCTACATACACTAACATGAAATACAATATATGACATTGAAAGTTTTACAGTTTATGCCCTTCTTGACAGTAAAACTTGCCAACTTATGCACACTTACAACCTTATCTGAATTGATTTTAGCACACATGTCCCATCCATCCTGAAAAAGTTTGATTGGTGTATTCACCCTCTTCACTGTTTTATCTAATTAGTGTATGCCAATTTTGTTGCCATTTTGGATTACTGGGATTATGGATCACAGCCATGAGCCATTTCCATTCTAATGTGGAAACAATATTTTCAAGAAAGACAGGGGAATGGACTTTGTGAAAATTACAGCAGAAATTCAACCCCAAGGGCCATATTTTTTCCCAACTTATCAAAGTAATACAAATTGCCAAATCTTCCTATTTCCTCTTTGGTGAAAAAGAGTGCAGAATTCAAAGTCCCTAAGGAAATACCCCTTAGGAGACTATAAAGAATGTCAAAAGACAAAAAGAAAGCCGAACTGGATTCACTAGGTGCCAATTTGTGTAGGTACAAAAAACCTGGTGAATAGTACCCTATTTGACCTGTTACCTTTTGTCCAATTCCTGCCAGTCATGTGCAATAAAGTTAATTTCCTCTTTTTCATGTCCTTGGGAAAGATGTGAAATTCTCAAATATATTAAGTTATGTGCAGGTTTAGAAGGTTTCCTGGAGGAGTGGGACTTTTAGATTTCATCAGTGGTGCAATGTTATAAACAGATTCCATTCAGTTTCTGTGAAGATTTTTCTCTGGGAAAGTGCATATTTTAATTTCTTATCAACCAACCTTACAGTTGTTTATAACAGGCTTGCACTACAATGGAGGTCCCTAACTCAGAAAAATACTCTCTTTTTTCTTCTTTCCGAAGCGATTTGGGAAAGGAGAAAAGTGGTGCCAAAAAAAAAAAAACAAGAAAAAATTAGCCAAAACTGGGTCGAGCATGACCGGTGCACACCTAGTAGGGGACACTCTTCTCCTTCTACTAATCCACGACTTCTGGAACCAGTGCGCAGACTTATAACCAACGTGTCATTCTATTTTTTTTCTGCCATCTTACAGGATGTGGATCGTTTCGCTCTTCAACAGTGATACCTTTTGACTCGATGTTAACGATGTTTCTTGTTCTGAATTGTGGATTCATAGCTGTATCTTCACTATTCAGACATACAGGGTTGTGTTTTTATATATTCTCTCGATTATTCACTGTATTTTTTTGTGATTTTTCACATACCGTGCTGTTTCGGTCTTTTGTTCATTAATGCTAACCCTTTGGGTTCTGCTTTTAACTGAGTTAGGTGTCAGCTGGGGGGCGGTTGTGGCAGCTTTTCTCCCTTCTATTGAGGGTAAAATTCCTGCCAGTTCCCTTTTGGCTGTTGGGGTACTTTTCTGTTCCCGTCGGGCCTTTGTTTTCTGCCACCTTACTCTGGTAGGTGCAGGTATCCTGATTTATTTTTTCTTTGGGTTCACCTTCCCATCTACATTGCTCTCACCAGATATGCCTAGGACGATACCTTGGGGCCATTTTTAGCTCAACTTGACAAAGTCAAGCTGAGCTATTGCCACCATCACTTTTCGTCCGTCAGCATATGTACGTATGTATGTACATACATATGCGTATGTACGTACGCTAGTATGTACATTCACAATTTCCTTTGGCACACCCCACAGGTTGCATTTATGATCAGATCGCTTTGAAACTTGGTTTACTTGTTTGGGGTGACCTCTAGATGGGAGCTATCAATTTTCTTCAATTTCTGTCAAAAAATGTTGCCGCGGTCAACATTGTTAGAACTTAGTTTAGTCAGACCTCAATATTTCCCTTTGACACACCCTACAGGGCACATTTATGATCAGAATGGTTTGAAACTTGGTATGTTTGTTTGGAGTTACCTCTAGATGGGAGTTATCAATTTTCTTCCATTTCTGTCAAAAAATGTTGCCAGGGCCAACATTCTTAGAACTTAGTTTAGTCAAACCTCAATATTTCCCTTTGGCACACCCCTCAGGGCACATTTATGATGGGATTGCTTTGAAACCTCACATGCTTGTTTGGGGTGACCTCTAGATAGGAGCTATCGATTTTCTTCCATTTCCGTCAAAAAATGTTGCCGTGGCCAACATTCTTAGAACTTAGTTTAGCCAAACCTCAATATTTCCCTTTGGCACACCCTACAGGGCACATTTATGCTGGGATTGCTTTGAAACCTGGCATGCTTGTTTGGGTTGACCTCTAGATGGGAGCTATCAATTTTCTTCCATTTCCGTCAAAAAAAGTGTTGCCACAGCCAACGTTCTTAGAACTTAATTTAGTCAGACCTCAGTATTTCCCTTTGGCACACCCAACAGGGCACATTTATGATTGGATTGCTTTGAAACCTGGCATGCTTGTTTGGGGAGACTTCTAGATGGGAGCTATTGATTTTTTTCCATTTCCATCAAAAAATGTTGCCGCGGCCAACATTATTAGAACTTAGTTTAGTCAGACCTCAATATTTCCCTTTGGCACACCCAACAGGGCACATTTATGATTGGATTGCTTTGAAATCTGGCATGCTTGTTTGGGGAGACCTCTAGATGGGAGCTGTCACTTTTCTTCAATTTCAGTCAAAAAATGTTGCCACAGACAATGACCTTCAATGAACTTAGCAAAAACTTAGTGCAGTTAAGCATCAATATTTCCCTTTGACACCCTGCAGGGCACATTTATGATTGAATTGCTTGCAAACTTGGTGTGCTTGTGTGGGGTGACATCTGTATGGGAGCTGTTGATTTTCTTCCATTTCTGTCAAAAAATGTTGCTGCTGACCTTTGAACTTAGTTTAGTCAGACTTCAATATTTCCCTTTAACACACCCTTCAGGGCACATTTATGATCGGATCACTTTGAAACTTGGTATGTGTGTTCGGGGTGATCTCTAGATATGAGCTATTGCTTTTTTTCATTTCCATAAAAAACTATTGTCTCTGCAGGGTATATTTATGAATTTCCATAAAAAAAAACATTGCCACAAGCAATGACCTTCTACTTAATGCATTTGTTTTCCTTTGGCATGCCTCAGAGGGCACATTCATTATCAGGTTGTTTTGAAACTTTGTATACTTATGCAGGGTGACAAAGATAGGAGCTATTGATTTTCTTTTCATTTCCATCAAAAACTTTTGCTGTTAGCAACAATCTTCAAATTTATTGCATTTGTGCATCAACATTCTTTGACATGGCCAACAGGACTCATTTATCATAGGATTGTTTTTGAACTTGGTGTGCTCATTAGGAAAAACCTTTAGATAAGTGCTACTGATTAGCATTCATCTCTGTGAAAAAATTGCCATTTACAATAACCTCTGAACATACTGCATTTGTGTATCAACATTCTTCCTTTAGCCAGTCTTACAGTTTACATTTAAAAATGCATAGATTACTCTGACGTTGTGCACACACAATGCTGTTATGTTGAAATTTCATCAAATAACATTGGTACCAATGATCTTCAATTTTGCCATTTCATTTATGACTTAGCAAGTTCAAATTTGTCAAATTGAGCTACAGTGTCATTGACACTTTCATTGTTGTCTTAGCATGTTGAAGTTTCCATTATTTATGCTCCACTTTATTTGGGTGTTCTACTGAAAGACCCTGTGGGCTGGGTGCTCTACCACCTTTTGAGCTTCCGTCTACTGTGTAGTTCGGGCACGTGACATTTTCCTCCTGCACCTGTGGGAAGGGGAACGCATTCGTTTGGGCCTCCCAATTTGACTCTGTCTGGAGAGAGTTATACCCCCTCCTGGGGGTTTTGCAGTCTTTTTATGGCATGGATACCGTGGTAGCTGCTGACTTTTTGTCAAAGAGATGCCTGGTTCCGGGACTACTGGATTCGTTCTTCACTAGATTGATACCTCTTTTGCCCCTTGTGCGTTATCGTTCCTACGATTCTGCCGAT
Source organism: Pictodentalium vernedei (assembly GCA_031216915.1). Classification (NCBI taxonomy): domain Eukaryota; kingdom Metazoa; phylum Mollusca; class Scaphopoda; order Dentaliida; family Dentaliidae; genus Pictodentalium; species Pictodentalium vernedei. Next base: position 592,396,143 of record CM062297.1, on the reverse strand, counting down.
CTGTCGGTCTGCAAGACTTTGACGGTCTTGGATCAGGACTCCAAGCCCAAGTTGGCCGTTAGTCCTATGGCGACTTTGGAGTCCCTCTTGGGCTTATCCAGAGAGATGCTAGGCATGCTTTCTCTCTCGAATCACGTCGTCTCTGCCTTGACTGCTTATCTACCTCCAGATAAGTTTGACGACATACAGGCTCCTTTGCATGTGATCTTTAAGATGCTCATGCATCTTTACTCACACGCATGCCTGTAACATGGATAATTTGGAATTAGTTCGCCAGGATGCTGTGTTGGTCACAAGCCGTTTCCTTCCTGAAGGGCAGGGCACTGCTCTTTGATCTGCTTCTTTGGTGGGTCCATGACTATTCCATGGCGATGGTCCGGGATGATGCCCTGCTTCATTCCAAAGATCAGCTGCTGCTGCTTCGCCCGCTTGATCTGCCTTCTGTTGGAGGCCGGGGCCATTTCAGCCTAACAAATGCCCTTCTGCTTCCTCTGTGAAGCCAAGGGCTGATCCTCCTGCTTCGGCTTCTGCCTCTTACTCACATGGTAAGGGTAAGCATCGGGAGTCCAGAGGGAGGTCTCACTATCCTTCATCTAGCAAAGGAGGTGGTTTCTCCTCTCATGGGCCTCGCCAGGACTCGAAATGAAGATCCTCACCTCGATTCATCCCAGGTTGGAGGAGGGATATCCAAGTTTGCAGATCATTGGTCCACGATCACATCCGATCCTTGGGTGTAAGATTTCGGTCCAGTCTGCGGATATCCCTTTGGAGGGTCCCCACTCTGTCAAGAGTGCCTCTTCCAACCCTGATTCCATTAGATGTTTCACATCGGGAACTTTTGATCATGGAGATAGACAATCTCCTGTCAAAGGGGGCGATCGAAGTCATCAAGAACATTCATTCATTGGGATTTTATTTCCTCCTGTTCTTGGTGCTGAAGAAGATCGGCCGACTCTGACCAGCTATCGATCTGAGTATCCTGAACCAATCTTTCAGGTTGGTTTGCCACTCCAATCATCAGGGAGATTTCGCTTCCAGCATCGACCTGCGCGATGCTTACTTTCACGTTCTGATTCATCGGACATTGCGAAAGTATCCCAGGTCCACTTTTTTGGGACGAATTTACCAGTTCAAGGCCATGTCTTTTGGCTTCAACCTGGCTCCTTGGGCCTTCATCCGACTGATGTCACATGTGATAGCCTTCTATCGCACTCAGTACAGGGTGACTACTTCGGCGTATCTGGACGATATCCTCCAGAGGCACTCTGGTGCTGCTCTCCTGGAGTCAGATGTTGACACACTTGAGCCTGCTCATGTCACAAGGGTTCAAGAGAAGTCGGACCTGGTCCCTTCTCAGTTGTTTTGGCATCTGGGGATGGACTTCCGTACTCAGCTGAATACGGTGGTAATTCCCCGGGTGAGGGCTGTGATTCTCTCGGCTTTCATCCCTGACTCTGACCCAGTCCAGTCCACGCCCACAACAGCTCAGGAGTATTCTCCGGCTGCCTGGTCTCTGCGGTTCGGTGACGGATCTCATTCTAGGTCGGTTGCATGTCAGACCCCTCCAACACTTTCTCGGTCATTGGAGGCCGCATGTCGTTCCTCTGGATCTGGTGCTTCAGTTACCAGCATCTCTTTAATCATCACCTTCTTCCCTGGACGGATGTTCAGTTGATTATGCAGGGAGTTCCGTTGGACTTGCCCATGTCTGATTGTGTTCTGATGGCTGATGCCAGTGATCTCGGATGGTGCGCGATGTTGGATCCTCTGGTCTTTCCCTTCACGTTGTACGGGACCAGGATCAAGCAGCTCTTCACATCAACTGAAAGGAGCTTCTTGCTATTCTTCTGAGTTTCCGGCAGTGGATCCTCCACCTTTCAAATCATCAGGCCCTTCTGTTGTCGAACAATTCAACAGTGGTCGTTTACATTTGGAACTAGAGCATCACGCACTCGGTTCCCATGTACGAATTGGCTCGGGATCTTCTACTGCTCGCTCAGAATGTCAATGCCGGGGTGGTGGTTCGTCACATTCCCTGTCATCTGAACATCCTATCCGACTCCCTGTCCCGACAGTGCAGGTTCATTTCCACTGAGTGGATGCTTCACAGGGCAGTGTTCCAGTTGCTTTTCTCAATCTTTTTGCGACGCATTGGAACCTTCAGGTATACACTTTCGTGTCCCTGTGTCACTCGATTGGAATGGTCTAGTCGGCTTCACTTTCACGCCGGTTCTGATTCTGCCTCAGATTCTAGCCAAGATATGAACCTGCAGTTGTCGAATCATTCTGATCACTTCCCTGTCGCCTAAGCGGGTGTGCATCAATCAGCTCTGCTCTCTGTTGGCGGCAGTTCTGGCACGTCTCCTTCCATCTACATCATGACCTTCTTTGCCAAGGTCACCCAAGGAGTTTTCACGTCAACCTGACTTCATTGTGCCTTCACGCATATCTTTTGCCAGGTCCTGTCTCCTCCGTAGAGTATTTTTTAAATGAGCAGTGCAGTGCATTTCTTCTTCAAGGCAGCACTCCACTGGTTTAGCCTAAATGGAAGATCTTCTGTCGATGGTGTGCTGATCACTGTTGATGATGCTGATCCTTCGATAACACAGATTGTAGAGTTTCTGGTATATCTGTTTGATTCTTGGGGTCTCCAACCTGTTACCATCTAAGGGTACAGGTCCATACTGTCGGAGACCTCTTCGTATGTGGGAAAGCATTGTATTGGCACTAATCCATACCTCTCCAAGCTTATTTGGCACTTTTCTTTGAAAAGGCCTAGGATTTTGCAGCTTACCCCAAGATGGTATCTTTCTTGGGTGCTGCTTTGCTTGGGGAGCAGGGGGGGGGGGGGGGGGGAGGGGGGGGGGGGGGTTGCCGGTCAAACCTTTATCTCAGGAGGATATGCATTTTCTCACAAGACAATTTTTCTGTTGGCTTCTGCCTCAGCCAGAAGGGTTAGGTAGCTTCACGCCCTCTCTATTGATCCGGCCTGTTTGAGGAGCTCCGCCAACAGTGTTACTTTGCCGTTCAAACCTTTATCTCAGGAGGATATGCATTTTCTCACATACAAGACAATTTTTCTGTTGGCTTCTGCCTCAGCCAGAAGGGTTAGTGAGATTCACGCCCTCTCTGTTGATCCGGCCTGTTTCAGGAGCTCCGCCAACAGAGTTACTTTACCACTGATTGCTCCTTTCTGGCCAAGAATCAGATGCCAGAAACTACTCAACCTCCATTCTGTATTAGGGCTCTTTCGTCTGCTGAGGGTAATCGCCCTTTGCGCTGTTCGGTTCGTGCAATTTGCATTTACCTCACCCGGACACACTTCATTAGGAAAGACAGGAAAGGATATATTTCTAATCCTTATCCCTGATCGACAGAAGATCTCTCCTCAATCCATTTCTAGATGGATTTTTCTGGCTATCCGCACGTCATATGCTCGTCTAGTGACTGACGATTGTATTACCAATCTTTTTTTTCCCACGAGGTGTGTGCATTGTCTACCTCCTGGGCTTATGTCGGATGTTATGCAGGCAGCCTACTGGAGAAATGCTTCTACTTTCTTCACCTTTCTGCGTAGTTGCAGGAGCAGTCTGAGAACCTTTTTTCTTTAGGCTCTCTTTTCTTCTGCTCTGGCTGTCATCAACCCTAGCCATTAGGGTTCATGCAAGGTCAGTTCCATCCCTGTTCTTTACGTGGATGCCCTCCCATTTTCTTTTCTGGTAAGAAACCTTCCTTCCCGCTAATCACATAACTCCAATGTTGGTGGATTCAGTAGAATGACATGTTGGTTATACGTCTATGCACTGGTTCCGGAAGGCATGGATTAGTACAAGGAGAAGAGTGTCTCTTACTGGGTGTTCACCGGTCGCACTCAACCCAGTTTTTGGCTTATTTTTTCTTGGTGCTTTTGCACCACTTTTCTTAACCAAATCGCTTGGGAAAGAAGAAAATAGAGAGTATTTTTCCGAGTTAGGGACTTCCACTGTAGTGCAAGCCTGTTGTAAACAATTGTGGTAGGTATAATAAGAAAGGAAATTTACTATAAAATTTAAATATCTTAGTCATTTTTGGTTAATGATGTATAACGCTGTCACTTATTTTCATGCAAAATTTTTTTAATTCGAAAATGCTTTGGATCATCTTAGTAAATTTTTTCACCAACTAATATGCATTTATATAGATGTTAACCGCTTTCCTGGCAAATTACACCACTTTTTTCCTTCACCCTGATGTAATTTTCTGATTCAGGTATAGGTCTCAGTCTGTTTTACCCCTGTAGTGGATATTATAGCTCCTGCTTTTAACATTGTGTAATTTCTTCCCCTTATTTTACAAGATTTTTTGCCTTTTTTTGGACTTTTTCAAAATCCCCCCCCCCCCCCAAAGCCTTGCCTTGGTGGGGGTCACTGGTTGTTTTTTGGGTACTGGGATTCATATTAATTGTGTTTTATTATCATGTCTCTATGTTAATTTACCACAATGTTATTCCAACAGCATACAAATTTTTTATTTTATATTGGACTTTTGTTTCATTTAACAGACGATGTTGCTGTTTGATTTATTTTTGGTCCTCGTGTGGTAAGTTAGGTTATTCCCAGTATGTCCATTTACATGTACCCTTCATGGGTGTCATTCAGTGTTGTTCTTCAGTGACTTTTGTGATCACTTTTCACATTGTCTTTGTTAACCTATTTTCATTTCTTAGGTTATTTTTCCAGAATGCTGCTAACTATTTTTTGCAAATAAATGTTGCCACAAGAAACATGTGGATGATGACCACACTGATTGTATTTCCTGTAACGGATGCAGTTCTGATCTACATTGCGTCGGGTGTAGTGTTTGTTCTAGGAAAATGTGGACTGACGTCAAGTCTATTTTAAAGTCTAACGCTAAAAAAGATGCTAAATGTTCTTCAGTTTCTAATACATCTCCTCCTCCTCTTGTGATTGTTTACATGCACGATAATAACAATTCTTTTGTTACAGGTATAGATCATGTTCCGGTTTTGAATTCTTATGGATTGCGGTATTCTGGTGTTAGGGAATTCCTTGAGATGAGTGTTGCCGGGATGCCTATAGAATCGGGGGCCAATAGGTCAGCTCTTGACCCGAGTTGGTCCTTAGGGCTGACTCTGCAACACTCAATAGGGCTCCATTGGCACCCACAGGCATCAATATAGTTGAATCTTTATCGGCCAATAGGGTGTCCGGAACAACTACTTTAATGACTGCTATGTCTCTGGGAAGTGTGAGCATTGAATCTGGTAAGAATGCAACAAGAAGGGTGCATTTTCTTTCTAGCTCACACTCTGAGTTTCTGTCTTTTAGTGAAAGCTCGTCGGGTAGGTCAGGTGTTGAGGGTTTTCACGAACCTCAGTTATCTGTAGGCTCTTTCTAGAATTGACACTTGTGTTCCACTCCATTCTTCATGTATCAATACATCGAGCCCACAGACAGTACAGGTTAGCAATCAGGTGGCCCCCCACACATTACCCTGACTCTTGCCATTGTACAAATACTGTCGTCGAATTCAGACCCATTTTCCACTTCTGCACATATGTCTGCTTCTCATTGCTCACCTTCAGTGGGACAATATAGCAGAGTTGATGAAGTGTTACCTTCTTCTTCCTTTCATCGGTTGCTTCAGTTAGATTATGATTCTGGTGTTCATGGGCATACTTCACAGCAACTCTATCATTCATTTCCTATTAGTAGAGATTTGCTGGTACAACATCAATATTCTGTATCCTAGTTTCCAGCTGTGGAACACATTGATTTTACCCCATCTTTGGTATACAAACAAATTGCTCAAATGTTCTCTTCACTTGCCAAAACCTTGATCTCCCATAAGAGGTCTGCTGAGCAATTTGCAGACCCAGCGCCTAAACTGAGCTGTGACTCTCGTTCTGAACCTCCTATTGCAGTCGCTTCTTCTTCTGGTATGGACTTTGGTTACATCATGTCTGACAAAGAGGATGATGACAATGATGATGACTACTATGATGTTTCTGTCTCTCAGGTCCAGCCTTCAGAACTTGCGGAATCTTTGGATTTTGTATTGAACACGTTCCTGAGGTTAAATGTGAAGAGGTTCCTTAGACGTTTCATAGAATGTCCATGGTAGAAAGAAGATCAGCTACTTCCATTAATCAGTCACCTTTAATCAATGATGCTTTTGCTTCCATCGATTCTCATTTACCTGCTAAGACTTCAAAGTCTTTTCTTTTTTCTTCCTAATAAGATATTTAAAAAGGACCATTGTTCTGGAAATTTATATTTCTGACACTCCTTTCGGTGCCAGATGAAAATGCTGCTTTGCTGAAGCTGTTTATGCCTAAATCCATCAGTGTTTCTTCTCACCTCTGTGAATCACTTTTGTGTTTATTTGGAGAACTTGTACAAACTCTATCTTTTGCTGATCATTTTGTTGCCGCTCTCGCTTCCAGAGTTTCTGAAGATGAGCAAATGGATGACACTGCTGCTACTTTTAAATCTCTCTTGTTGTGTCTTGAATGCCATTAATGCTTCTGCTATCAATGTTGCTAATTTAGAGATTTTACGGAGGGATGCCATGCTTCAGTCAAGCACATCCCTCCCTGATGTTCAACGTAATCAGTTACATTCCATGCAAGCCTGAATATAAGCAGACTAACATCTGCAAAATTAGGTCACCAGAGGGTGAATTTGATGATGCTACCCTGCACAGCAGGATAGTATCACAAAATTTACCCTCTGTGAACCTCAGTCTGAATCAAGGTCTCAAGCTAAAACAGAAAGATGTACCTAGAGGATAAATTGGCCCACTGTAGGGGATAACATCAGCAAATTCACCCACTGGGAACCTCATTTTGCAAATGACAGGTTGCTTGTATTCAGGCTTTATTCCATGCCTATATCTCATAAACTTCTTTTTGATGGCTCAGCCTCCACAGTTCAAGAAGGAGTTCTCAAATGTTCTCAGCAACAGCTCCTAACGCATCAGCTTTCCACTGATAATAGAGGCTTTTCTAGAAGGGTTTCAAGATTATAATTGTTGTCAATCCCCAGTTAGATTCTCTGCTCATACACAACCCTCTCCTTCTCAGCCTTCTACCAGGTCTAGTAGATCAAGAGATAGAATTAGTCGAGGTGGAGGTCATTCCTCCTTCATCAGGCCTCTCTCTGCTAGGAAATGATGGTCTTCACCTTGAATCGCTTTCAGTGGGTGGACGGATTGCACATTTTCTTCTCCATTTGTCCAAGATTCAGTACAATCTAAGAATATCTTTCACAGAAAGACCACCTCTTACTTGCAGTCTGATTCCAACCACTGTTCCTTCAGATCTTCACAGAGCTCAATGTTTAGACACCGAGATACAGATGCACTTGGAGAAGGAAGTGATCGACGTAATTCTCAACCTTTAGTCACCAGGTTTTTATGGCCTTCTTTTTCTGGTGCTCAGAAGAACGGTCAGCTACGGCCAGAAGTAGATTTGTGTTATCTGAATCTTTTCATCAAAGCTCCCAAATTCAGCATGGAGACTTTCAGATCTGTCCGGAGCACCATTCACAAGAATTTCTTTGCAGCGAGCATAGACCTCAGGGATGCGTATTTTCATGTTCTGATTCATTCTTAGATTCTCGTTCGTGGGCATTGCTTACCAGTTCAAAGCAATGCCTTTCAGTTTAAATTTAGCTCCTTGGGCCTTCACTCATCTTATGAATCAGGTCATGGCTTATCATCGGGCTCACTTGTTAGTAACATTGTCAGCTTACCTAGACAACATTCTCCAGAGAGATGCAGACAAATCTCTTCTGGAGAAGGATGTCCAGAGCCTTCTTCATATTTTCAAGTCACTGGGTTTCATCCGAATTGGGAAGAGTCAGATCTTGTTCCATCCCAAACTTTTACTCATCTGTGGATGGAATTTCTTACTCACCACAACAAGGTGCATGTTCCGTTTGTCAGAGCTCAGATTATCAGTGTTTTCACATGTTATTTTCACAGAGCGAATCATCTGATTGCCAGGGAATTCTTGCATCTCATTGGTCTCTGTAATTTAATGATAGATCTTATTCCATTGAGCAAGTTTCATCTCTGTCCTTTTCACTTTTACCTGCTTTGGAATTGGGGACCAAATCTTGATCCTCTTGACATGTCCATTGCTTTGGACAATCACATTTGGGATCAGACACTTCTATGGCAAGATGTGGCTTGGCTCACTAAGGGAATTCCTTTAGACGCTCCCATTCCGGATCGCATTATCACAGCAGATGCCAGCGATGACAGGTAGAATGCCATCCTGAATCCTCTGGATCTACAGACCAGTGATTTGTGGTCAAAGGATCAGGCTTTGATTCACATTGATCAGAGGGAGTTATTAGCCATTTTCGTAGCTTTTTAGCACTGGAAACATCTCCTGTCGAACCACTCTCTGCTAATTCTTTCAGACAACTCAACAGTGGTTGCATACAGGGATCAGCCTAGCAGCTGATTTTGGGAAGAAGTGCCTTCTCCCTCCAGAGACTTTAGGGAGAAGTCAGGGGCCAGGAGGGAGAGGTCAGTGGACATGAGGGAGGAGTCAGTAAAAAAACATAAAACATACATGACATCATGACTAAATAAATGTACATGGAGGACACAACAATAGCTAACAGGACGAATTGTGGAGAGAAATATAAATAAAAGTTATACAAATATACACATGCACAAAACTAAGTATATAACAAGGATGTTGTTAAACCCCCCCCCCCCCCCCACCTCCCACTCCGAAAAAAACCCCTGTGTCTTTTAAGTTTTATGGTTTCTGAATGCTCTAACTCTTTCCCTACCAGTGATGACTATGGTAACCATGCTGTTGATATTGTATTTACCTCAAAACAGTGGATTTGAAGTTTAGTATTACCTATTGTGAGAATGTTCTTCTCTATGATAGAAGGTATATTCTTTTTAAAAAAAAAATATTTCAAGTATTTAAAATAAATTTCAAGTTCACATAAGAAGCTGGGTTATTCATGGTTTTTGAATGCCCTAATTGAATTGAAAAGCATAGTTCAAAAAGTTTTTGATATCCTTCGTTAATTAAGCGTTATTAACAATTTGAGTTAATTTATTTCTAAGGTAAATGACAAAATATTTCAGTTGTCTCCCTTTCCTTCTGCACTGGGTAATAATATGAATACACTGTGCAGAAAAATGATAATTTCTGCCAAACATCTTCCATTGACATGTGCGATTGGTGCTGTGAAGGCCTGCCATTTTTATCCATCCCAATATGTGTGATTTCTATTGCAGCTTTATTACATTTATCCCCCTTCCAACACAAGTTTTCAAAGTCAAACTTTCAATGCAAATTGCAGTGCGAATTTCAATGGAACCAATTTTTCAATGGAAAAGAGTGTAACCATAAGCAATTTCGACTTTTTTTTAGGGATGAACTGTCTCCTACTCATTTTTTTCTGTTTTGAAACCGTGGTTAATTTTACTAAATTGTAATTGACACAATGCATGTGGTGTGTGATTCATTATTTTTGCTGGCACTTTGTTTTTAAATAGCCATTTTATGCTGGTTGCTATCAATTGGGGCAAATTGTTCGAACGACTACACCATTACAACTGTTTTCACATTGACCTATTTGTGACAAGGTGGAACAAACAACTCAGTGTATAGCTTGACTGGAATGGGATAGACGGTTATGCCTTTCCTCCAACACCGATCATTCAGTGTGTGCGGAACTCTTGTTGTCACATCATTCTAGTCGATCGGCTCTCTCTTCAGAAGATCTGGGTCAATCAGATCTGTCCTCTGCTGCTCGATCATCCAGTCAAGTTATCTCTTTGCAAAAATCTTCTCTTTCAAGGCCAGCCACGTCGATTCTCGCCCATTGTGAAACAGCTACACCTTCATGCCTGTCTTTTATCCAGTCCTGTCTCTGAAAGGAAGGTTTCTTGAGAAGAGCAATGGAGTGCATTTCTGCACCACAAAGATTATCTACTGGTTTAGTGTATAGTTCTATATGGCAGGTGTTTACACGTTGATGTCTTAATAAAGGTGTTGTTTTTTGGAGTCCTTCTATAGCTCAACTGACACTAAGGGTCATCAACCCATTACCATTAAGAGGTATCGTTCCATGCTGTCTGAAACTTTTCTGTTTGTCAGAAATCTTTCTATCGGTTCTGATCCATTTTGGGGAAATCTCATGAAACATTTTACTCTGAAAAAACCTACAGAGTTCTTAGGATAAAGCCTAAGTTGAATTTATCTTGGACTCTACATTGCCTTTTGAAGGTCCCTTTTAAACCCTTATCCCAAGTGGATAGAAGGTTTCTGATGCACAAGACAGCTTTTTTGATGGCTTTTGCTTCAGCTAGAAGAGTTAGTGAACTTCATGCTCTTTCTGTAGACCCTCATTTTTACCATAGTGTAGGTAATTTGGTTACTTTTACTACCAGGGATTCTTTTTTAACTAAGAATCAGCTTCCAGATACTTCTCTTCCAATTCTTATTAGAGCTTTACAGCCTTCTGATCAGTCTAATAATAGACCTTTATTATGCCCAGTTTGAGCTACCAGGACATATATTGAGAGAACCAGTGGCTATAGGAAAGGCAGGAAGAGACTTTATCTATCTCTTATTGCAGGCAAAAAGGATATTTCTACATACTCTGTTTCCAGATGGATTCAATTGGCTATTCGGCTATTCTATGAACAGTTAACTACAGTGATAGGATTTTGAATAGAATCTCAGCTCATGAAGTTATAGCCCTAGCAACCTTATGAGCTTATGATAACTTGGTTTCTATCAGTGACCTCATGTCAGCGGCTTACTGGAAAAGCCGCACTACGTTTTTCCTTCCACCTTCGGGACCTACAGGAACAGTCTTGAGATCTCTTTTCCTTGGGTTCCATGGTAGAAGCTCAGGCAGTCATTAACTCAGGTGGGGAGCATGGTAGCTCAGTGCTAGACTGTTGGACTTCTATGCTAGAGGTCCCGAGTTCGATCCCCGTCCAGGACAACACCTGTGTGGTGTCCTTGGGCAAGGCACTTTATCCCAGTTGCCTACATGGGGCCACGATGACGCCGTATACTAAGGCGTACTGCATGTTGATGGTGCACATTTTTTCAACCTCTGTAAACCTGCTTGAGCTGAGCTTGAACAGAATGTTGAGGAGCTGACAGTTGCTCATCGATGCTTGGTAGTTCTCTTCAGGTACCCCAGCTTCTTCCACCTGTAAAACTGTCACAGTCACTATTAGCCATTGTGCATAAGTATCTGACCTTAAACACCAATAAATAAATAACATTAACTCAGGTCATTAATAGCTACCGACTGCTTATCTGTTTTGCCTTGCATTATTCATTCTCATTTTCTGTCCTAGTTGCTGTATAGTCTGAGGTTTAGGTTGGACTTCATTTTACTCATGATGTCATTGAGGCTTAGGTTTATCGTGGCAACCAATATCACTGGATGGATGTATTGCATTTGCTTGCTTAGGGAAATTCTAACCCAAGTTATTTTGGCTAGTTTTTTTCCATTTTGGTGTTGTTTTGGAACTAAGGCTTTGTAATTCGATTTATTTTTCTCTATCACAGTAGGGAATTGAATGTTTGATTTTAGAATTCTCAGGCTATTCCTGGTTCATTCCAAATGGTTTAGCTTTCTAGTGGTTAGTTTCCAGCCCATTTTCCTTACTAATTGTCTGGAGTAACAGTTACTCAGAAGCCTGCCATGCTTTTATTGCTTTTGAAGTAATTCATCATATTCTGAGCATGCATAATGTATTTACATTTATATATATACAGTTACTTATCAAGGATGTTGGGGAAACAGATCAAAAACGAATGGTAGTATTGAGAGCTGGGCAACAGATGAGGATATAATAGGTTTGGTGAATATGCTGGGAGTAGGGATTTATGTATATTGTAAGTATGGTCAAAATTACAGGTGGGTGCGATTCGAACCTGAAAAACCGGTGAGTACAAATGAATTAATTTTCTATCTCTTTTTGAATGATTCTCATTTTCAGGTTGCACAAATGAATGGAAGTATGAAAAAGACAAATGAGCCTAAAACAATCAAATACAAATACTTGCAGTCACAAAATATTTCCGCGTTCCGTAGGGCTGAACCAAAACTGAATCCCCAGAGTTATCCAAAAAAAATTACCGACAAAAAGTCTGAGAAACCCTCCAAAAAGGACAAATCTGTGAATCCCTGGGGTTATTCAAAACAAATCACCGACAAAAAATCTGAGAAACCCTCCATAAAGGATGAATCTGTAGAAGGTAAGAATATCAGCGATGATCGAAATAACATTTATGTAGATATAAAGAGTAAAAGTTTGCACAATGAATCTAAAACAAATCAGCAAAATAACGTGTTTAATTTATCCGGTAAGAAACTAACAAAACACCAAAGAACATTACTTAAAAGGGGTCTCAAGTTTGTCCCAACGGAAAGAACTTTGGATATAGCGAACCTTATTGTTGAGATAAAAGAATGGGAGCGCAGAATGCAACTATGTGAGTATTTCCTAGACAATAAACAGCAATATATTAATGATAAATTTAAAGAGCGCAACCCGTGGACTCCCAAAGAAGGTAGAGATAAGCACCTTGACCTTTATTTAGAGATAGTATGGGAAGATATTTTGAAGGGCATAAAAAAACGCGTGCGAAACAACATAACAAAAATGGAAGAGAAGGCTCTGAAAGAGTTGTTAAATGATAATACAATAGTCATGCGACCAGCCGATAAAGGGTCTGGAATAACCATTTTGGATGCAAGTAAATATGAAAATGAGATCTTGATGGAGTTGGGGGACTAAACAACATACAAAGAAGTACCTGTAAATCTGACAGAGAAAATAACAAACAAGATTAAAAGCCAACTCAAAAAACTAGAAAAAAACAAACTGATAGATAAAAAAGTATTAGCGTACATGATACTTAAGCAGCCACAGGCTGGTAGGGTAAAAGGTAACCCCAAAATGCATAAAAATGAAGCCCCTTTAAGAACAATAATTTTGGGAATAAACCACCCAACAGAGAAAATAGCAGAAGTGATGGAGTCTGAATTAAAACAACACGTTGAGTCATTACCATCCTACATACGCGACACCACACATTTCTTGAACAGAATGGACTGTATACCCCAACCACTCCCTGAAAACAGCATAATGTACTGTATGGACGTCAAGAAACTATATCCAAGCGTCCCACGTAATAAAGATATATTAGCATGTAAAAAAGCACGAGAAAACTGTAAAAGAAAATTATTCCCAACAGAGATAGGTCTTAAACTAATAGAAACTGTTTTGGACAATAACAATTTTTCATTTAAAGGAAGACATTATTTACGAATGGACGGCGTTGCAATAGGTTCGCGATTAGGGATGAATTATGCGTGCACATATATGGGTGAATGGGAAGAGAAACTGTCAAAAGCATCGAAGTTACACCCCCTTGAACAGGTACAGTACATTGATGATATCTGGGGAGTATGGACGCATGGGTTGGAGTCTCTGAAACAATATCATTCTTTGGCAAATACGATACACCCAAGAATACAGGTTGATTTAAGGTGGTCTGAAAATGGGATAGAATTCTAAGACACGATAGTCAAAATTGAAGACGGATTTCTTAAAACCGGTTTATATACAAAACCCACGGACACGCATCAATACCTGCACGCAAAGTCAGATCACCCAATCAACACTAAAAGAGCGATACCATATGGAATAGCTTCAAGAGTAAAAAGAATTTGTTCCGATAATGCTGAATATGAATGCCACAAAAATGATATGAAACAACACCTGCATGCCAGAGGTTACGACGAAAAATTTGTAAGCGAACAACTAAAAAAGGTCGACCAAATCGAGCGTAAACAGTTACTTGAAAAACGATCCAACAAATCAACCGGCGAAAGAGTCCCGTTTGTGGTCACCTACTCGCGGCGCCTCCCCGACATCGGGAAAATAACGCGGGAGCGGATGCCCATTTTACACCGCTCAAAATGCATGAATTTGGCATTCGAAAAACCTCCCCTGATTTCGTACAAAAGACTGAAAAATTTGGGAGATATCATAGTCCATAGCAAGCATAATAAAATGTTCAACAATCAAGGGACGGGATCTGATAGATGCGAGAGAAATTGTGCAATCTGTGGGTTTATGCTCCAAACAAAACAATTCGCAGACAAGAACGGAACGACCTACCACATAGGCAAAAAAATCACCTGCATGTCCAGGAATGTGATATATGGGATTCTCTGCGACAAGTGCAATGAAGTTGTGTACGTGGGAGAGACGGGGACAAAATTGTATGAGAGAATGCAAAACCATCTGAGTAGAATAAAACTTGAGGTTATGGATGAACCAGTACCACATCATTTTCTGACCAAAAACCATAGTATAAAGAATTTTAAGATTATTGGGATTAAACAAATTAATCAACAAAATACAGCTTACAGGAGGGGTCGCGAAGCATTTTGGATTAACAAACTTCAAACACTAGAACCCAATGGGCTCAATAGACAAGAATAATTCCAAATATTCTCATTTCCTACGATTGTCAGTGTAGACATTATAGGAGGGGATGCACTTAGAACAGTGGTGGGGGGGGGGGGGGGGGGCATATATATGCTGCAATAGTGGGTGGGGACAAATCATTTACACACCCTGGAAAGATCGGGCGGGGGGAGAGGATGGGGTTATTACTACGCAAGGACGGTATAAAAAGATTCTATTTTTCATCAGCGGTATTTATGTCTGATTGACGCGGGTTGGGTACTGGGGAGGAGATATGGAGGCGCGCTTTTAAATGATTGAATGATTCGGGCTAAGGAGTTGTTGGATGTGTGAATACAGTATACGAACTTACTTGCCTCTGCCTCTGTTACCAGGGCGAGGTTTTAGAAATAGTGTCTAATTCATATTTGCTTTTTGCGTAATAACGCGGAACATATCTTTACTTGTTGCCACCCAAGGAAGATATTTTACGGTATTTTTTGCATAATTTACACTTGAATACAAAAAGCAAAGTGAAGCGCGGAACATATCTTTACTTGTTGCCACCCAAGGAAGATATGATACGGTTATTTTGCACGTAATAGACTCGGATACGGGGAATAACATGAAACGGGGAACATACCTTTGCCACCCAAGGGAGATATGATACGGGGATTGTACAAGCAATACACTTGAATATGGAGAACGCGTTTGAACAATTCGTCTCAAGGAATTGTTGAATGTGTGAATATTGCATGCGAACTCGCTTCTGCCTCTGTTACCAGGGCGAGGCTGAGATAAATGATTGAATGCTCCTAATTCTAAGGCTGAAAACAAAATTTGCGCATAAAACGCGGAATATATCTCCACTTGTTACCACCTAAGGAAGATCTGTCCATAATTTACAATTAAAAACAGTGAACAACGTGTAATGCGGAACATATCTTTACTTGTTGCCACCCAAGGAAGATATGTATCGGCGATTTTATAGACGGGTTCATAATTAGGAGCTAGGCGGCCACTTGCCAAATAATAAATCGATATGTAAGACGTACGCGTATCTCAATCAATTTTATAATTCCCATTCAACAATTAGGATCTGTGTGACGTTGTATGTTTTCCTTTATATGAAAAATTGTTATTGTCCAAAACAGTTTCTATTAGTTTAAGACCTATCTCCATTGGGAATAATTTTCTTTGAGAGTTTTCTCATGCTTTTTTACATGCTAATATACCTTCATTACGTGGGACGCTTGGTTATAGTTTAGATGTCCATGCAGTACATGTTTTCATGGAGTGATTGGGGTATACAGTCCAGTCTGTTCAGGAAATGTGTGGCATATGTAGGATGGTAATGACTCGACGTGTTGTTTTAATTCAGACTTTATCACTTCTGCTATTTTCTCTGTTGGGTGGTTTATTCCCAAAATTATTGTTCTTAAAGGGGCTTCATTTTTTATGCACTTTGGGGTTACCATTTTACTCTTCCAGCCTGTGGCTGCTTAGGTATCATGTATGCTAATACCTTTTTGTCTATCAGTTTGATTTTTCTAGTTTTTAGCTCACCTGACTGAAAGTCAGGGTGAGCTTTTCTTATCACTCTTCATCCGTCGTCTGTCGGCTGTCGTCTGTCTTCTGTCATCCGTCGTCCTGTGTGAAGGTGGTGTTTGAGCCTCTTTCTCCTAAACAACTGGCCACATTTAAATAAATTTCATGTAAGTAGTGGTTATATAGGGGCATTTGGGTTTTTCTTCAAATTGGATTTCTGCTCATATTGTGGAGTGGGTTGGGGCCAAAATGCACAAATTTTTTAAAAATCTTCTTCTCATGAACCAGCCATAGCAGAAACTTGATATTGGTATGCAACTTCCATTTGAGGTGTAGACTTAAATTTGTTCAAGAGAAGTTTGACGGGCAATATTTACCTTAGTTCTGAGAGGGGCAAGAATTTTTGCCCTGCCCAAAATTTTTATTTTCTGAACCCAGAGGCTGATTTGAACCAAATTTAATATGAGGTATTAGTGGGTTATAAGTACTTGATTTATGCAAAAAATTTTTTTCCTGCAGACCCATGGGAACTGCAGGAGCTAAAAATAGAAAAAATTAAAACGGCCATATCTCCAAAACTACACGGCACCGAGAATTTTTATTTGGTGTAAAGCTTCCTTAGGACCAACAGAAAGGATTGGTAAAAATAAATTGCTATCAGTTTTATCATAGGGTACAGTTTCGGGACTTTGAAAAAGTGCTGAGTCAGCACTTTTTAACACTGTAGGCAATGGGAAGAACATTAAAAAATCTTCTTCTCCAGATCCAGCTGGCAGAATCTTTTGATATTTGGTATGCAACATTGTAGGGTGGATCTGATTCAAGTTTGTTCAAATTGACCCCCTGGGTTCATATTTGGGCTCAGTATAGGAGCCCGATTTCGAACTTAGTGCATTTCAGGCAAATTTCTTAAAAAATCTTCTTCTCCAGATCCAGCAGGCAGAATCTTTTGATATTTGGTATGCAACATTGTGGGGTGGATCTGATTCAAGTTTGTTCAAATCGGCCCCCTGGATTCATATTTGGGCTCACTGTATTACAGAACCTCGAATTGGAACTTTGTGCATTTCAGGCAAATTTCTTTCAAAATCTTCTTCTCCAGATCCAGCAGGCAGAATCTTTTTATATTTGGTATGCAACATTGTGGGGTGGATCTGATTAAAGTTTGTTCAAATCGGCCCCCTGGATTCATATTTGGGCTCACTATAGAAGCCCAAATTCGAACTTAGTGCATTTCAGGCAAATTTCTTAAAAAATCTTCTTCTCCAGATCCAGCAGGCAGAATCTTTTGATATTTGGTATGCAACATTGTGGGGTGAATCTGATTCAATTTTGTTCAAATTGGCACCCTGGGTTTATATTTGGGCTCAGTATAGGAGCCCAAATTTGAACTTAGTGCATTTCAGGCAAATTTCTTTAAAAATCTTCTTCTCAAGATCCAGCAGGCAGAATCTTTTGATATTGGGGTATGCACCATGCTTAGGGGGGTGAGATTCAATTTTGTTCAAGCCAAGTCCCTGGATTCATATTTAAGCTCACGGTGGGAGCCCGAATTATAACTTAGTTCAAAATGAGGAATTTTCTTTAAAAATCTTCTTCAGATCCAGCAGTCGGAATGTTTTGATATTTGGTATGCAGCATCCTTATGGGGGTGAGATTCAAGTTTGTTCAAGCCATGTCCCTAGGTCCATATTTGGGCTCACTGTGGGAGCCCAAATGATAACTTAGTTCAAAATGAGGAATTTTCTTTAAAAATCTTCTTCTTCAGATCCAGCAGTCGTATCCTTAGGGGGGTGAGAGTTAAGTTTGTTCAAGCCATGTCTCTAGGTCCATATTTGGGCTCACTGTGGAAGCTTGAATTGTAACTTAGTTCGAAATGAGGAATTTTCTTAAAAAATCTTCTTCTTCAGATCCAGCAGTCGGAATGTTTTGATGTGGTGTGTAGCATCCTTGGGGAGGTGGGGGGGGGGGGGGGGGGGGGGTTAAGTTTGTTAAAGCCAAGTCCCTGAGTCCATATTTGGGAGCCCGAATTATAACTTAATCAATATGAGGAATTTTTCTTTAAAAATCTTCTTCTTCAGATTCAGCAGTTGGAATGTTTTGATATTTGGCATGCAGCAACCTTAGGGGGCTGAGATTCAAGTTTGTTCAAGCCACGTACCTTGGTTCATATTTGGGCTCACTATGGGAGCCCGAATGACAACTTAGTTCAAAATGAGGAATTTTCTTTAAAAATCTTTTTCAGATCCAGCAGATGAATGCTTTTGATATTTTTTATGCAGCATCCTTAGGGGGGTAAGATTCAAGTTTGTTCAAGCCATGTCCCTAGTTCCATATTTGGGCTCATTGTGGGAGCTCGAATTGTAACTTAGTTCAAAATGAGAAATTTTCTTTAAAAATCTTCTTCAGATCCAGCAGTCGGAATGTTTTGATATTTGGAGTGCAGCATCCTTAGGGGGGTGAGATTCAAGTTTGTTAAAGCCAAGTCCCTGGGTTCATATATGGGCTCCCTGTGGGAGCCCGAATTATAACTTAGTTCAATATGTTGATAGTTGGTTATGTTGTTCTGCACACGTTTTTTATGCCCATCAAAATATCTTCCCGTACTATCTCTAAATAAAGGTCAAGGTGCTTATCTCTACCTTCTTTACAAGTCCACAGCTCTCTAAATTTATCATTAATATATTGTTGTTTATTGTACAGGAAATACTCACATAGTTGCATTCTGCGCTCCCATTCTTTTATCTCAATGCTATATCTAAAGTTCTTTCCGTTGGTTGGGACAAACTTGTGACCCCTTTTAAGTAATGTTCTTTGGTTTCGTTATGCAGAATTTTACTCTCTATATCTACATAAATGTTATTTTGATCATCGCTAATATTCTTAACTTCTACAGATTCGTCTTTTTTGGAGGGTTTCTCAAACTTTTTGTCAGTAATCTTTTTGGAATAACCCTGGGGATTCAGTTTTGGTTCATCCTTATGGAATGCGGAAATATTTTGTGACTGCAAGTATTTGTATTTGATTATTTTAGGCCCAATTTTCTTTTTTTTCATACTTCCAATCATTTGTGCAGCCTGAAAATGATAATCATTCAAAAAGAGATAGAAATTTAATTCACTTGTACTCACCAATTTTTCAGGTTCGAATCTCACCCACCTGTAATTTTGACCATACTTACAATATACATGAATCCCTGTTCCCAGCATTTTCACCAAACCTATTATATTCGCCTGTGTTGCCCAACTCAGTACTACCATTCGTTTTGGATCTGTTTCTAATGAATCCTGTTACTGGCCCATCTGTATATTTAGAAATTATTTCATGTGATGTTCCACATAGTCCCTTATTTGTTTCCGTATAAGGCTTTTATGGCCTTATATACTATTATCTATTGACTAAAGTGAATTTTTTGATTTGATTGGTTGATAGATACGTGGTATGAGACCATATTCATTGAAACCCACGATACGTCCGCCCAGCCACTGACAAATTTCCCATACCCAGTGGAAGCCTCGTTCCGAAATCTACAAATTGTCCATACCCCGTAGAAGACGCGTCATTCCAGTTTTACAGTGTACATGTATTATATTTTAATTTTTTATCTCCAACATATAGCTCATGACCCCTTATTGGAATGAGCTTGTCGAGTACCCTCCAATTTGGGGGTTCATAAGCTATGTTTTTGAGACAAAACAGAAATTCAATAATTTTTTTATACTAGTCATATCGGCATATTTTCACAAGAACTCTTTTGCACAAAAATTCCACATAAACCTGTATGGCTCAATAATGGAAGATAAAAGATCTCATGCTTCACACATGAAATAGATTGTACTTCTAAAACGGAAAGTCAGTAGATAAATTCGTTACCCCCGTGTCTGATCACGTGGTACAGGTTTTTAGCTACCCGAAGCCAGCCGTATCCCATTCGGCCTCATGGGATACGGCTGGCTTCGGGTAGGTAAAAACCTGTACCACGTGATCAGACACGGGGTAACTATGGCTCCATTTATTATGTTTGTTTTTTCCTCCCCCAAAATGTCTTAAAATGCAGTGTTATCAGCATAGATAATTCTGATGACAGCTGGTCATGTGGTCATGTGTTTATATATATTTATGTTTTGGTAGTTTGGTTATACCTCATATTCCATGTTATAGTTTGATTGTTTGTATTGTTTTCATCATTAGGCTTTTCCCTCTGGAAAAGACTATTGTTTTTCTACGGGTTATTATTTTTTTTTTTTTTTTTTTCGGGGGGGTTTTTTGGGGGGGTTTTTTTGTTTTTTTTCCACACATTTTGTCCGTACGATTCAGAAGCCATTTTCGAACTGATTTTCACGAAATTTTGCACACGCATAGAGGGGCACAAAATCTAAAAATGTACCCAAGCGGAATTTTCGATTTAACCCTTATTTCCTCAGAATTGGCAAAAAACTGCCAAAATTGGGGTTTATCGGCACTTTCTCGAAACACGTCTTGTAGATTTTTTTTATACATTCGTCATTGCTAGACCTGTCTATGACATGCCCTTTGATACACACGACATATCAGGCGATGCATATGGTAACCCTCCACAGGCTGCCAAACATCGAAATTTTGATGAAATAGGCCGGTTTCAGGCCCCCACCGCACCCACACAATACACGAGAGATAAATATAACTTCCTTTACTGGGAGTGGAATTCACCGAGGATCATTTTTGTCAGTAATAAGGGTGTTCAAAAAACCAAGCGTTAACCTGTTTTGGGCTGGTTAAACAGCAATACCCCCATAAAGCTCAAAAATTTGTATTTTCCGTGTATTTCTCTAAATGAGTCTTGTAGATTTTCAAGAAAAATTTGTCACTCCCACGCCTTGGTGTGACAATAGAAGTTGCATGGACAAAATACTGCGGTGAGCATTTGTTAACCCTCCACAGGCTGCTAAAAGTCAAAATTGTGATAAAATGGGCTGTTTTTGGATGCCAACAGCACCCAATGGGTACGCCTCAAAGAAACGTGCCTTCTTTTATCGAGCGCACAATCTATACGCAAACATTTTTGTAAGTTGTAAGGGTATTCAAAAGTTGAAGTCTTAACCCATTTTGGACAGGTTAAAGAGAGAGACCCCTTAAAATCTTAAAATTCCCATTTTCTGTGGATTTCTCTAAAAACATCCTGTAGGTTTTCAAGAAAAATTGACTACTCGCAGGTCTTTGTGTGATATTACAAGTTGCATGGACAAAATATTCCGGTGAGCGTTTATTAACCCTCTGGAGGCTGCCAAGCATTGTAATTTTGTTCAAATGGGCTGTTTTCAGGCACGCACATCACCCAACGTATACCTGAGAAATAAACATAATCTCCTTTGTTGGAAGTGGAATTCACCAAAGACCATTTTTGTAAGTAATAAGGGTATTCAAAAAACCAAGCATTAACCCATTTTGTGGTTGTTAATAGTGATACCCATCAAAGGCTTAAAAATTTATGTTTTCCCTGGATTTCTTTACAAACATCTGGTAGGGTTTTCAAGAGAAAATGGCCATTGATAGGTCATGGTGTCACATTACCAGTTGATTGGATAAATTATTCCGGTAAGCATTTGTTAACCCTCCATGGGCTGCTAAATGTCAAAATTTTGAAAAAATAGTCTGTTTTTGAACAATAACAACAACAACAAATGGGAATACAACAGAGAAACGTAACTTCTTTTACCGGGCGCAAAACTGACAGGGAAACATTTTTGTAAGTAGTAAAGGTATTCAAAAATCGAGGTCTTAACCCATTTTTAACTGGTTAAGGAGATATACCCCTTAAAAGCTTAAAATTCCAATTTTCTGTGGATTTCTCAAAAAAAAAAAAATTCAAGAACAATTAACCATTCGCAGGTCTTCGAGTGACATTACAAGTTGCATGAACAAAATGTTTCGGTAACCATTTGTTAACCCCCCAGAGGCTGCCAGGCATTGACATTGAGAAAATGGGCTGTTCTTGGGCAACCATAACACCAAATGTGTACCTACGAGATAAACATAACCTCCTTCATTGGAAGTGGAATTCACCGTCGATCATTTTTGTAAGTAATGAAGATATTCACAAAACCAAGCATTAACCCTTTAGAGCTGGTTAAAGAGAGATACCCCTCAAAAGGTTAAAAATTCATGTTATCTGAGGATTTCTTTAAAAACATTCCGTAGATTTTCAGGAAAAAATGGCCATTCTCATATCTTAGTGTGACATTACAAGTTGCATGTACAAAATATTCCTGTAAGCATTTGTTAACCCTATGCAGGTTCTCAAACATCAAAATGTTGATAAAATAGGCTGTGTTTGCGTACCCACAGCACCTGAAGTTGGGAGGAGAGATCAAAATAAGTGGAAGTAGAATTCACTGAGAATTATTTTTGGAAGTAATAAGAGTATTCCAAAAACAACACTTAACCCGTTTTGGACTGGAAAAACAATGATACCCTTCAAAAGCTTAAAATTCCTGTTCTCCCTGGATTTCTCTGAAAACATCTTGTAGATTTTAAAGAAAAAATGGCCATTCACAGTTCTTGGTGTGACAATACAAGTTGCATGAGTAAATATTCCTGTTGGCACTTGTTAACCCTCTACAAGCTGCCAGACATCAATATTTTGGATACATTTGAGATAAAATGGACCATTTTTAAATTGACACAGCACTCAGTGAGTATGTGTCAAACAAACATAACTCCTTTTGTCAGTCATTGACTTGTTGGACAACGATATTGACATTAACTCAATTCAAGCGTTAATGATGGTTTTTACCTAAACAATTTTTTATCAAACTGTGTCATTTGAGACTACTATCTTCACCTTTCTCATAACATCAATGAAGGAACTTCAGTTAGACAGTTAAAAACAATTCATCAGACACTGTGGGATCATGAAAAATCATGGAATCTCATCGGGAAAAGCCATGATTCTCCAGAATCATAAAGTCTAGTTTTCTTATGTTCTTCTCTTTCCCCAGGACATGCTGAAATCATTATTTTGGTCATAGAGGCTTTATGTTCCCAAAGTATACTTTTATGGCCTTATTATATACTATTATTATGACTCAATATACATTATACTCCCGCCATCTTATTGTTCAATCGGCAATTTGAACTACTTTGGTAAGTTGGGAAAAAATTAAATTATTATACCAAATTTTATTTTTTATAATACTTACCAAAGTAATACAAAAAGATTGCCGTCCCAACAATATAACATCTATTATAATTGCTTGCCTCCCCACACACATGTATCCATGCATATTGAATTTATCAATTCAAAATTGAAAATTGACTTTATTGCGCATGACTGGCAGGAACTGGACAATAGGTGACAGGTCAAATAGGATACTATTCACCAGGTTTTGTGTACCTATGCAAATCGGCACCTGGTAAATCTGTTTTGGTTTCTTTTTGTCTTTTGACATTCTTTAAAGTCTCCTAATGGATATTTTCTTAGGGACTCTAAATTCGGCACTCTTTTTCACCTCAGAGGAAAGAGAAAGATTTGGTAATTTGTATTACTTTTGTAAGTACTATAAAAAATGAATTTTGTGGTATAAAAATTTTAATTTTCATGGAAAGGTTCACCCCCTAAAATTGGAGTTCCCAGAACCACGAGTTGGGTTCTTTGTTTTCAAACATATGCATTATCTGTATCATCATTTGGGAAATTACATGTTAATCTGTTCCTAAAATGATGTAACAGTAGTTTCCCTAAGGAGTGCAATTTTGAGAGCAACTGTCTGATTTGATGTACAACTTTTACGTGCATTGTTATTAAAATAAATGTGAATTGTATTTTTTGTAGAATTGGTTTGACCATCATTCAGAGAAACATCAGAAAATGGCTGCTGTTGAGAAACTGGCAGTGGTGGAAGCTTTACACCAAGGTAATGCTTTTCGCTGTAGCTTTTGAAGCATTCTGTAATCATATTTCTTTGAAACGTTGTATTATGTTTGTTTTTTCCTCCCCCAAAATGTCTTAAAATGCAGTGTTATCAGCTTAGATAATTCTGATGACAGCTGGTCATGTGTTTTCATTATCCATTTTGATTAGTGAAGCTCATAATGTTGAATTCTATAGTTCACAAAGCTTCTATGAGTAGTATGATGTTCCTGCTATGTGGTCCAGCCAGCAGTGATTTAATTTAACAGTAACACTCTGCTATACATTGTAGTTTGTGGGTTCAGTGGCATGGGAGGGGTGGTAACTCTAAATTTGTGTGTAAGCCAATGCTCTCAATTTGCCAATGAAAGAAAATAAAAAGTGAAAATAGAAGTAAAATCAGCAAATTCCAAAGTAAATAAGAACTGTAAGACACATAGAATATAGCTTAACACCTTTTACTTAACCCTTTACCCAACACACACAATATCAAAATTTATTATTTCAGATGTTTCAATAAATTTCAACAAAAAAATATCAGGTGAGCCCTCATTGGAATGAGCTTGATTAGCCCTTTCCAACAAGTGGTCGCATGATATGTTTTTTTTGAAAAATAATAATTTTTTTTAATGAATCAATTTGTAAACAATCTGGGTGGATGCAGTAGATTCGTTAGGTAAAGGGTTAACATGACACTTTTTTGGAAAATAACTTAAAATTTTTTATTTTTTTGCCTCCTACATATAGTTAAAAATAGCTTATCAGATGAGATCATGACCTTTGTTTGGAGGCAAAACATTTTTAAAATAATAAAATGGCATTTTTCTGTGAATAATGCTTGCTGGATGTGGCCATAATTTGAATGTAACTCTCATCACTTGCGATATGTCTCTAAGCAGGACATTTTACTTAATTTACTCTATTGAGAACATGGTCAAAGAGTGAGCCTTCAACCAATGTGACCTATGCTCAATTCTCACTTGTGACCATTGATCACAATTAAAACTCTTGACAATTAGAAATGTTGAGTGGTCCTCTCCAGAATCTCCAGCTCCCTCTACCCACAAAAGCACCTCACCAAATACCATAAGTAGCAGTTGGAAGTTCTTGGCCCCAGTACACATTTCTGTTTCTATTCACAAAAATCACTTTTCAATCTAATCATTTTTTCAATTTTTGCCTCTGAAACATACCTTATGCCCTTGTGGAGCTCATTCCAATTATATGCATTATTTTGGGGCCGAGAAATGAAGTTTTGACTTATTCAAAGAAATTTGGGGCAGGTATAGCCTGCAACCCAGGTTAGTTGAAGTGTGAAACATGCTTTTACACTCTTCCTCATTCAACCCTTTACCTTGTTGTATACCAATCATAAGCAATATTTCCAAACCATACCCAGGGTTCGCACAAAAATGAAAAGTCCTTGAATTTCGGCCCTCTCCATGAAAAGTGCTTGAATTCAGTTTCAACCTTGAAAAGTACTTGAAATCCTGTACAATGCCTTGAATAGTGCTTGAATTTGGCAAAATGGTGGATTGTGATTACCTTTCCAACTTGAGAACCACTGTTAAACACAGAAAGTCACGAACCAATCCTCAGAAATAAAGCGTAATCTACGCTTCGTCAAACTACAGTGTTATCCGTCCATTCTTCAACTAAAATGTGGGGTATTCTCTTTTCATGAAGTGTTTGAATGATAATGTACAGGTCAGTTTTAACCAATCAGAAAATTGAAATGGCAGCATGTGATCTATTTGCATACTATCATGTGGCTTACTGTACACACAGGCTGCTATACTATGGAGAGCATCCAATTAAAATGAGTGGTAAATTGTGTTTTGCAAATTGGTTTTTCCAATCACTGTCTGCATCTCCTCCTGCTTCATTTATTTCATCATGTCACACAAAAGGAGAGTTACTGGAAGCGATAATATATCAAAGATTCAACTTGACTTTGTATGAAAATAACAGAGGTATTTGATAATAAATCATGAATTATTATTTGTGAACAATCGAATTTGAATGTCAAATTACAACAAACAACCCAACAACTTTGCAAGAAGTTCCGAAAATTAACCAAAAGGACAGAAATGGGCCTGAATATTACCTGACACACACTAATTCTGTGCGGAGAGCAGTTATAAAAAGAACATGTCACAGTTGGTTTCTTAGAATGGAAAAAATAGTCCTTGAAAATGAATGACATAACCCTTGAAAAGTGCTTGAATAGTGCTTGAATTTCATTTTGCTAAACCTGTACGAACCCTGAATTATCATACAGTATGCACAGGATTATTTGGTTTTTAGCCACCCAATGGTTGGACATCAGCAAATAATTTCATTACTAGCAGATTCAGTAATCAACATGTGTCCCAAATAAAATGTTCCATTTTTAGCTCAACTTTGATGAAGTCAAATTTGCGCTATTGTCATGGCCCGTCGTCCGTCGTCCGTCTGTCCATCCGTCCATCTGTCCATCTGTCCATCCGTCCGTCCGTCTGTCCGTCCGTCCGTCTGTCCATCTGTCCATCTGTCCGTACACCAACAATTGGCTATGGCTCGGGCTAGAGGTCGTATTTCTGAACCGATCTTTACGAAACTTCTTGTGTACCTTTGTTATGACCCTGGGACGGGAACGAGTGTTTTTAGGTGTGGTCCAAAATTCAAGATGGCTGCCAGCGGCCATTTTGTACCGATGATGCAAAAATCAGTTTTTTGTACAGAACTTTTGTATGAAAGTTCTGATTTGAATAAAGTTTTGTATAAATGTTTAGTACCATGGGATACATCACATATAATACGGGTTTTTTTCTCGTGCGTAAATTATGCAAATTAGACTGACTTTGATTTATTTAGTGTTACTTTCAGAGCTGTAAGTGCCAAGCTGCTATGGCTCGGGCTAGAGGCCGTATTTATGAACCTATATTTACGAAACTTCTTGGGTACCTTTGTTATGACTGTGGGACGAGAACGAGTGTTTTTGGGTGCGGTCCGAAATTCAAGATGGCTGCCAGCTGCCATTTTGTACCGACGATGCAGAAATCTGTTTTTTGTACAGAACTTCCATATGAAAGCTCTGATCTGAATAATTTTTTGTATGAATGTTCAGTACCATGGGATACATCACATATAATACAGGTTTTTTTCTCGTGCGTAAATTATGCAAATTAGACTAACTTTGATGTTTTTTGGTGTTACTTTCAGCACTGTAAGTGCAAATGCCAATACGGCTCGGACTAGAGGCCGTATTTATGAACCGATCTTTACGAAACTTCTTGGGTACCTGTGTTATCACCGTGGGACGAGAACGAGAGTTTTGGGGTCCGGTCCGAAATTCAAGATGGCCGATGGCAGCCATTTTGTACAAAATTTGGTGCAATCAGATTTTTGCACAGAACTTCCTTATGAAAGCGCTGATTTGAATAATTTTTTGTGTGAATGTTTAGTACCATGGGATACATCACATATAATACGGGTTTTTTTCTCGTGCAGAAATTATGCAAATTAGATGAACTTTGATTTTTTCAGTGCTGCTTACACACAGTAAGTACACATGTCAATACGGCTCGGGCTAGAGTCTGTATTTATGAACCGATCTTCACGAAACATCTTTGGTACCTTTGTTATCACCTTGGGACGAGAACGAGTGTTTCTGGGTGCGGTCCAAAATTTAAGATGACTGCCAGTGGCCATTTTGTATCAAAATTAGGTCTAATCAGTTTTTTGTACACAACTTCTATACGGCTCAGGCTAGATGCCGTATTTATGAACCGATCATTACGAAACTTCTTGGGTACCTTTGTTATTACCGTGGGGTGAGAATGAGTGTTTTTGGGTGTGGTCCAAAATTCAAGATGGCCACCAGCAGCCATTTTGTACCAAAATTAGTGCAATCAGTCTTTTGTACAGAACTTCTGTAGGAAAGTTCTGATTTTAATAAATTTTTGTATGAATGTTTAGTAACATGGAATACATCACATATAGTACGGGTTTTTTTCTCGTGCAGAAATTATGCAAATTAGATGAACTTTGATTTATTCAGTGCTACTTATACTCTGTAAGTGCACATGTCAATACGGCTCGGGCTAGAGGCTGTATTTATGAACCGATCTTCACAAAACTTCTTGGGTACCTTTGTTATCACCTTGGGACGAGAATGAGTGTTTCTGGGCGCGGTCCAAAATTCAAGATGGCTGCCAGTGGCCATTTTGTACCGAAATTAGGTCCAATCAGTTTTTTGTCACAACTTCTACACAGCTCATATTTGTGAACTGATCTTCACGAAACTTCTTGGGTACCTTTGTTTTCACCTTGGGACAGGAATGAGTGTGTTTTGGGGTGCCTTTGTTGTCACTGTGCTATGAGAACAAATATTTTGGGGTTCAGTCAGACCCACTCTGGGACTCAAAGATTTTTTCTAGTTTAGCATCTGACTGTCACCCACCTTTACAATACTTTACCTATACATTTGTTACAGGCTACGGTCAGTATTTATGTACAGACCATTACAATACTTTATATGTACCTTTGTTATCAGGTCATTACCTAGATGTTTGTCATTGCTGTGTCACATACTATACATGTACATGTCTTTGTCTTGACAAGTTGAGCTACAGTGTCATTGACACTTTCATTTTTAGTTTACCTGACTGCAAGTCAGTGTGAGGTATTGCCATCACTTGGCGTCCATCTTCCGTCATCCATTGTCCGTTAACTTTTGCAAACCTGGCTTCTTCTTCACTGCCATTCAGCCAAATACAAACATATATTGCACAAACCATCCCTGGGGTATACCCTTTCTATTTTGTTCAAATGAAGTGGCTGCCTTCGTCGGGCTCTGGGCAATGATACCAAAGCCTAAAAATCTTTGAAAATCTTCTTCACATGAACCACCAGAGAGATTGCCTTGGTATATGGTATGTAACACTCTTTGGTGTTGAAGATTAAAGTTTGTTCAAGAGAAGTTGGTAGATTAATATTTGGGTTCTGTGTGGGCACATACCCATTTTGGGTTCTGCCCCAAATTTGTGTTTCAAGAACCGAATGGCCGATTTGAACCAAATTTGGCATGTAGCATAAGTAGGTCCAAAGTACTTGATTGATACCCGAAACTTTTTTTTTGTTGCCCCGTGGGTACCCCAGGGGCTAAAAATAGAAAAAACTTCCATTGCCCATATTTTCCAAACTACATGGAACAGAGAACTGTTATTTGGTATGAAGCATCCTTTTGACCAGTAGATTGGATTAAAAAAAAAGTCCATCAGTTGTGTCAGAGTGTTCTGTAGGGGCATTTAAAAGAAATGTGAGTCAGCATATTTGCAAAAATTAAAAAAAAAAGAAGTTTTTCTTCCGATTAGAATCTTTTGATATTTGGTATACAGCATCCATAAGATGGTCAAATACAAGAGTGTTCAAATCGACCCCCTCGCTTCATATTTGGGCTAAACAGAGGAGCCCAAATAATTAACTTAGGGTGCTATGGGGAATAAGCTTTAAAAATCTTCTTCTTCAGATCAAACAGTCAGATTCTTTTGATACTTGCTATACAACATCTCTACAGGGTCAGACTGAAGTTTGTTCAAATTGAGTCCCTGGGTTAATATTTGGGCTTCCTGTGGAAGCCCGAATATTAACTTGGTGCAATATGGGAAATAATCTTTAAAAACCTTCTTCAGATCTACCAGTCAGATTCTTTTTATATTTGATATGCAGCACCTCTAGGGGGATTTTAGATTCAATTTTGTTCAAATGGGATCCCTGGATGAATATTTGGGCTCATTGGAGTTCAAATTTTAGCTTGGTGCAATATGAGAAAATTTCTTAAAAAATCTTCGCTTTCAGACCCACTACTGACAATCCTTTCATATTTGGTATGTGACATCTCTAGAGGTGTAAGATTTGAATTTCTTCAAATCAACTTCCTGGGTTAATATTTGGGCTTCCTATGGGAGCCTGATTATTAACTTTGTGGAAAATGGGGGATATTCTTTAAAAATCTTCTTCAGATCCACCAGTCTGATTCTATTGATATTTTGTATGCAGCATCTTTAGGGGGGGTAGATTCAAGTTTGTTCAAATGGGATCCCTGGATGAATATTGGGCTCTTTATTGGAGCCCAAATTTTAACTTAGTGCAATATGAGTAAATTTCTTTAAAAATCTTCTTTTTCAGACCTGCTTTTGAGAATCCTTTCATATTTGGTATGTGACATCTCTAGAAGTGTAAGATTTGAATTTGTTCAAATTGAGTCCCTGGGTTAATATTTGGGCTTTCAGTGGGAGCCCAAATATTAACTTTGTGCAATATGGGGAATAATCTTTAAAAATCTTCTTCTTCAGATCCACGGGAGCGTGGTGGTTCAGTAGGTAGAGGTGCAGGCTGCAAGCCGAGAGGTCCTCGGTTTGAATCCCACCTGCGGCAACTGCATTATGTCCTTGGGCAAGACACTTCATCTCCATTGCCCGCTCGGGGGCATGGTGATGTTGTGTACTAAAGTGTACTGCACGACGATGGTGCACTTGTCTTCAACCAGTGCTAACCCTGCTTGTGTGGAGTTAGTATGTTGGGGAGCTGACAGTTGCTCGCCGTTGCTCAGTGGTTCTCTCCGGGTACTCCGGCTTCCTCCACCCGTAAAACTATCAGGGTCATGATTAGCCATTGTGCATAAATTTGTGACCTTAAACACCAATAAATTAATAAATAATATTCTTCAGATCCACGAGTCAGATTCTTTTGATATTTGGTATGCAGCATCTCTAGAGGGGGGTAGATTCAAGTTTGTTCAAATGGGATTCCTGGATATATGAGAAAATTTCTTTAAAAATCTTCTTTTTCAGACCCACTAGTGAGAATCCTTTCATATTTAGTATGTGACATCTCTAGAGGTGTAAGGTTCAAATTTGTTGAAATCGAGTTCCTGGGTTAATATTTGGGTTCCCCAAGGGAGCCCAAATATTTACTTAGTGCAATATGGGGAATTATCATTTAAATCATCTCCTTCAGATCCAGTAGTCAAATTCTTTTGATATTTGATGTACAACACCTCTGGGAGGGTTAGATTGAAGATTGTTCAAATCAGGTCCCTGGGCTAATATTTGGGCTTTTTATTGATGCCCAAAGTTTAACTTAGAGCAACATGAGAAAATTTCTTGAAAATTCTTCTTCAGATCGATCCACCAGTAAGAATCC
Organism: Pictodentalium vernedei; assembly: GCA_031216915.1. Classification (NCBI taxonomy): domain Eukaryota; kingdom Metazoa; phylum Mollusca; class Scaphopoda; order Dentaliida; family Dentaliidae; genus Pictodentalium; species Pictodentalium vernedei. Next base: position 592,365,032 of record CM062297.1, on the reverse strand, counting down.
TTTCATATTTGGTATGTAACATCTCTAGGGGTGTCAAATTCAAGTTTGTTCAAATCGATCTGCTTGTTTTTTCTTATTTTTGTTTTTTTAATTTTTTGTGGGTGGGGAGGGAGTGGGACTAGAGAGAACCACAGTAGTTTAAAACAAAACAAACATTTTGTTCGTTGTTGTTTTTTTTAATACTTCACGGAAGAGCTTGCTAGGAAGCTTTCCTAGGACCAGCAGAAATGAATGGCCAGAAAAGTTGCCTTTGGTTGTGTTATAGCAAATCAAAAAAAATTAGAAAAATTGCATTGGAGGGCCATATGCTACTGGTAAAATATGCCAGAACACATGCTATAATAAATACATTCCACACAGAGTATCCTACCCATGATATCACAGAGGGATCCATCACCAAAGAACCAAAGGTAGAATTAAGGACAAAGGATAGGGGGTGAAACAGCCACCGGCATAAAGGGTGGAGGGGTAGGGGGTGGCAAACACAGAGGCAACATGAAGATACATGTGACACATATACTATAAAACAACTACCCTACATTAAATAGATGTGCCACCCACACTCATAGAACAAAAAATACCATAATAATACGAAGACAGGATAAGATCTTCGCATGCCATACTGTTCATTCGAGGTCAGTGAGCTCCCCATGAACCAAACACCATGCGTAGAACTATAGGCTTAAGGAAAGCGGTCGTAAGTATAGGATAGTGGGCAAGGAGAGAAAAAATTAGGAAAGATGAAATACATACTCACTCCATAAAATTATATATAACTAGTACCAAGCCACCAGGGTACCAAGCCATCCCCCCCCCCCCCCCCCCGTATAATAACCCCTATTATCCACACACACACACACACACATACACACACACACACACACACACAGTCTTGTTTTCCCTACATACCGAGGTACCCCATTGTCTGTCCTTTGTGTGGACTAACGGTTTCAACCTCGTTTTGCCGGTACAGTTCTGGGAAAACAACCGAGGTAAAGGGTTTCTTTTGTCTTTTGTACCTCGGTAAGGCGAAACACGCAAACTCTTTTGTCTAGTTACCTCGTCAAGTTGGTAAGACAAACGCACACACACACACACACATATCAGATATTTAGATGACATTTTTATTATTTGGGAACATTCAAAAGAAGATTTTGATGAATTTTTAGAAATTTTTAACAATCACGATCCAAATATTAAATTGAAAGCTACTATCAGTGAAAATTCTGTTGATTTTCTCGATGTGACCGTGTATAAAGGCAAGCAATTTCAGGCATCCGGTCATTTAGATTATAAAGTATATTTTAAACCAACTGATTCACATCAATTGTTGCACACAAAATCATTTCATCCTCAACATACATTTAAAGGTATCATCAAATCACAGCTCATTCGTTTCCACCGCAATTCAAGTGATAAGGTAAATTTCAATGAGGCTTGTTCTACTCTATTTGGCGCCCTCAGATCGAGAGGGTACTCGCTGCGTCTTTTGCGTAGCCTGAAATCCCAAACCCTGAAAAGGCTCGAAAGTCCAGCTGAAACTACCGATTTCGAACCACTGAAGATTGAACACAACAGACCGTTGCAGAATGGTAGTGGCGCGGTATTTAATTGCAAAAAGCCTCGTTGTAGACTGCATACATTTATGCCTGATCAGAAAGAGGAATTTTCCTCCGAACAAACGAAAAATCATTATCAGATCCGTAACCCCCTCCATTGTGATTCACCAAACATTATTTACCTTATCACTTGTAAGCGATGTCGGAAACAGTATGTTGGTCAAAGTCAAAATCCTTTTCGAGAACGTGCTACTAGACACAAACAGGATATAAAACATAATGCTGATGCCCCAGTAGCACAACATTTTAACCTTCCTGGCCATTCTTTGGACGATTTCGAAATCCACCCAATTGAACAACCACCAATTAAAGACACATTAGAAGAAACGGATGAATTTAGAAAAAAACGTGAAGCTTTTTGGATCAATACGCTTCAAACCCTCTGGCCATTTGGTATGAACATATCAGAGGGCGAATGCGAAAGGAGGTCCATCATTCCTTTCACTTTAACGTACAACAGAATGAATATCGAAATAGCAAAAATGTTAAAAGATGAATTCAATTTTACCAATGCTAAATTAAATGAACCTTTGAATCTTCGACCTGTCATCGCCTATAAGAAAAACAAAAGCTTGCGTAACATCCTTGTAAGGACTAAATTAGAGCCCATCAATGAATAACATCAATTATTGCCAGTCAGTTTAACCAGTTCCTAAGCTCATCACTTAGTTTAAATCAATTTTGTGTAATTTTTTGTCATGTTTGAAACCCATCAGGGTTCAGTAAATGAAAACAATTTTTCGGCGGCATATTAAAAGAAAAAAACGTTTCAGTATGAAATGTCTGTGCCAGTGCGATTTTTTAACCTCAAACACACACAGGCGAGTGCCAGAGTTCATATATGCCCAAAAACAAAATAGGTTCTAATTTCAATCATGTGTATGTATTTCCTAAATAAAATTATTATTTATTTATTTATATATTTATTTATTGATTATTTTTAATTTTTTATTAATTTTTATTTATTTATTTATTTATTTATTTATTTATTTGGTTGATTCATTTATTTAAATTATTATTTTTATTTTTATTTTTAATTTTTAATACCTTTCACACAATGTAGAGGTTCAGAAGGTAAAACACACAATTTCTACATGGTGTAAAATATTTTCCGTCATAAACCTCCGTCGGGGGATATTCGTTCCAACTGATAACATTCGTGAGGCATCATGATCTTTGGCGTTATTTTTTCATTTATTTCTTTAGTCTCAATATATTTTATCAAACCATTTTTTCATATTATTTTCACATACTTCTGAAGCTAGTAAAGCAAACCGCTCCCGATTGGTTTTACTTAAATCAAAGCCAACCAATAGGGCTTCATGGGATCAGTAAAGCAAACCACTCACTGACTGATTAAAATTCAATGGAAGCCAATCAATAGGGCTTCATCTAATTTGTTTGGACGACACAAACTGAGTTGTGAAAAACAAACTTGGGACATCTCAGATTGAAAAGAATTAATTAGATGAGTGACATTTGTCAGCTTGTTACCGAGTTTAATTATGTACTGAGCTGTGAAAAACACCCCCAGCCCACATATGGATATATACCATGCATACCCTCCCAAAGTTGGAATCATTTTCCTCAAAGTCTCTTTGAAAAAGCCAAACCAAGCGAAACGCGTCGAGACAGATGGATTATTTTCTACCTTTGCTGAAGACTGCAACCAATCCAGGTATCTTCTTTAATAGGTAATATCTAATTTTCCAATTTTATTTATTTCATCACTTTTATATTTTATTTATACTTAATTCAACTACTTTCTTTAACAATGGCAAGAAAAGGGCAGAGGCATCAGAGGCAAAGAGTTGCCCAGTCCGGAACTGGCCAGGAACAATCGTTCCAGGCTTATTCTAGGCTGGTCAAGGCTTTGTTTCAGGTGCTTCAATGTTTGCACCACCTTGGGCTATTAGAGCACCATTTGGCAAATCGGGATTTCCCGAAACAGCTTGAGAAGAAAGTAGATGAGTTAGGTGGCTTTCTAAAGCCAGCTCTTCCCACCCCACACATTTTTTCTGTTTTTCGACAGATTAGTGTGGGATGGGCCAATCAAACGTTAAATGCTTTAGTTGAGCATTATAAGGTAAATTTAAACCAGTTGAAGTCTAAGATAACTTTGGCTATGCGACCACCTCCTGGACTCGAAAAAATAGACTTCAACAGCGCTTCGGCGCGTGCCTTGATCTGGGCTAAAAAGAACTTTAAAAATAAGTTGACAGATAAGACGATTTCGGCATATGAGTCTTACATTTCGGAACTTCGCCCAGCGTCTGGAGTAAGGAACAATACGGGAGGGAGCAAGCAAACTCCGGCCTGTGTTGTCCCTCTACCCCAACGCGAAAAGCAAAATAAGAAAAGATCAAGGCAAAGCACTTCTCCCTCTTCTTTTCCTTCTACTTCTTCTTTCTCTCAGAGTAAGCGCCTCAATTTGCAAACATCTCCGGTCCATATTGTGACTGAAGATGCTCGCAAATTGAGTAACGCTGTCTCGCCTCATCTTGCTCCTCTACCTCCTACTCCTCCTCAGCCTTTCTTCTCTGGTTCTCCTAGTGCTCTCACTAGAACTCCTCCTCCTCCTTCTGTTTCTTCTCCTGCTTCTGTTTCCTCTCCTGCTTCTGTTTCTTCTCCCCCTTCTCCTGCATCTAGTGTGGTTCAACCAGGTATATCGTACTCAGAGAAAGTCAAATCACCGAGCCGCAACTCGGGCCGCTCATTTGATTCTAAATTCTCCCAGTTTCGGCATAAAAGCGGAGTTAATTTTGACAAAAGGAATTGGCGCCTCCCCGATGTTTGTAAAAACATCCTTATGATTGGAAGTTCAAATATAGGACGCATTGATCGAAATCCCCATCCGGACATCCAGGTGGAGTGTTACCCCGGCGCCAAATTCAATCATCTGCGCTCTATGTTTAAAGGGCACAGGGGCCAGTCCAGTCCCCAAAAAATATTATTAAATATTGGCGTGAATTCTCGAAACGATAATTCTGATCTCGTAGTTAAGCAGTTGCGGAATATGCTTAGCGATATCAGGGTCAAGTTTAGATCAGCAAAAATTTATTTCACTGAACTAAACTTTTCGCAAAAACTCCCTCAGGCTGAGAGGAGAACCCTGAGCATCATCAACGAAACCATTCGGAAAGTGAAGGACGTTAACGTTATACCTAAAATTGATGACGCGAAGTTTGATGTTGCTCAGGATTTAATCCATTGGACCACGAGAACCGCCAATATTATGTACGATCACTGGATGAACCACCTAAATTTAAACTAAGTAATGGCAAAGGTAACAGCCGCCTAACAGATGTGGGATTAGGAACTAATGTGGTTAACCTGTCTGGCACCAATGACCTAACAACCCAAGAGAAATCGCTTTTAGATCGCGGTCTAACTTTTGTACCAGCACCAAAGCCTAAAACTGATAACCAAACAAATTTACCATCATACAACTGTAATTTTCTTAGGCAAATGAAATTAGCCGACCGCTTTAGAAACTCCAGCGGTCGGAAACTTCCTTTTACAGAATCATCTGGTTGGTCACCTCCAGATAGTGAAGTAGATCCCGAAATTATTGAGGCTAGCAAACGAATCATCCAAAAGGTGTTCAGCATGAACATACTCTCCGATAAAGACAATTTAACAGCTGGTGAACGGAGAGCCCTCACGAAACTTCGAAAAAATAAGAAATTAGTAATTAAACCAGCCGACAAAGGTGGGTCGGTAGTTGTTCTATCTCGGGATAATTATATAAAGGAAGCCATGAGACAACTCAGCAATACTAAACATTATAAGAAAATAGATTCACTTATTTGGCCTAGTAATATCGAAAAATTCAATAAGATCTTAAAATTTCTCCTCGACGAAGGTCACATTACCAAAAAACAATTGAAATATTTAACAGCTAAGCTCAGTGCTCAAACAAGACAATTTTATATCCTACCAAAGATCCACAAGGACCGTTCTTCGTGGAGAGATGACTTAACTCCACCCGGGAGGCCAATTGTATCAGATTGTAATTCGGAATCTTATGCGATCTCGGAATTAATTGATTATCATCTGAAACCTATAGCAAATAGACATCCGAGCTATCTAAAAAATACACAGGATTTCCTGTTAAAAATTTCGAAATTGAAAATATCGAAAAATGCAATTCTGGCTACTTTGGATATCGACAGTATGTATACAAAGATTGATATTGATAAAGGTGTGAAATCAGTTAAAAATGCATTTGAAAAATATCCGGATGCGAAACGCCCAGATGAACAAATTTTTGATCTTTTCGAGCTGAGCTTAAAAGGTAGTGACTTTCAATTCAGTGGAGAATATTTTCTACAAATAATGGGTTGTCCTATGGGCAAAAGATTCAGTCCTAATTTTGCAAGCATTTATGTAGCGGAATGGGAGGAAAATGCCTTAAGCAAATGTGCAAAGCATCCTCTCGTATATCTCAGGTATTTAGATGACATTTTTATTATTTGGGAACATTCAAAAGAAGATTTTGATGAATTTTTAGAAATTTTGAACAATCATGATCCAAATATTAAATTGAAAGCTACTATCAGTGAAAATTCTGTTGATTTTCTCGATGTGACCGTGTATAAAGGCAAGCAATTTCAGGCATCTGGTCATTTAGATTATAAAGTGTATTTTAAAACGAAAAATCATTATCAGATCCGTAACCCCCTCCATTGTGATTCACCAAACATTATTTACCTTATCACTTGTAAGCGATGTCGGAAACAGTATGTTGGTCAAAGTCAAAATCCTTTTCGAGAACGTGCTACTAGACACAAACAGGATATAAAACATAATGTTGATGCCCCAGTAGCACAACATTTTAACCTTCCTGGCCATTCTTTGGACGATTTCGAAATCCATCCTATTGAACAACCACCAATTAAAGACACATTAGAAGAAACGGATGAATTTAGAAAAAAACGTGAAGGTTTTTGGATCAATACGCTTCAAACTCTCTGGCCATTTGGTATGAACATATCAGAGGGCGAATGCGAAAGGAGGTCCATCATTCCTTTCACTTTAACGTACAACAGAATGAATATCGAAATAGCAAAAATGTTAAAAGATGAATTCAATTTTACCAATGCTAAATTAAATGAACCTTTGAATCTTCGACCTGTCATCGCCTATAAGAAAAACAAAAGCTTGCATAACATCCTTGTAAGGACTAAATTAGAGCCCATCAATGAATAACACCAATTTCTGCCAGTCAGTTTAACCAGTTCCTAAGCTCATCACTTAGTTTAAATCAATTTTGTGTACTTTTTTGTCATGTTTGAAACCAATCAGGGTTCAGTAAATGAAAACAATTTTTCGGCGGCATATTAAAAGAAAAAAACGTTTCAGTATGAAATGTCTGTGCCAGTGCGATTTTTTAACCTCAAACACACACAGGCGAGTGCCAGAGTTCATATATGCCCAAAAACAAAATAGGTTCTAATTTCAATCATGTGTTTGTATTTCCTAAATAAAATTATTATTTATATATTTATTTATTGATTATTTTAAATTTTTTATTAATTTTTATTTATTTATTTATTTATTTATTTATTTATTTATTTGGTTGATTCATTTATTTAAATTATTATTTTTATTTTTATTTTTAATTTTTCATACCTTTCACACAATGTAGAGGTTCAGAAGGTAAAACACACAATTTCTACGCGGTGTAAAATATTTTCCGTCATAAACGTCCGTCGGGGGATATTCATTCCAACTGATAACATTCGTGCGGCATCATGATCTTTGGCGTTATTCTTTCATTTATTTCTTTGGTCTCAATATATTTTATCAAACCATTTTTTCATATTATTTTCACATACTTCTGAAGCCAGTAAAGCAAACCGCTCCCGATTGGTTTTACTTAAATCAAAGCCAACCAATAGGGCTTCATGGGGTCAGTAAAGCAAACCACTCACTGACTGATTAAAATTCAATGGAAGCCAATCAATAGGGCTTCATCTAATTTGTTTGGACGACACAAACTGAGTTGTGAAAAACAAACTTGGGACATCTCAGATTGAAAAGAATTAATTAGATGAGTGACATTTGTCAGCTTGTTACCGAGTTTAATTATATACTGAGCTGTGAAAAACACCCCCAGCCCACATATGGATATATACCATGCATGCCCTCCCAAAGTTGGATTCATTTTCCTCAAAGTCTCTTTGAAAAAGCCAAACCAAGCGAAACGCGTCGAGACAGACGGATTATTTTCTACCTTTGCTGAAGACTACAACCAATCCAGGTATCTTCTCTAATAGGTAATATCTAGATTTCATTTGAATTTGTTTCATTTCTTCATTTTAAATTCATCTACCTATTCTTCAAATGGCTCAAAAAAGACAGAAGCATCAGGGAAAGAGAGTTGCCCAGTCTGGAAGAGTCCAGGAACAATCGTTCCAGGCCTATTCTAGATTGGTCAAGGCCCTTTTCCAGGTGATTCAGTGTATGCACCATATTGGGCTCCTAGAGCAGCATTTGGCCAACCGGGATTTCCCGAAACAATTGGAGAAGAAAGTAGATGAGTTAGGTGGCTTTCTAAAGCCGGCTCTTCCCACCCCACACATTTTTTCTGTTTTTCGACAGATTAGTGTGGGATGGGCCAACCAAACGTTAAATGCTTTAGTTGAGCATTACAAGATAAATTTAAACCAGTTGAAGTCTAAGATAACTTTGGCTATGCAACCACCTCCTGGACTCGAAAAAATAGACTTCAACAGCGCTTCGGCGGCATATTAAAAGAAAAAAACGTTTCAGTATGAAATGTCTGTGCCAGTGTGATTTTTTAACCTCAACACACACACACACACACACACACACACACACACACACACACACACACACACACACACACACACACACACACACACACACACACAGAGTCTTGTTTTCCCTACATACCGAGGTACCCCATTGTCTGTCCTTTGTGTGGACTAACGGTTTCAACCTCGTTTGGCCGGTACAGTTCTGGGAAAACAACCGAGGTAAAGGGTTTCTTTTGTCTTTTGTACCTCGGTAAGGCGAAACACGCAAACTCTTTTGTCTAGTTACCTCGTCAAGTTGGTAAGACAAACGCACACACACACACACACACACACATATTGATAAAGGTGTTAAATCAGTTAAAAATGCATTCGAAAAATATCAGGATGCGAAACGCCCGGATGAACAAATTTTTGATCTTTTAGAGCTGAGCTTAAAAGGTAATGACTTTCAATTCAATGGAGAATATTTTCTACAAATAATGGGTTGTCCTATGGGCAATAGATTCAGTCCTAATATTGCAAGCATTTATGTAGCGGAATGGGAGGAAAATGCATTAAGCAAATGTGCAAAGCATCCTCTCGTATATCTCAGGTATTTAGATGACATTTTTATTATTTGGGAACATTCAAAAGAAGATTTTGATGAATTTTTAGAAATTTTGAACAATCATGATCCAAATATTAAATTGAAAGCTACTATCAGTGAAAATTCTGTTGATTTTCTCGATCTGACCGTGTATAAAGGCAAGCAATTTCAGGCGTCTGGTCATTTAGATTATAAAGTGTATTTTAAACCAACTGATTCACATCAATTGTTGCACACAAAATCATTTCATCCTCAACATACATTTAAAGGTATCATCAAATCACAACTCATTCGTTTCCACCGCACTTCAAGTGATAAGGTAAATTTCAATGAGGCTTGTTCTACTCTATTTGGCGCCCTCAGATCGAGAGGATACTCGCTGCACTTTTTGCGTACCTTAAAATCTCAAACTTTGAAAAAGCTCGATAGTCCAGCTGAAACCTCTGGTTTCGAACCACTGAAGATTGAACACAACAGACCATTGCAGAATGGTAGTGGCGCGGTATTTAATTGCAAAAAGCTTCGATGTAGATTGCATACTTCTATGCCTGATCAGAAAGAGGAATTTTCCTCCGAACAAACGAAAAAATCATTATCAGATCTGTAACCCCCTCCATTGTGATTCACCAAACATTATTTACCTTATCACATGTAAGCGCTGTCGGAAAAAGCATGTTGGTCAAAGTCAAAATCCTTTCCGAGAACGTGCTACTAGACACAAACAGGATATAAAACATAATGCTGATGCCCCAGTAGCACAACATTTTAACCTTCCTGGCCATTCTTTGGACTATTTCGAAATCCATCCTATTGAACAACCACCAATTAAAGACACATTAGAAAGAACGGATGAATTTAGAAAAAACATGAAGCATTTTGGATCAAATCGCTTCAAACCCTCTGGCCATTTGGTATGAACATATCAGAGGGCGGATGCGAAAGGAGGTCCATCATTCCTTTCACTTTAACATACAACAGAATGAATATCGAAATAGCAAAAATGTTGAAAGATGAATTCAATTTTACCAATGCTTAATTAAATGACCCTTTGAATCTTCAACCTGTCATCGCCTATAAGAAAAACAAAAGCTTGCATAACATCCTTGTAAGGACTAAATTAGAGCCCATCAATGAATAACATCAATTTTTGCCTGTCAGTTTAACCAGTTCCTAAGCTCATCACTTAGTTTAAATCACTTTTATGTACTTTTTTGTCATGTTTGAAACCAATCAGGGTTCAGTAAATGAAAACAATTTTTCGGCGGCATATTAAAAGAAAAAAACGTTTCAGTAGGAAATGTCTGTGCCAGTGCAATTTTTTAACCTCAAACACACACAGGCGAGTGTCAGAGTTCATATATGCCCCAAAACAAAATAGCTTCCAATTTCAATCATGTGTATGTATTTCCTAAATAGAATTATTATTTATTTATTTATTTATATATTTATTTATTTATTATTTTAAATTTTTTAGTTTTTAGTTTTTATTAATTTTTATTTATTTATTTATTTATTTATTTATTTATTTATTTATTTATTTATTTATTAGCTCATCTTGACAAAGTCAAGCTGAGCTAATCTCATCGCTCTCCGTCCGTCGTCCGTCAACACCGTGTTTTGCTCTTCTCCTCCAAAGCCACTGGGCCAATTCAAGTGAAAGTTTGTGATTGATGGTCCCAAAGGGGCATTTCATTTTTGTTCAACTCAGCATGCCCAGCCCCATAGGGAGGGAGTGGGGGAAAATGCTCCAAAATATTTTTAAAATCTTCTTCTCAAGAACCAGTGTGTACAATGACTTGATATTTGCTATGGAGCTTCCATATGAGGTGTAGAATCAAGTTTGTTCAAACGAAGTTCGTGAAGTAATATTTGGCTTTGTAATAGGAGGGGTAAGATTTTTGGCCCCGCCCAAAATTTCTATTTTCTGAACCGATGGTCCGGTATGAACCAAATTTGGTTTGTGGTAGTATTGGGTCATAAGTACTTGACCCATGCAAAAAAAAAAATTCCCGCATCCCCATGGGAACCCTGGGAGCTAAATATAGAAATATTTTCAAACGGCCATATTTCCCAAACCCCACGGAACAAAGAGCTTTTATTTGGTATGAAGTATCCTTATGACCAGTAGAATTGAATGGTAAAAAAAAATTGCCATCGGTTATGTTAGGGTGTTCTGTAATGGGTATCGAAAAAATGCTGAGTCAGCATATTTGCAAAAATTTTTAAAAATCTTTTCTCCAGAACCAATCTTCAGAATCTTTTGATATTTGGTATACAGCATTCATAGGGGGGTCAGATAAAACTTTGTTGAGCTAAAGCTCATTGGTTCATATTTGGGCTCTCTACAGGAGCCCGAAGTTTTAACATAGGGTAATATGGGGAATATTCTTTAAAAATCTTCTTCTTCAGAACCACCAGTCAGAATCTTTTAATATTTGGTATACATCATTGTTATGAGGGTCAGATTCCAGATTGTTCAAACCAAGTCCCTAGGTTAATATTTGGGCTTCCTATGGAAGCCCAAATTTTATCTTTGTTCAATATGGAGGGTAATTTTAAAAAATCTTCTTCAGATCCATCAATCAGAATGCTTTGATATTTGGTATGCAACATCTCTATGGGGGTCAGATTCAAGTTTGTTCAAATCAGATCCCTAGGTATATATTTGGGCTCACTATGGTAGCCCAAATTTTTACTTAGTGCAATATGAGGAAATTTCTTGAAAAATCTTCTTCTTCAGATCCACCAGTCAGAATGCTTTTTTATTTGGTATACAACATCTCTAGGGAGGGTCAGATTCTAGGTTGTTCAATTCGAGTGCCTAGGTTAATATTTGGGCTCAATATGGGAACATGAAATTTAACTTAGTACAATATGAGGGCATTTCTTAAAAAATCTTCTTCAGATTCACTTGTCAGAATGCTTTCAGATTTGGTATACAACATCTCTGGGGGGGGGGGGGGGGGGGGTCAGATTCTAGTTTGTTCAAATCTGATCCATAGGTTAATATTTGGGCTCGCTATGGTAGCCCAAATTTGAACTTAGTGCAATACGAAGAAATTTCTTTACAATTTCTCTTCTTCAGATCCAACAGTCAGAATGCTTTCATATTCGGTACACAACATCTCTAGGGAAGTCAGATTTAACTGTGTTCAAATCAAGAGCCTGGGTTAATATTTGGGCTCTCTATGGGAGCCGGAATTGGCCATTTTGCTGAAGAATTAAAAAATTTGTATTCAGTACCTTCTGGAGGTGTGTAACTAAGATTAATCCACTAAGGTTGTATCAAGGGGCTTCATAGGGGCGCTCTACATTTTACTTATGATCAACTGAAGAAAAGGCATGATGCCCAGATTATTTTTGTCACTCCTGAGGGACTCAAGGATTGACAGTGTAGCCTATGGAGATGGCTTGCTTAATGTAGACTCAGTCTTGGACTCTGTTTAAATTGTGTTCTGTACAAGATGAGCGCTTCAGGCCCCATGGGGCCTCTTGTTTATTTATTTATTTATTTGGTTTATTCATTTATTTAAATTATTATTTTTATTTTTATTTTTAATTTTTCATACCTTTCAAGCAATGTAGAGGTTCAGAAGGTAAAACACACAATTTCTACGTGGTGTAAAATATTTTCCGTCAAAAACCTCCGTCGGGGGATATTCATTCCAACTGATAACATTCGTGAGGCATCATGATCTTTGGCGATAGTTTTTCATTTATTTCTTTAGTCTCAATATATTTTATCAAACCATTTTTTCATATTATTTTCACATACTTCTGAAGCCAGTAAAGCAAACCGCTCCCGGTTGGTTTTACTTGAATCAAAGCCAACCAATAGGGCTTCATGGGGTCAGTAAAGCAAACCACTCACTGACTGATTAAAATTCAATGGAAGCCAATCAATAGGGCTTCATCTAATTTGTTTGGGCGACACAAACTGAGTTGTGAAAAACAAACTTGGGACATCTCAGATTGAAAAGAATTAATTAGATGAGTGACATTTGTCATCTTGTTACCGAGTTTAATTATGTACTGAGCTGTGAAAAATACCCCCAGCCCACATATGGATATATACCATGCATGCCCTCCCAAAGTTGGAAAATTGGGTCGCAAGGGATTTGTAAATCCCACATCGTCCCTGCGCGCCTTCGGCGCGCTAAAACCTTTCATTCATCAAGTTGGAATCATTTTCCTCAAAGTCTCTTTGAAAAAGCCAAACCAAGCGAAACGCGTCGAGACAGACGGATTATTTTCTACCTTTGCTGAAGACTGCAACCAATCCAGGTATCTTCTTTAATAGGTAATATCTAATTTTCCAATTTCATTTATTTCTTCACTTTTATGTTTTATTTATACTTAATTTATCTACTGGATTCAACAATGGCAAGAAAATGGCAGAGGCATCAGAAGCAGAGAGTTGCCCAGTCCGGAACTGGCCAGGAACAATCGTTCCAGGCTTATTCTAGGCTGGTCAAGGCTCTATTTCAGGTGCTTCAATGTTTGCACCGCATTGATCTCTTAGAGCACCATTTGGCAAATCGGAATTTCCCGAAACAGCTGGAAAAGAAAGTAGATGAGTTAGGTGGCTTTCTAAAGCCAGCTCTTCCCACCCCACACATTTTTTCTGTTTTTCGACAGATTAGTGTGGGATGGGCCAACCAAACGTTAAATGCTTTAGTTGAGCATTATAAGATGAATTTAAACCAGTTGAAGTCTAAGATAACTTTGGCTATGTGACCACCTCCTGGACTCGAAAAAATAGACTTCAACAGCACTTTGGCGCGTGCCTTGATCTGGGCTAAAAAGAACTTTAAAAATAAGTTGACAGATAAGACGATTTCGGCCTATAAGTCTTACATTTCGGAACTTCGCCCAGCGTCTGGAGTAAGGAACAATACGGGAGGGAGCAAGCAAACTCCGGCCCATGTTGTCCCTCTACCCCAACACGAAAAGCAAAATAAGAAAAGATCAAGGCAAAGCACTTCTCCCTCTTCTTTTCCTTCTACTTCTTCTTTCTTTCAGAGTAAGCGCCTCAATTTGCAAACATCTCCGGTTCATATTGTGACTGAAGATGCTCGCAAATTGAGTAACGCTATCTCGCCTCGTCTTGTTCCTCTACCTCCTACTCCTCCTCAGCCTTTCTTCTCTGGTTCTCCTAGTACTCTCACCAGAACTCCTCCTCCTTCTGTTTCTTCTCCTGCTTCTGTTTCTTCTCATTCTTCTGTTTCCTCTCCTGCTTCTGTTTCCTCTCCTGCTTCTGTTTCTTCTCCCACTTCCCCTGCATATAGTGTGGTTCAACCAGGTATATCATACTCAGAGAAAGTCAAATCACCGAGCCGCAACTCGGGCCGCTCATTTGCTTCTAAATTCTCCCAGTTTTGGCATAAAAGCGGAGTTAATTTTGACAAGAGGAATTGGCGCCTCCCCGATGTTTGTAAAAACATCCTTATGATTGGAAGTTCAAATTTAGGACGCATTGATCGAAATCCCCATCCGGACATCCAGGTGGAGTGTTACCCCAGCGCCAAATTCAATCATCTGCGCTCTATGTTTAAAGGGCACAGGGGCCAGTCCAGTCCCTAAAAAATATTATTATATATTGGCGTGAATTCTCGAAATGATAATTCTGATCTCGTAGTTAAGCAGTTGCGGAATATGCTTAGCGATATCAGAGTCAAGATTAGATCAGCAAAAATTTATTCCGCTGAACTAAACTTTTCGCAAAAGCTCCCTCACGCTGAGAGGAGAACCCTGAGCATCATCAACGAAACCATTCAGAAAGTGAAGGATGTTAACGTTATACCAAAAATTGATGACGCGAAGTTTGATGTTACTCAGGATTTAATCCATTGGACCACGAGAACCGCCAATATTATGTACGATCACTGGTTGAACCACCTAAATTTAAACTAAGTAAAGGCAAAGGTAACAGCCGCCTAACAGATGTGGGATTAGGAACTAAGGTGGTTAACCTGTCTGGCACCAATGACCTAACAACCCAAGAGAAATCGCTCTTAGATCGCGGTTTAACTTTTGTACCAGCACCAAAGCCTAAAACTGATAACCAAACAAATTTACCATCATATAACTGTAATTTTCTTAGGCAAATGAAAATAGCAGACCGCTTTAGAAACTCCAGCAGTCGGAAACTTCCTTTTACAGAATCATCTGGTTGGTCACCTCCAGATAGTGAAGTAGATCCCGAAATTATTGAGGCTAGCAAACGAATCATCCAAAAGGTGTTCAGCATGAACATACTCTCCGATAAAGACAATTTAACAGCTGGTTAACGGAGAGCCCTCACGAAACTTCGAAAAAATAAGAAATTAGTAATTAAACCAGCCGACAAAGGTGGGTCGGTAGTTGTTCTATCTCGGGATAATTACACAAAGGAAGCCATGAGACAACTCAGCAATACTAAACATTATAAGAAAATAGATTCACTTATTTGGCCTAGTAATATCGAAAAATTCAATAAGATCTTAAAATTTCTCCTCGACGAAGGTCACATTACCAAAAAACAATTGAAATATTTAACAGCTAAGCTCAGTGCTCAAACAAGACAATTTTACATCCTACCAAAGATCCACAAGGACCGTTCTTCATGGATGGATGACATAACTCCACCGGGAGGCCAATTGTATCAGATTGTAATTCGGAATCTTATGCGATCTCGGAACTAATTGATTATCATCTGAAACCTATAGCAAATAGACATCCGAGCTATCTAAAAAATACACAGGATTTCTTGTCAAAAATTTTGAAATTGAAAATATCGAAAAATGCAATTCTGGCTACTTTGGATATCGACAGTATGAATACGAACATTGATATTGATAAAGGTGTTAAATCTGTTAAAAATGCATTTGAAAAATATCTGGTTGCAAAACGATGAACAAATTTTGGATCTTTTAGAGCTGATCTTAAAAGGTAATGACTTTCAATTCACATCAATTGTTGCACACAAAATCATTTCATCCTCAACATACATTTAAAGGTATCATCAAATCACAGCTCATTCGTTTCCACTGAAGTTCAAGTGATAAGGTAAATTTCAATGAGGCTTGTTCTACTCTATTTGGCGCCCTCAGATTGAGAG